>CM053618.1:14793957-14848654 GCA_028646535.1 Procyon lotor
GAGCACTGGGTGTGGTGCATGAACAATAAATCTTGTAACACTGAAAAAATAAAATAAACATTTTTGGGAAAAAAAAAAAAGAAATGCTTACTGTGCATTAGCATGACTAATGTAAACATGACCAAGCACATGACAAAACATCAGCCATTTTTTTTTAAAGATTTTATTTTAGTACACTATATAGTCAACTTGGGGCCCAAACTTACAACCCCAAGATAAGGAGTTGCATGTTCATGACTGAGTCAGCCAGGTGCCCCTAGCCATTTTTAATTGAACCTTAAAAATGCAGAAAAAACATACATATGCATATATAGTTATGTAAACATATATGAATTAAATTCAGAGGTTTCCTACATGTGGCATTACATAAAAATATTATGTGTTAATAAGCTCTATGGAAATCATTAACCTTCATGGGAGATTTGGGTATTGACAATGGATTTGCAAAGGTTAAATTTAAAATATAATATAATTAAGCTTCCATTTTTAGTGTTCAAATATTGACAAAAAAATCAATGGTATTTAAATTTAATATTAAGAACTTTCCATTTTCAGATTTCTATATTCTTGGATATTCACTTAGCATACACTTGTCAGACTTGATGGTTACTCTCATTCTCTCTATATTCTTGGATATTCACCTAGCATACAATTGTCAGACTTGATGGTTACTCTCATTCTCTCAGGAACCAACTGCTCTGGTGACACTATGCCCACATACAAATTGGCAAGCCAGTTTTATAAAATACCAAATAAATAAAATAATACTAATTTTAAATTGATATATCCTTGTTGACAATCCAATCCTAAGTAAAAGCTTATAAACAGCAGATAAAGCAAGAGATCAGGCCTATTGATATCAGAAGTAAAGTGTTAACTGCTATTTCTGAAAAGTCACATTCTCGATTTGTATTTGGATCCCAACATGCATAATGGACATCAAACAGCCTAACTAGAACAGCTGAAAAAAAAAAATCCTTCAATAAAGTGAATGAGTGGATCAAATTATCAATAGCATTAGGTCACGTGCATGATAAATAGCTTTCAGGTGGGAACATCTGAACGCAAAAAGGGAAAATATATGTAAATTACTATAGCCACAAACAAACAAAAAATCCCCAATGATTACTTGCCCCCAGAAAAAGAGGACAACTAGTGTGGAAGTCTGAGTGTATCTCAGAAAGACCAGTGAATCTGTGGGAAAAAGTCCCCCACATGCCAAGTTGGGAGAGGGTACCAAAACAAAACTCTTGAATATGGGTGTACAAAGAACAGTTCTGTGGTTGTCTAAGAACTCATAATGAGGACTTATCATCCATGCCAAGTGCTGTGGTCTGAAGGTTGTGTCCCCTCACAACGTGTATGTGAAATCCTAACCCCCAAAGATGAAAAGTATTAAGAGGTAGGGCTTTTTGGAGGGGCTTAGGTCATAGTATCAGAGCCCACCTCAATAGAATTAATATCTTTCTAAAAGAGACTCCAAGAAAGATCCCTTCCCCTTTCCACCATGTGAAAATACAAGTCTGCAACCCTGAAAAGGACCCTAACACAACCATGCTGGCATCTTGATCTTAGACTTCTAGCTTTCAGAAGAGTGAGCAATAAATTTCTGCTGCTTATAAGCTACTCAATTTGTGTTTTGTTAGCAACCCAAATGGACTAATACAGTAAGAGACATGTCTTATTAAGAATGGTTAAAAACAAAATGGCAAAGATTTTGGTAAACGCAAATAAAAAGGAAACAGAGTTAATAGTCTTGATATCCGATATTGTAGAATTCGGTCCAAAAATTATTAAATGGAAAAAAGAAAAACATTGTATAATGAGTGCTAAAGACTAAGACTTGCCAAGTTGCTTTAATGGCAACACTTTTCATAAAGCGGAAACTACAGGAAGTATAGTTTAAAATAGTACAAGAAATGCAAATTAAAATATATTGATATATCACTTTGCAATTACAGAATTTGCCAAAATCCAAAAGTTTGACGACTTTGCCAAAACTGTTGGCAAACAGGAAGGAAACAGGCCCTCTGATATATCGCTGGTAGTTATGCAAAATGATGTAACTATAGAGAGAAATTTGGCAATAGTTACCAACAATGACTCAGCAACCTACTTTTAAGAATCTATCCCAAAAAACACTGGCTAAAATATGCAAGGGGTTTCTTACTGTGGCTTTATTTGTAATATTTGTAGCAACACAGGTACCTAATCAGTAAGAATAAATTATGTTGTGTCTATACAGAAGAATGCCATGCAGCCATAGGAAAGAAGTGAGAATTATTTAAAATATTTATTCATAATAAAATTTTTAAAGTAATTAGTAAGTTCATGATTTTAGTATTGTAACTAGAATGAAATTCTGGATGATTTGCAGTTCTCAGATGATTCTATTTAGAAAATACATCTAAATATCCACACTTAACCTCCTTGCATTCACGTTTTCTATGGATTCCTGTAGACAGAAGGAAGCTTAACTGCCTATTCTTTAAAATAATATCTAATCTTTTCCTCAATTCAGTAATATATGAAATTCAAAATATGGGTTCAATTGATTTATTGGAAATTAGTTTTGTCTTCTGGAGATTCAAGAAAGCTGTTTAAATATGTGAAGAATCATCTTTACTCTGTCTCTTTTTGTACAATAGTGAATTTTCTTATTACTGAAGGTGCTCAACATGAATTGAAAAACTATACATCATTGAGCAGAAGAGATAATTAGGCCACTAGAATGGACTCTTTCACTGATATGAGGTTCTAGAAGAAAGAAAAATACAGAATTAATCATTGTAGGTTAGATGTAAGTATGCCAACTTTTGGTGCCAAATAGATTTGAGATTTAATACTGCCTTCTATTTCGTAACTGAATGATTTTGAATTGTATAACTTGACTCAGTTTCCTCTCATGTAACATGAGTAGAGTATTCCTTCCTCAAAGAGTAGCTAAAAACTTGAAACAGATAATATCTGTAAAGGATTTAGAATATGACTAGACTGCAGTTAGAATTCAAAAGTTATTGGCATGGCCTTATTCTCTTTTATTCACCTCAGTTCCTTAAAATTTAGAATAAAACAACTCATTCCATATCCGCACATTTCTAGTAATTTTAGCAATCTTGTCTTATTTGTGATGAATGGAAGCCTCTTTTTCTACTTCTTTTACAAATGCATGAACCCTTGTCCTATAATCTGTATCCACATTTGGTGAGTAAATATCTCTCAAAATAGTCCTTTAAATACCATATCACTCTATACATCTTTACTCTTCAGGTGGAGTTCCTTAGTGGGACCTCAGTTGAGTCATATATCACACAAAAAGAGAGGAGTAGTATAATCTTATGTTAAAAAGTAGGTTAAAATATTTGATTTAAGGATATTTTGAAGATATTTTGCTGTCCTGTAATAACTTGGAAAATGACACATAGCAACAGCCCGTGTGTTCCTATGTTATAATATGAATGATAAATGCTAATATAAGTTTCAGCAATCAAAGATGTCCATAGAGAAATGATAGCCCATAATGAGCCAGAGAAGCTTCCATTCTCTATCTACTGGAAATTTAAGAAAATATTTCCTTTGCTTTTCAGAGCCCACATTTGTTTGTGATGTACAGATAAATGTGTTTTCCTACTTCTATCCTGAGAGCAAATATATATTATAGACTACAGAAAAAAATTAAAGGAAAAAATATTGTAAATCTTTATACTCTTTTATTAGTAGTTTTACAGTTAATTCTTCACTGTTCTTTTAATCTGAAGGAAATATGATATAATAAGAGAAAGGAAAATGTGAGTTTTGGAGTCAGGTGTATGTGGAGGTAAATCCTGACAGCACATAGTCCTCTAGCTTGATGGCTCTGGGGCTTTGGTAAAGTTACAATTGGCCTTAGCATTTCCTTCTTTACAACAGAAGCAATTCTCATCTGTTTGAAAAGACTAAGCATATAATTTCTCCATAGAAACTGAAAGAACACATACAATATGTACAATAAATGTTGGTTTCCTCTTTCCTTTTTTTTTTTTAACTAGGGTCTAACAATAAATGAGGAGGTTTTAAATTTTTACAAGTTAGCATTTCATAGATACTAAATTTTACCATGGGAATCTGGACTTAGTCAAAATTGTTTTCTAGGGGATCTTATAATCAAGATACATGTGATGATTGAAGATAGCAGTTGGTTATTCTTTCCAATAACCTGGTAAAGAGAAACCACTCATAAGTTGTTCATAGTTCTTCTCTACAGTTGAACATTAATCTATGTATGCAAAAACTTTCCCTGTAGTGAAGCATGTGAGGCAGTTTAAATTACCCTAATTGTTTTTATGAACACCTTGCTTTAAATCCTTATTTACAACAAACTATACAATTATGTGATGTAAGCTGGGTAGTTTATACTAAATTTCCAGTGTTATAAATCATGGATGGTTAAACACCTAACATATTCTGACAAGAGTACTCAATCTACAGTGGAAACAAGACTATTTCTTTCCTCTAAGAGATCTGTTTTTTTTTTTTCTAAATTATATATAACTACCATGTTTTTGTAATGTTTATGGTCTTCTTATTCTTTGAAACTCTTACTGTCAATTTTAAGGAAAAAGAATGCAAAAAAAAAAGGAGAATGCAGTCTTAACTTTAATTGTAACTCTTTCTCAAGTATTCAACTATAAAAGTTCATCAGAATTCTATGTAAATAGCACACAATATTCAGATTTAAAAACTGAGATATTATTCAATCAACTAAAAATTCTGTTCAAGTGTCACTTTTATCCCTATTTTTTAAACCAGCTCTAGCTCATAAGCATGACATGAGTACCAAGGGACATCCACACATTTTGTAAAAACTAAATGTGATTCTGAAAACGATTCAACATTCTGAGTTTGTTAGAAAGTAAGAAGGATTAATGACTGTGGATATAAAAAGATGTGATTATTTCACACAGAAATCATGCAGCTGTGTCTTTTACAACTGAAATACTGTAGTAGTTTATGGACATTACAAGCACATGTTGAAGGATGCTTTCAGAGAGTAGGCAAAACAGAAGACAATAAAACAACAGCAAAAAACCAATCATGATTTTAATGTTATCCCATGATCGGTTCATAAGAAGCTATTAAGCACATGTGATATGCTTAGATATATCAAATTAGGTATATTTGATATGATTACTAGGACCTCCTAGTAATGTACTTTTCTGTCCCAATTTCAAATCATCTATGCTATGTCCATGAGGAAGAGAAATTTTAAAGAAATTTTTTGCTATTATATTTTCCTTGGATTTTTCTCAATTTGCATTCTCATATATACAGTTATTGAGGATAAAGGTAATGCTCTCAAAAAGTTACAACAAGTCAAAAACAATGTATAATAGAATGAGTAAAGAAATCCTATGGATAAATCAATAATGATGGTGTGGCAGATTGCATTAATTTTTGCAATTACTTTCTACACAATCATGGATGCAAATATGCATCCATGGATTAATGGTCCATTGTAGAGAAGAACTATAAACAGTTCTTGAGTGATTTCCTTTAACTTGGTATAGGAAAGGATAACACCTGGGTTCGTGGAATATATGAAAGCCAGTATGCCATGATCTAGTACAAGTTTTGAGAAGCGCTGCAAAGTTATAAAAATTCCTTAGCTTTTTCCCTCTGCCAGAAAGACAGTATGTTCCAAAGCGAACCTTCTTCAACTTAATTCTTGGAATGAAGAGACACCCAGAGTGGAACACAGAAGATCCACAATCAAAACATATCATGTTTTTGTTTTTTTTTTAATTTCCTTATTGTGATGAAAATAATTCTTATAGGTTGGCTGTATTTTGTTATCATTGCTCTGCCCTTGGGTTAGTCTACCAACCTAGAATGTATACTGTTCCACCCAGACAAAAACAAGGCAGAATGAAACAAACAAAGCAAAACAATTATACATTTACGGTAGATGTCTTCCTGGTCATTCAATTTCCTTACACTGGAAGATCTCATATTGAATGTCTATTTTGCCTTTCTATAAGTTTTACTTATAAAGAACTGCTGTTTGAGTAAAGATCTTTCTCATAGGAATAACCAATGCAAACATAGCTTAAATGTAATTGTAGGTCTTACTTTTAATGTATCATTTTAACCCAAAAAGGTTATCTTACTTTTTGGTAATGAGAGATCACATTATTCCTTGTGCCAAAGTCTTATAATATTTTGGGTATAGCTGCTCTTTTGAAATTATAGTTCAGTTTTTACAGTGTACTTTGCTCTCACTAGTGATGATCATCCTTTCTTAGCTTAACATGTTAAAAGGTAAACATCCCAATGATATCTATCTCTCCACTAATACAGTGTTGTAGAAAAAACACTGTTTTAGAAACAAACAGACATAAAAAAAACATCTACTGAGAAAACTAGGCTTCTGACAAGAAGCAGAGCCAAATATCTAAAGGCAGTAAAAACAGACATGTTGGCTTAACACCAATTGGCATCTGCAAGATATTATGGGAAGGAAATAACTAGTCTTAGCTTTAACAAAGAAACATAATATGTTTTGCAAAACACTCCAAATGAAAGCATCTGACTTTTGGATTATTGACAGTTATCTGCCCAAAAAGTCTGAAAAAAATTTTAAACAAAATTGCCCAGTTACCATAATGCTCTCTATAGAGCAATGACATGAAAAAAGAGGAACTGGAAATAAATAGTTCCCATATCAGACGAAACTGAATCAACCCCAAGTGAAACACAATTACATTACCTCTCTTTTGGAGTTGTTTACAATGTTGTAATGAACATTTTTGTTGTGTATGTTATAGACTCTTGATATTATTTTGGTAAGATTAATTTTCAGAAGTGAGATTTCAGGAACAGTTAAGAACACTCTAAATTTATATAGATACTTTAAACAGTACTGTTCAACTTTAATGTGCTTATAAATCACCCTGAGATCTTGTTAACATGTAGATTCTGATTCATTAATCTGAGATGGAATCTGAGATTCTGCAGCTCTAACAAGCTCCAAAGTAATGCTGATGGTATTGGACTATGAACTACACTTGAGTAATGAGGCTCTAAACCATGGTAAAACTTATTACCAATTTAAATGTCTGTCTATGTCAGTCACCTGCGTGTTTCCTTAAGGAAGGTGTTGGGTCTTGGCACTGTTATAGGTAACTCAGTACCTGCTTGTCAAACAATAGATAGATGATTTATCTACCTTATCAAAGTGCTATAAGAAAGAAAAAGAAAACACATAACCAAATTTATAAAATACTAAAACTTAAAATTTATCTTTTGATTTAGTTGTCAGGAATGTCACAATTGAGATCCACTGATATAGCAATTTTAATCCCAATTTCTTTTGTGTTATAGTTATGACTATTTACATAAATGGTTTCAAATCACTTTAGTAAATAACTGCCTTTAAAACCATTAATATTTAATTAACAATATTATTTTAATTTCCATTTTTTGAAAATTTTCTGTACCAGAAAAACATGAGAAATAAAA
The DNA here is from genome assembly GCA_028646535.1 of Procyon lotor. Taxonomy (NCBI): domain Eukaryota; kingdom Metazoa; phylum Chordata; class Mammalia; order Carnivora; family Procyonidae; genus Procyon; species Procyon lotor. The sequence continues at coordinate 14,801,455 of CM053618.1, forward strand.
ATAGAGGGAAAAAGAGAGATGAGAGATGGATTGAGACAGAGACAGAAAGAGGCAGAGACAGAGACAGAGAGATGGATATATCTAATCTCATACAGAATATCTTTAGTTTTAAAAACAAGTAGGACAATATTTTTCCCTCTTCAATATGATTATTTTAATGATTCCCTAGGATGAAGCTTCAGAAAAGATTTCTTTTTCTTGCTTTTAGTTCCTTTTCTTAAAACAGGACATGCATTCTAACAGAGGAAATAATTCCGTGCATTTTTTGTGAGAATTTCTATTTGCATATGTTTTAGCAAGTTTACTTCTTTAATTATGTTCCTAAAATAAAAGGAATTTGTATTTCCTAAAAGGAGACCAAATGAAAGTGAGAAACACAACCACTGATCAATTTTGAAAGAAAGTATATGATAGAAGATTAAAACTATCTGTGGACACTTTATACAGAATGTAATTTACATAGACAAAAGGGAGAATTGAGTATTTCTGAAATTAAATAAGGACATTTGGAATCTTACACTCCTAGGGATGCAAGACAATTTTTTAAAAAATCGAATTGCTGTTCTATCTGTAGTGTATCTTACTGCCTGACTTCTAACCTCTGTCCTTGAGATACACAGGCACACAGTATATGGTAAAACTTGCAAACAGTATGGCAAACTTGTTATTAAACTACTTTGCAGCTATAATGACATATACACTAAGTAGTTATTGAGGTAGTGCTCATTATTTTAAATAACTATGCTAGTAAGTTAATGCTACTCAAGACATCAATCATCCATTTTTCCATTCTAATAATGAAGAAAATATTTTCTTTATATAAACAAAATTAAATATCTGATAGACTGCTTAAGTTGAAGCACTTTCAGAAAAAAATTAAAAAGATATATTCAAAAAAGTATTTCTACTAAAAATTATGACTTTTAAAACTCTGTGCGTTCAAAACGACTGGTCAAACAAGACTTGTTTAATGTTGCTAAGAGTGAAAAATACTTTTTAAAGTTGCAAATGAACAAATCTTAATATATTATCTATTTGCTCCTAGAATGAATTTTGGTTTGATATTTTAAAACATCTCTATCGGGGCGCCCTGGTGGTTCAGTTGGTTAACTGCTCCATCATGATCCCAGGGTCTTGGGATCCAGCCCCACATCCAGTTCCCTGCTCATCAGGGAGTCTGCTTCTCCTCCCTCTGTTCCTCCCCCTGCTTGTACTCCCTCTCTTTTTCTCTGTCAAATGAACAAATAAATCTTAAAAAAAAAATAAAATAAAATATCTTTGTCAAGAAAAGAGTACTTTTTCCTGCACTCCTCTCCATGGGAAGGTATTTTGTCCAAACAATCCTCCTTGTCCCTGCATTCCTGACTCTGCCCACAGAAGTGCAGTGAGTTAACAGATAGGCTGGTGTAGGAAAGGGACTGACATGAGTAACCCTGCCTCTTCCTCTTCTTCGAGATGTGCCTGTCAGGAGAGAACACAAGTTTTGGTCTGTTCTTCCCTGTGTGGGGCTTTGGAGAGCCTAGGTTGATATGGGACCCACAGATCGTCTCCCGTGACCGTGGGTGGCTCAGGGCTATAATCACGACTGTCTGGACAAGTCCGTGTAATACTGGAGGTGAGGGTCAGGTCCCATTTTAAATCATTATAAATATTTTATTATGACATTTTATAAAATCATAAGTGAATTTTTGGGCTGCATCTTCCTTTGTCTTTTTTTCAGCTGATCCAGAACCTAGGTTTGGTGCTCTATAGTGGGCACCCTCCCTCTCCCCTTTGAACTCAGCAGTTTGAAGATCCTTTTATTTTTTTTCTATTCACTTTTTTTTTTTTTTAAAGATTTTGTTTATTTGACAGAGCGAGAGAGAGATCACAAGTAGGCAGAGGGGCAGGCAGAGAGACAGGGGGAAGCAGGCTCCCTGCTGAGCAGAGACCTTGATGCAGGGGCTCTATCCCAGGACCCTGAGATCATGACCTGAGCTGAAGGCAGAGGCTTTAACCCACTGAGCTACCCAGGCGCCCCTATTCATTCATTTGTTGTTGCTGTTATTCTATATTCAGTGCACAGACACACTTTTATTTCAGTATTTGTCACATACTGTATTATAATGAAATATATTATAAAAACAGTCATGAAATATATTCCATAGCTAGAAATCAATATATCCCAGTAGTGCAATCTTTTTCAAGATTGATTCTTCATATTGAGTAGCTTATTTTAGATATTTAAACAGTGATGGAGTTTAGATATCATTATCCAAATAGAAGCAAGCTGAATTACTATATTGATAAATAGTCTGGAAGCTGTAAAATGAAATAAATGTGGAAAATGATATATATTGAAGAAAGTTTTTTATAATTTATTTTTCCCTATAGGGAGATAATTCAATCACTGGCTTTATCTATCATAAAATATCCCATTAAAGGCTTCAAGTATGCTATCCAAAGTTTTATGTCTAAGTCAATAATATGATGTACTAAATAACTCAGGGAAAAAAGACATTTTTATTTATTTCTTTTTCATCACTTTAATACTAAGAATGTTTTACACAACTCATTTTTAAAAATGTTTAAATTTAGTTGAAGATCTGGTTACTTAGGAAGCAAAAAAATAACTGGCCTTTTGTTTAAAATGTTTGCTTATATACATAATATCCTCAGTGTGTTAATATTAGAGTTGTTACTTGGTTAAGGAGAGAGCAAGACAGAGAATTAGCTCCAAATAAATACCACAAATCTCATTTTTCAAAAAATGGAATGATACAATTTCATGTTCAACCAGGTAAAACATATAAAGCTAACATATACTTACGGCAACAAAAAAAATAAGTTTAGTGTAATTACAACAGCAATATTTTTAAAAATTGCCTGAAATCAACTTTGTGTACATTTTAATTGCAAATAGTTTATATCCTTAAGCTACTTAAATAATTTCATGCATTTTAGTTAACTTAGTAACATCATCCAGCAGAGATTCCTGAGAGAAACTATAAGTAATATTTAGAGGGGGGAAAAAAAAGAATTCCAATAGAAAATACCAAGAAAATTAAATCCAAGGAATATTCAGAGGAGAGAAAGCTTGGGCGTTTGGCAATTCCATGTCTTCCCTCCTCCACCCCTACTCCACTCCATGATTTGCCTTTAAGAAAATGCTTGAACAAGACTTTTAAATAATTGAAGTAAAACAATTTTGAGAGAACATATTATTATCATTAAATAATCAACCTGAAGAAATGATTTAACCCCCAATGGATTTTTAGACCACGTTTATACAAATAGACAAAAAACATACACAACAAAAACTAATCTGAAGGCCAAAATGTGGCATCTACAATGCCAAAACAATGAAAATAATCAAAAAGTCACCATAATTTTAGTATAAGGAACAAATTATGTCCATAAAATTCACCTGTATTTTTTATCTCTTCTGCTTTTCCTCTCTCACTTGCTTCTTTTCTTATTTGGAGAATGTATTTTATGTTCAGAAATTCTATATATTACACATCTTTGACATAAATGTAATGAAGCCTAATATGAGTACAAGACCACTGAACTTTTTAAAGGACGTTATGGTAATAATTTACTTTTCACTTTTACTTCCTATTTTATTGCATTAATAATCATTGTTACTAACCCATAGGGACACAGCTTTCAGAGAATCAGTTTTTATGATTACTGGAGTATTTTATATTTTTTTTTCTATCTACACTACTGTAATAACAATAACAATAACATAAACACATTGCATGTTTAAATTATGCCACACATTGTGCCAAGACTCTTCCTGCATATACATTAATCTTCCCATGACCCTACCACACAGATATTCCTCTCCTACTTTCCCCTAAAAGAAACTAACAGAGAAGTTACTTAACATTTTAAAAATTTCACAACTGAGGGGCTCCTGGGTGGCTTAGTTGGTTAAGCGACTGCCTTCGGCTCTGGTCATGGTCTTAGAGTCCCAGGATGGAATCCCGCATCAGACTGCCAGCTCCATTGGGAGTCTGCTTCTCCCTCTGACCTTCGAACTCTCTCGTGCTCTCTCTGACTCTCTCTCTCAAATAAATATAAAATCTTTAAAAAAAATAAAAATAAAAATTTCACAACTGAATAAAATAAAGTAAAATATTTCACAATTGGTTAAAAAAAAGGAGGAAGAGTCAATTTTCAATACCAGGCTGATCTCTTTATCTTATAATTTTAGTAGTATTCACTTATGGAAGACAGATCCATGTTTACCTGGTTGGGCTATTCTGTCTCCCTGAATCGTTTAAATTTTTTTATCTTTAATTCCTTAAGGTTATATGGCCAACTTACATTTCCTCATTGTATCCAGAAATCTCTTTTTCCTACCTCTCCATGCCTTCCTTACTCACCTGCTCTTGTTTACATCCTCATTCTTTCCAATTCTCTATCTTTATTTGTTTAACTGACTGTTTTTGGCTGTTTGGATTTGGTTTTCATTTAGTCTTCTTCTTGAATTGGATCTCAGTTATCCTTTGCGTATATCATACTTTTGATATCTACTTAGTGAACTTGAACATCTCAGCCTCTAAACAAAGTGTAGTATCATTTATTCATTTAACAAATATTTAATGAGAACCTATTGTACCCCAGGCACTTAAAACTATGGGAGTAAACTGATAACAAATACAGGCAAGGTCCCTGTTTTCAAGAAAATACGCAGAAGTGACAGATAATAAACCAGAAAACTAATAAATAAAATACTGCACATAAAAATAAAGACTATGAAGAATACAAAGAAGATCAAGATATAATGGAGAGTATTGGTGGACCACGGGGCATGTTCCTGGTAGTATGCACAGGAAAGCCCTCTATAGCAAGTAACATTTGAGCAGAAAAATTATCCCAAAACATTTGAAGGTCATTGTGGTTGAAAAATAGAGCATGATGAGCAGAGAGAAAAGTTTAGGTCTGTGGTGAAAGCCAGTATCAGACCATTCATGTAGCGCATTATAAACCATAACAAGACATTTGGATTTTTTTTAAAGTGGCTAGTTATAAGTTTTAATTGACACAGGGAATGATTTGACCTGATCCAAGTTTTAAAATATCTGTGTGGAGCATGGACCTTAGGCATATTCTGGGGAGAAACGTGATGGTGTAGGAATGTCTAAGTATAAGTCAGAAAGGTTCGACATGGGATATATTTTGGGAGAGAAAAGGTACTGTCAGAATGGACTGACAGCTAAAGGAAAGAAAAGACTCATCTTCTAAGGTAGGAAAATGAAGAACTAGTGGGCTTTCATACCACTGCACCACTGGTATGAACCAGTCTGTCCATATTCAGTAAACTTACTGAGGAACAGACAAGGAAGCAGGGAATCACTGTTTTCATATCCAATTATATTCACTGTTATTCATTATAGGAAGGAGTAACATCCATTTCTAAATAAAATGGTTAAACAAAATGGTTAGACGTTATTTAAAGTCTTACATAAAACTAAATACATGGAATTTTGGGATATTTTTAAGTTTTAGGAAAATCACATTTTCCCTACTACGTTACCTCCCCAAATGTCATCTAAGTGTATTCAAAATGCTGAATTATATATCACTGTGATAAAACACATATTTAATGATATTAAAACCACAGATTTCTTATTTCTTACAAACTTATAAATTGAAAAAGTGATATCATTAATCTCTATTTTTACATTATGCACCGTAATTGATACTTATTGATCATTCTCTCTATATCATATATCAACCACGATCAGAAATACTGAAATGATGTTAAAAAATGTAATTTTAAATCTTTAATATTTACTTCAGGAAACTGCTTCCTGTTCTTTGTAACCAGAAGTGATGACATCCACCTGTGACCTGACTGTTTATTATTTATTTTTTAAACAAAATTCGGCATGTCACCTTGCATTAAAGAGTGTAATAGTTACGACTGTATTTAATGCATGCTATTATACAGTAAATTGTCTTCAGACAGGAACTAAGTAACAACCATCTATCTTACCATTGTGAATACCATAGATGGCATTTAGTAATAACTCAATGAATGTATTGAATAAATGAATTAATTCTAGAATTATTCAAACAGAAGCTATCTGGATTAACCAACACATTTTTTCCTGACTTCTACAGTTTTTCGCACAAGCACACATAGGTACAAATATTTTCAAAGAGTCATACCTCCCAAAGTAGCAGACAGCAAGAAATGTGTCCCATATTTCTTGATAAGGTTTTCTGTGATTTGCTGAAGGGTAGGTCGACGTCCCAGAAGTCTTATGTTGCGGAAGAATTCAGGAGCAAGAGGCAGAGGGGAGCCAAGGAAATTTCTTCTCTCAACTGCAAGGTTATTTACTTTCCAGCGGCCAAACTCCCTGAAAAGCAAATTTATTTTTATTCATAAATACATAATCTATCTGAATGCTTTCATTTGTAAAGTTCGCTTGGTAGTTTCGGTGGGGTCAGCACATTACAATGAGTCTGGCCTGTAATAATATGTCATGTGCTATGAATAGAAGAAGCATTTATAATTTATGTAACTAGAATGAATATTCTGAAATGAAATCATATAAAGAAAAAAAATAAGCCACTTAAATAGCTTCCTCTGATTTTTTTTCCCCAAGGAAAGATATACTCATAAACATGATTTTGTTATGCATAGAACATGAATGCAGAACTATTTAAAAAAATCACCAAGGTAATATTTTGTTATTTTGTAAGGGAAATTGTAAAAAAGAGAATTAATTTATTTTCATAATTCTAATTATTCTTTTCTCTATTCATTTTAGAATGGGACCTTGTAAAACTTCCAGAATATTATAGAGCTGCTGGAGAATTTAAAAAACAATGATCACAAGAGAAACATTTTTTACAGTAATTATTATTTACAACATACTTTAAAACCTACATTCAACTTGATTAGCCATTTCTCAGGATGCAAAATGAATTTTCAGGTAGGTCTGGCCAAATTGAAATGGAAGATACAGTTTTAAACAATTTATACATTTAGACATAGACTTATACATTTGTATTGAGTTAAAATCAACTTAATGATACTTTAGCCAAGAACTATGGTGAACTGGATCTCCTGATTAGCTGTGTTATTTCTGATGAGTGGTCTGATAAAAATCTTAAATCCCTTCTGGTGGGAAGAATTCCATCTACCAGCCTAAATACTCCCAGGTATTTTATTTAACTTAATTACTATCTAGCAAATAAAATATTGAATAAATATTGTATAAATATGTGCCACATTTATGTGTATTTTTTCTCCAAAAATGCCTGCAGTGCACCAATGGACAGTGAATGATAAAAGGATATGTCGGTGAACCAGACCAATACTATCCACGTCCAAAGGGAGTTCACGTTCTAGAAAAAGTTTTAAAAATAAATAAAACTCAGAAATTAACTTAAATTTTAAACAAATGTCAGAGTGTAGTAAGTGCGGAGATGTCTACCATAGACAGCGTGCTATGATAAGCCAGAGCTGTGGGCTGTGGGGTCCTGTTTTACCTTCAGTGACCAGAGAAGGCAACTCTGGACAGGTGATATTTAATATTTAGGCAGTCTCTGAAAAAGGAAAAAAGTTGCCAAAGGAAGTGAAGTAGGGAAAAGATTTCTACAGAATAAGGAAAAACAGTAAATACCTGAAGGACAAAGAGGCATATCCCTGACAGAGCCTCTCACTAGGAACATTTCGCTCATGTGACACACATTTGGCAGCCCAACAATCCACTTGGTCTTTTGGAAATTAATCATAAAACAAGGTTCACTCAGGGATCTAGGGAAGACTTTGGCCTGAGAATACGTCAACTTAGTGTTCCTTTCATTGATAAACTCTTGCCATCTCCTGCATAAATAAGCTGATCTAAACAGTTTTCTCTATGATGGTTCTCTAACTCCAGCACTCTTAGGGTCACCTGGAAACTCCACCCCAGAGTTTTCTGATACATTAGGTCTGAAATGGGATCTGGAGGCTGCATTTTTAACAAGTAATGCTAATGCTGCTATTTGGAGAAAAAAACGATTTATTAGAAAACTTGATATATTGTCTTCAAAATCTTCTCAAAGTGCTCTATTTTCAGTAAATGTAGGGTTCTTAGAGATACTACGCTGGGTTTATTAATTCATGTTTCCTCAGAAGACAGTATGGATATCTTTTATCTTTCAAAACCTAGGTTAATATTAATAACTTTTTATGTATTTTTTAATAAAAATTTACCTGTATTGATTGTACATGTATAATATATAACACATTTTATATATTTTATATATTGTAAGTAATATATAATATATAATAAATTACATATATATTAGAAAGTACATTATATATGTAAAATATATAATATAATTACATAGAATATATGTATAGTGTAATTTATTATATATTACATATAATGTATTACAATTACATATGTTTATATACATACACATATGAATGTGTACACAATATATATAATGCATACATACTAATTATAATTGCATATTACATTATGTGTAATATATTACATATGATAATGTAAGTATAATATACTTTTTATATATATCATATATGTAGGTATATATTCAAATTGTGAGGAAGAGTCTTTAAATAAAACATTGAAGTTTTAATATTTCGTGATATATCTCAAGGTATATAATCATGTAATGCTTGTGAGAAGTTATTTATTAAACCATGATCTAAATAATAGTTGCTCAATTCCAAACTTTAAAGGCTTACCCACAAATATGTACTTTTTTAATTTGCTGAAAAAAATTCATAATTCTGTCAACGAGTGACATAACTTTAACCCAAAATTATGGTGTTATCTTTTTCCATGATTTAAAGTGGTAAATATATAAACTCACATGCATGTGTTCGTAGACTAACATGTGGACTACTAAATGAATTAACTGGACTTCAAGTATACAAGAAGATTGATTCAATTGTGATATTGTAGATACCCTATAAACCCTTTTTAAATCATAGAATATTTAATGCTAGATGACTGCGGGTAAATACACATTTGAAGAGTAAAATTCTAGTCTTTCTAATCTTTTTTAAAAATTAGTCAATATACACATAAAAACCTATGATCTATTCTCACCTGACTTACCACCTTCTTTAGTTTGCTGCTCTTAATTTGACAAAAAAAATAGATATAATATGAAAGAGCTATAGTAAATTTGTGTCATTTTCTGAAATCAGTTTTTAACACTAACTTATAAGAAAATGTATTAATTGTTCACTATTATTACCATTACCAGAAATCTGCTAGCCCTGAAGAAGACTGTAAGAAAAAATATCTTACTTCAAGGGCTCAGAGATAATATTAAGCAAGATAAAATGAGTAAATTTCAATTCAACAACTTTAAAATATTTAAGTACAAAAATATAACTGTGCAGTAGTTTATTTAACATAATTCCTCTACCCTAATTTGTCACTATCCTTTAATGTAAGTATAGTATTCTAACTTACTTTGAATATGTTTCCTCTTCCCCTAGATTCACATACCACGGAAAGCTATGCAGAGCCTAGGACTGTGGCCAAGCTTTCCAGGAAGCTGTCAGGTGCTAAGTTATTATGTCAGTCTGTAAACCTTGATGAAGTTTATAATCTCAGTTCACCTTACAACATTTCAGGTGGACAAAACACTGTATCAACCCATCTGATTATCCTCTCTGTCACACAACAACTAAAAGCAAAGTACAACTCTTGGAGAGTATCATTAAACTAAGACTAATACTAAGGCAAATTAGCCAAATGACTAACTAACTAACCAGTTTAATTAATTAATTACTTAAAAATCCATTAGTGTTAGTAATTATAGCAAATTATTTTCTTATCTTGAAAGGTCTAGCTAAAATTCTTCTCCTAGGGGTGCCTGGGTGGCTCCATCAGTTGACCCTCTGCCTTCGGCTTGGTCATGATCCAGATCTCAGGGTCCTGGGATCAGCCCACATCAGGCTCCCCCCTCAGCAGAAGCCGAATTCCCCCTCTCCCTGCTTCTCCCTCACGCCACTCCCTGCTCAGGCTCTCTCTTGCTATCTCTTTCTTTCTCAAATAAATAGATAAAATCTTCAAAAATAAATAAAAAATAAATAATTCTTCTCCTAGTTTCTCTTTTATGTTTTGTATAAAGAATAAAGCAATATACTATACTTTCATAGTGCATATCCAAAGAGTGTAATTTTGTATAAGTGTGTAAAAACACAACTGTAGATCTAAGATTGCTCATTTCCACTCTCCACATTATTAGTTTGTATTGTAATGATACATGATCACTGCTATAATCTCTACAGATTTTTGGTGAAAACTCAGATGGAAAGCACTGAAGTAATCCTGAGAAGTGGCGGTAAGAAGCACGTTAAGTAAAGGAAGTCATCTCTGGACCATTAAGTCCCACAATGTGAGTAGTGAACATTAGGTATGCATACAAATACTCAGTGTCTCTTCATCCTGGGCACAGGAAAAGACTGCAGTTACTAATGTCTTTTAAAATTAGTGTGGCCATGTGGCTTACTCTGACTACTAAAGTATACACCTGGCTGGTCCATCAGCCTGGGATCCCAATAAACAATGATGATTCAAATCCGCATCCCCCAACCCTACTCCTGCAGCTTACTGGGATGAACAAGCTCATGAACTGAAAAGAAATTTTGTCATGCAAAACTATCAGGATTATTATTAGTTGGTTTATTTGCTTGCTTTCTAGTACTATAATCTAGTACATCATAAACAACGTAGGGTATTTTGACTTTGGGATAACTTGAGAAGGCAATAAAGAACTAACTAATGGTTGTATATAAATTGGAAACTTACAGATGCAGGTTTTTTTTCCTTCCTGAAGGAAGATAAAATTCACCTCAGTTGCAACTAGACCATGCATTCATTAAATTTTGGAAAAACAAAGCAATGGAATGCTGAATTGAAAACATGCTGTCGGGTATGATTATCATAATGAGAGCATTTTACCTAAAGGATCTAAGGATTCCATCCAGATTCATTATGTCTATATTAAATAAGAACATTGTTGCATCTAACTGAATGTTCCGTTCTACCTGAAGCCCTCACAGTACATAAATATCTTCCCGTCACAACCTTTGGAGGTCTTTAAATGGAATAGGCACAATCATTAGAGTTAAATGTAACTCAGCCCCTTTAGAAGCAGCACTACTTTGTGGAAGAACCAAATGGGCTATAAACAGATCAGCCAGAACATTACTTTGAAAATGTTTTTGTTGGCTCTAAGAAGCCTCTATTAGTTGATTAAGTTGTATGTTTGCCTGCTAAAAATTCTGACTTGCAGGCATCTATTATTATGTGTGTCTATGTAATGTTTACTTTTCTACAACAATATTTATTATAATTTTATCTGTATCCGTCTCATGTAAAAGATTGGAAAACAAGAATGACATCAACAAACTCCATTTAAATAATGATTACATCATTGCCATATTGTCATTGACCTTTCTTATTAGTATTTAAATTCTATGTGAATACAAAAATGTACTCAGTGTATTTAAAATTTATTAACTACAATAATTTCTTTCAAATTACACATATATACCCAGTTCCTGAAAAATATAGAACTCACCACTGTTGATATTCAATGCAATACCAAAGGAAAAGCAGGAATAAAAAAATTGACAAAATCAGATGATGCAGTTGCTGAAAAGATTTACTATTAACTACCATTTTACACTAAATAAATTTGCTTATCTAAATCTTAAGAGGCTATTATTGTGTTATTTTTCACAACACTACATTTGTTGGCTTATAATTTTGATTCTGTCAATATTAATTAAATTTGTGTACACAACAGAATATTAAAACAAAATATATTACTGAAGCACTAATGTATGATGAACAAATTCAGCATAAGAATCATAGACTTGCCAATCTTGTGTAGCAATATCCTAGTCGCATCCATAAAATCATACTGATCTTTAAAAATGCCACTAATAATCAATACTAGCTCCCCATAATTCTATTATGTGTATCTGTTATATATAAAAATGGTTCTTTGAACGTTCTTTCCTTATAGCCTTCATGTCACACAGATGATGCTGTTTTCCATTTGGCCAGTAAAAGGGAAATGTTCCTAATGGCCTGGATGACTGCAGCTCTGAAGCTACTGTTTTTAAAGCAGCTGAATGCTAAGCAGTTGGCAAAGTAGAGAATCCACTTTATTTTGCCCTCCTGCCCCTTGATACAAAACAACTTAAAAAAAAATTAACAGTAGCAAGTTTTTAAATCTTGAGAGTTGTTTTTGGATGAGGTTAGGAATTTAGCACAATGAATCTATGCAAATAAAATACTGGAAGAAAAGACCAATGGAAAATGTGACTTAATGCACAATGTGTACATGCAGGATTTTTAAGAAGCACAATTAATGATTACAGTATTTTGAAAGAGCTGCCAACTGGGGCGCTTGAGCAGCTCCGTCAAGTCAGGAGGATGAGTCCCGCATCAGACTCCCTGCTCAGCGGGAAGCTTTCTTCTCCCTCTCCACTCCCCCTGCTTGTGTTCCCTCTCTTGTTATTCTCTCTCACTATCAAATAAATAAATAAAATCTATTTTACCAACACAGTAGATTAGAGAAGACAAATTAGCAGGATTGCAACAAAATTTTGCCCTCACCCTTATAAAGCAACAAGAACTAATTATAGGTGTAGCTTCTTATCTATATCATCGAATTAAATAAAATGGAGGTGGAGTTATAGAGAATTTTTTAAATGATTGTGGCTAGTAATATATATTTGTAATTGTTAAAAAATGTTAAATTTTCAGGGCTATGAAATGACTGAAAATTAATACTATCTTACGTAGTTTTAAGTTATTTCTATAATTTAATAAACAGGGTTTTATTCAAATTTTATGGTAAATACCACAGAATTCAGTTACTATAGTCAATACCATTATTCCCAAAGGTGACTCATTTAATAGAAACATAAAGTTACCACATGCTGTGCCCACACAGATATATACATAATATAGTAATTTATTATTTACATCTAAATTAAACTATTTTAAACAGATGTTAGCAAAAGTATTGATGTAAAAATATACATACATGCTGTCAATGAAGGACTTTATTTTTTTTATTTTTTTTAAAGATTTTATTTATTTGACAGAAAGAAACACAGCGAGAGAGGGAACACAAGCAGAGGGGATGGTAGCGGGAGAAACAGGTTCCCTGCTGCGCAGAGAGCCGGATATGGAGCTAGATCCCAGGACCCCGAGATCATGACCTGAGCCGAAGGCAGAAGCTTAATGACTGAGCCACCCAGGCACCCCTCTTTTTTTTTTTTTTAATATTTCATTTATTTATTTGAGAAAGAGAGAGAGAGAAAGTGAGAGAGAACAGGTCAGAGGGAGAAGCAGACTCCCTGTGGAGCTGGGAGCCTGATGCAGGACTCGATCCCGGAACTCCAGGATCATGACCTGAGCCGAAGGCAGTCTCTTAACCAACTGAGCCACCCAGGTGTCTCTGTCAATGAAGGACTTTCTAAGTTGAAGAGAAGGAATTCAGTAACAAGTAAAAGTTTTTCTTTCTAAATTTTGGAACTATAGTTTAATATCTGTTACAATTTATAACAATTCTCCATCAATCACATTAATATAATATAGAGATTTGGAAATTATTAATCAGCATAGACAAGACAAGAGAAAGCTACAACTGAGCTAGATAAAAATACCCTGATTTTCTCTGAAACAAGAAATAAACAAATACCGGTGTGCCTGGGTGGCGCAGTGGGTTAAAGCCTCTGGCTTTGGCTGAGGTCCTGATCTCAGGGTCCTGGGATAAAGCTTCGCATTGGGCTTTCTGCTCAGCAGGGAGCCTGCTTCCCCCTCTCTCTCTGCCTGCCTTTCTGCCTACTTGTGATCTCTCTGTCAAATAAATAAATAAAATCTTTTAAAAAAGAAGTAAACAAATATGAAGTCCCTTTTTTCTACATTTATAATTTAAAGGTTATTTATCTTGGTTAATTAGTGAAAATATTTGCATTTCACAAATAATTTTAATATTTTCGGGAGGCAATGTTAGCTTTTCAAGAGAGAATAAATTTAGGAGTCAGAGAGCTGAAGCACCTTCACCAATGCAATTCACAAAATTCAAAGTCCTGTGAATTCTTGCATATTCTTAACCTCACTGACATAAAGTCATTTCACTTAGGCACATACATCTAATAGTAGACGCGTAACAATTAACTAAACTGGTACGGGGGCATTTACCTCTTAGCAAATTTTGGCATGTATACGCCTGTGAAGTGGTGAATTTTTGTCTCAGGATATCAGTTCTTTAAATATAGATAAACACTGTCAATTCTTTAAATATATATAAACATTGATCAAGGTAGTAAGTCTCAGTGGAATTAATTGGTAAAATTAGCAAACTAATTTATAAATAAAGCCTTACTCATAGAATCTACAAGGGTGTCTAAGTGGCTCAGTTAGTTAAGTGTCAAGCTTGATTTCCGCTCAGGTCTTGATCTCGGGGTGGTGAGATGAAGCCATGTCAGCGTCCGTCTCTGTGCTCAGTGCAGAGTCTGCTTGAGACATTCTCTCTCTCCCTCTCCGTTTGCCCCTTCCCCTACTCACACGCTCTCTCTTTCTCTCTCTCTCAAATAAATAAATAAATAAATAAATAAATAAATAAAACCTTAAAGAAAAAAAAAAAGAATCTACAAATTGTTCTTTTTTGTCCAGGTACAGACTAATAAGTTAAAAGCTCAGGAGGAAGGTTATTGCTAAAAGAATAGTTAACTGCTAATGAAAAATTAATCTGCTTTGCAATTTAAATGTCTTTAAACATTTAAGCAATAACTTCATTAAGATTTGTTTACGATGGTCCAGTCTCTTCCTTAAATATTGGACCAAACATTCACAAACCATGGACTATCACAAGTAGCTAACCAATTAAATATTTGAACTTGCAATAAGTTACAAATTTATATGCTACTTCATGCCCAATAATATCAGGTAAAAAACAGAAGATCAAGGGTCATTCTCTTTGAGAGCAATTACAATTTTTAGAGGCAGTGAATATAAATAGTTAATCTTTTTAATGGAATTTTTCCATAATAAAATTAATTTTAAATATAACTTAATTTAATAGAATATATATTTTGCCTGAAATTGGTTTTAAAATGGCTTAAAAAAACTCTTCTTAAAATGTTATAATTTTTCCCACATAGTTAAGGGAAATAAACTGGCTATTAATTTTATGTCTTTTGCATCGACACATGGAAGAGAGGCTGGATATGGTCTTTTACAACAAAATTTTCAGAAAAAAAAGTGTACATTCTTAAATTTACAAGGTGTGAATTATTATTCCCCAAATTATAACCTTTCAGCCTGAATCAGGCTTGAGTTGTCAAAATGCCATTTTACATACAAAAAAAGCTTATGAAGCATAAACTGGCAATGTCCGTTTCTCTGGATATTACCCTCAGAATTTATGGATTAAAAATTGAAATTTATTATCTAACAGGCACTTAGCCTTCCTGTCTTCTATGCTTGAGATTTATATGAAGTAAATTTGTTAACTATCACCCACTGTATACAGACTTCAAAGACACCAATATCACACAGGGAAACTGCACTCATATTTACCACACCAATGCAGCCCTCAAATAATGGTTATATATACTCATAGCTGAGTATTCTTTTTGCCTCTAGTAACTAATATATTTGTGTAGTTACTTGATTAATACCTGCCTCCTCCTTTATGCAACAGGGTCAACATAGATGCTTTCTTTTTATGGCCGTGTATTCCTAAGACTCAGATACATGACCTGTAGTAAGCACTCAATATATACATATTGAATCAACAAATGAGTAATGTTCTTTTATGAGCTAAAATGAAATGACTATATAAATAAGAAAGGGATATGGTTTGTGACTTGTAAGCATACACCCTGGCTAAAATTCATAGAAAACCAAGTCTACTGGAAGAATGTATTTCTCAATCATGCTCTTGGAATGTTCAAGTGACTGAGGGAAGTTAGGGGTTAACTGTTGGCTAAATTGAGAATCATTAATCACTAGGAAACAACCTACTCCTTCTAAATCTAATATGTATGAATATTGAGGAAAATGTTACCATTGTCTGTGAGTGTCTTAAAATATATAGTGGTGGTGCTTATAGGCTCAGTTAGTTAATCAACTTTGGGGAGAGAAGTCTTGCTATTTCCATTATAAGAGGACCTTCAATCTTTCAAATCTGTGTCACCCATATGGAAATGGAAGAGGACTGATTTATACAAACTCAATTCTCGTCTTGCCAGGGAAGAAATAAATACAGAATTTAGTTAACTAGCTTTCCCCTACCACCATTAAAATATAAATTTTTTACCCATGAATTTTTTTTTTCCCATTAACAGGCAATAAATGTAAAGTTAAAGTTTGGCAGGCAAAAAGCAAAATGTTCATATTAATGACAATTTAAAATTTTGATTGGCAAATAACTTTTACCTCACCATAACATGTGGAATGATAATCTTGTGTTGAAAGCACATAATCTATGAGGTTTAAACTAGTGCACTGTGAAGTACATGCTCTTCTTACCTGCTTTTAATGAGTGAGAGAACCTTGGTGCCAATTATCCCTCCAAAGATGTTCACCTAACAAGAGGCTGAACCCAAGGGAATTTGACACCAAAACCGATGTCCTTAACTTCTTTATAGATTAAGAACAACTGGGGATTGAAAAGTGGACTTTAACAGGAATGTATGATGTGTGTGTGTGTGTGTGTGTGTGTGTGTGTGTGTGTGTGTGTTTATGAGGATAAGGTCTGTGGAGAGTATATAATGAAAGAAAGAGATACAGATAAAAATATAGAAAAAAAGGGAGAAAGAGCGGGGGGAAAGTTGGGAAGAGTTTAGCAATCACATGGAGAATAATGTGAAAAATATTATTATATTAACATAAAATTAATATAAATATAATGGAAGTGAAATGACACTTATAGATTAATCTTATGTTGTCCTGACTAATGGTTATCCCCAAAACAGATAATGTAAATATCTGCTTGGTAGAAGAAGTGAAAGAAACTTTGGGAGTAATTGATATTTCTTAGAAAAGAATGGTAGAATTGTAGGAAATGAGTGTTAAAGAGGTCTGTGATCAATTGCTTTTACAGGTGACATAGTATAGTCCAAACTCTGTATTCAAATGTACAGAGAATAAAAAACCTGAGAGGGAGAAATACAGATGGTAAGAGAAGAAATACATTCCTAGGTGGGCTCGTCCAGCAGTGTTGAGGGAACTCAAGGATGAAATTGGGAAGCTGATTGGGAAAATCTCTTATATCAAACAAGCACCAAGCTGAAGGTTGCTGATATGACTCCAGCACATAAGAAGGGTCCCAGAGACCCATAGAGTCCTGTAAAGCCACAGAGAAATTTAAATTCCACAATCAAAGGTTAACATCACTCAACGTAAAAGGAAACAGTACACCACAAGAAAAAAAAAATCATGATTTCTACAAAGGGATATTATGTCTGATCACTTTACTGCAACTATCCTTAATGAAAAATAGGCATATAAAAAATCCATGAATATAATCTAACAATCCTTTTTAAAAATGTCTCCTTCTCAAAATTTGCTTTAAAAAAATAGGTTGCTAGAATGTGTGGTAGTTCGTAACACTTACATTTGGAAAAAATCTATCCAAATAATGGAAATATTTGGAAAGAAAGATTAATCACAACAAAAAGAACTGATCTGATGTGCTACTTAACTAGTATGGAAAGTAAATAGACAAGCTATATTCAATGAAAAAATGTTAACATACCTAGAAAAAGAAAAACAATTGAGTGGGACCCAGGGGGGCAGTCTTCTAAAAGAGATAAGACTGTAACCTCCTAGAACCACAGAAAGTTAAAACTGAGCATATATAATATTTGGTTAAAAGAGAAGAAAAAGAATAATAAAGGATGTACCTGTGATGATAGTGGAACAGCACATTGATAAATATGAGAATCATGAAAAACATCTGTAGGGGTTTTTATTACTTTATCGTTGACACTGAAAAGGAAGTGGATCAATAAAACTAAGATACTGATGGACCTGCACCATGGAGAATGACTCTATGGGGCAAAGGAAAATGGAACATAAAGAGATGAAGTAATCATAGAAGTATCCAAGGAAAATTTATAAGAATGAGGGGAGATGGGAGAAGGGTGGGAATGGGGTCAACCTGAGGACACTACAGGGAAAAAAGAGAGGAAACAAAAGGAAACATAAAAAGAGAAGATTCATACTGTCTTAACAGGAGAAATCAAAGTATTTTCTACATTTCATCTCAACATTACAGGATTGATAAAAACAAATGAAAATGCATATATACAACTGATAGTTTCTAATTTCCAATTTTTCCCAGTCAACACCATCAGTTTGAATTTTTTTTTTATATTTCATTTGTTTTGTTTTATTTTGTTTTGAGAGAGAGAGAGAGAGAGATAGGGGCAGAGAGGGGCAGAGGGGGAGAGACAATCTCAATCAGCTTCCACACTCAGTGTGGAGTCCAACACAGAGCTCTATCCCAGGATCCTGAGAACATGACCTGATGCAAAATCAAGAGTCAGTCACTCAACCAACTGAGCCACACAGGCCCTCCTGAGTTTGCTTTTTAAATATAGATCATTTCAAGATATCAATGACTTTAAAAAATAGTCAATATTCTGAATCACAAGTATAATGAAAATATGAAAAGAGTAAATTACAGATGAACATCATGAATAAAGGCAAGATATTAATAATATTTCAATATATAGTTAGCATTAAATTTATATTCATGGACACTTAAGGTCCAACAGTGATGTCTATGTCAAAAGGTAACATGAATGGGGCACCTGGGTGGCTCAGTCATTAAGCGTCTGCCTTTGGCCCAGGTCATGATCCCAGAGTCCTGGGATCAAGCCCCGCAACGGGCTCTCTGCTCGGCAGGAAGCCTGCTTCTCCCATTACCATTCCTTCTGGTTGTGTTCCCTCTCTCTGTGTTTCTCTCTGTCAAATAAATAAAATCTTTTAAAAAAAAAAAGTAACATGAAAAATAGCTGACATTTACTTAGCAATTTTTATGTGATAAATGTTAAGAGTTTTTCTGTCTCTCTTACTTTCACACACAATCAGGAAATATGTTTAAGTGTCAAATAAGAAAGTCAAACGCTATACTGACACATGCAAATTTGGGAGTAGGAAGATTTAGGGAAAAACACTGGCATGAACACAGAACGCCAATTTTCAAGTGATTTGTTTATCACCAAATTAATCCTGGTTACAGAGGTTATCCACCTCCTACAGAAGAAATTCAGTTGCTAGATCTCATTTTGAGTAGCTGATGTTTTGAAATAGGCAGCAGCTTCAGTTACAGAGTTGTGATTTTCCCAGAGCTCTTTCCTGTAACTCCATAGACACAGCTCAAATCTCCAAGATTGTCTCCTGTCTTTTAGATAAATGGCTCTGTGGGAAAGTTGATACCCGGAAAATTAGAGCACTTTTCATCCTGGCATGAGTTAATTCATTGATTAGATATTTATTGAACATTTATCATATTCCAGAACTGTTGCTGGACACTATTGATGCACTTGTTACTGTTACTAACAGAACAGCTAACCCTCCAGAGGGAGGTGAGGAATTTTATCAGTACACTGGCATCGTGTTTGTTTGATCTGGGACTTCTATGTACACCTAAGGTCAAAGGAAGAAAAAAGGATCAATTGTGTACTTTAGTTTCATACAGTAATTCTAATCATCTGGCATAAAGCAAGCATTCAATAAATACTCCTTAAATGAACAAATGAATGAATGAATATTTGAGTACAATTTTTTTTAAGATTTACTCATTTATATGAGAGACATAGAGAGAGCGAGTGGGAGGAGGGACAGAGATAGGAGATAAGCAGAATCCCAGCTGAGTGGGGAGCCCAATATAGGGCTCAGTCCCACAATGCTGAGAACATGACCTGAGCTGAAATCAAGAGTCTGACTCTTAGTCCAACTGAACCACCCAGGGACCCCTTGAGTACAATTCCTAATATGATTAAGTTGACTGATATAACAATTTTTTATTAAATGTTTTATTATGGGATAATGGTAAGATTCCTATTCACTTGTAAAAAATAATAGAGAACTCTTATACTTTTTTTCTAGTTTTTTCCAGTGATTACATCTTACAACACTGTTGTAAAACATCACAGCTAGAATATTGGCATTAACACAGTCGAGATATAGAACATTCCCTTCTTTAGGATCCTTCACGTTGTCCTCTTTTAGACCCATATACTTTCCTCCTGACCTCCGAATTCCTGACAACCACTAATTTCTTCTCTACTTCAATAATTTTATCATTTTAACAATGTTATAGAAATGGAATCATACAGACTGTTACCTAGTGGCATTGGCTTTTTTCCACTCAGAATAAATCCTTGGAGATTCATTTAAGTTGTGGTTGGTATCAAAATTTGTTCATTTCTGCTGCTAAGTAGTATTGCATGGTACAACTGTATCAGTTTGTTTCACCATTCCCATGTTGAAGGATATTTAGATTGTTTTTGGTGACCACAAATAAAACTGTTTTTTACATTTGTGCGCAAGTTTTTGTGTGATCCTAATTCTTAATTTCTCTAGGATAAATGTCCAGAAGTGCAATTGCTGGGTTATATGATAGACTATAGCATTTTATATTATCAGGACCAATGTTTAAGTGGAGCAATTCCTCCATGCCCTCCCCAGGATTTTTTGTATTTTCTTTTTATTTTAGCCATTTTGATAGGTATGTAGTTATATCTCATTGAGATTGATTGATTTTAATTCGCATCTTTTTAATAGCTCATGATATTATTCACCATGTTTTCATGGGTTTATTTGTCATGTGTATAATCTTCTTCACTAAATATCTGGTCATATCCTTTGCAAATATTCTATCTGGATTTTTTAATGATTAATTTTTATAGAAATAAATAGATTAGATAGAAGATAGATAAATAGATAGATGGTGGTCCTTTATTAAATATGTTGTGGTCAGCTGCTGGCTAGCTGGTAAAGGGACCTGTTGAGCCCGGACTCGTGACCCCTGCCCGAATGGGTGGAAAGCGGGCGCTAGAGAATGGGCTCCACACGGGGCCTTGAGGCATGCTGGTCTGTGATTAGTCATACCTCCTTGAAGGACAAGCTGCGCAGGTTGTGATTGTTTAGATCATTAAACTGCAGCAATGCCTCTGAGGCATGTGCACGTGCTACTCGTAGTCTTACCCAGACTTCTTGGAGCCTGTGATGAGGGGAGCTTGTTTTGATGTGTTAAGAACAAATTCCTAGAACGTGTGTCACGTGACTCCCAGGTGTAATCGTTTTTTGGACTTGTTTTTCACACACTATATAAGAAGGTGCGCTCTTGAATAAAGCCGAACGCAGTGTGGACATCATCCTTTGTGTTCCTCCCGCTCCCATACTTTGTCTCTTTGTCTTTTTTCCTCATTCCCTTACCCTCAGTCACGGTTCGAGATTGTCGCGCAGACCGCGGCAATATGTGAGTTGAAATATGTTCTTGCTAATATCTGTATGAACATAACTTGTATTTTCACCACCTTAACAGGATATGCCAAACAGTAAAATTTTTAATATTGTTGTTGCCCAATTTATCAAATTTTCCTTACATGGATCATGCTTATGGTGTCAAATCTAAGAACTTCTTGTCTAACCTCAGATCTCAAAGGTTTTTTCCTTTGTTTTATTGTCTTTTCATTTTCTTGACATTGTCTTGCAGAGAAGTTTTAAAATTAAATGAAGCCCAGCATATCAATTACTGCTTTCACAGATTTTGACTTTGGTGTTTTATCTAAGGAGTCATCACCACAGGCAAGAACATCTAGATTTTCTGCCTGTTGTCCTTTAGAAGTTTTATAGTTTTATGTTTTATATTTAGCCCTGTGATCCATTTTTACCTAATACTTGTAAAGGTGTGAAGTCCTTGTCTGCATTCACTTTTTTGCATGTAGATGTTTTTGCATGTAGAGTTATTCCAGCCCCCTTTGTTAGAAAGATTAACTCTGCTCCATTGTATTACCTTTGCTTCTTTGTCACTGGTTGGGTTTCCCTAGCCAGGCTACCCTCTCCTCCACAACTTTCAAAGTCTTTTTAGGTTTGTTTCATACATAATATACAGGATTTTTTGTTGGACTTAGTAGGAAAAATCAAGAAAAGTCCATTTAATCTCTTTTCCTCGAAGCAGAAGCTACTATAACAATGCTCATATTTTAAAATTACTTCCATTTATTTAATAATCCACAGTAAATACATAATTGTATTTTGAAATATGAAACATTGCTAAAAGTCTAATAATCCTATTAAATTGTAAGGAGTTACTAAACTCAACACAGGTGACTGAAAAACATTGAGTTAAAAATCTTTTCTACCAATTTTATACATCTTTCTAAAGACATATAAAACAAATAAAGAGAAAAACATATATAATATTAAAAAATCTTTTAGACTATTTGGAAACTATGTAAGAGGCTGGTGAGGAAATAAAGTCAGGCAGAGAAACCATCCTTTTGTAATTACATAGACAGTTTAACTTAGAAAAGTATATTTGAAATATTCTGAGGGAGAATTCTGTGTTCATTTAAGAGTAGAGTCTTTGTAAGAATTTATTGAAAGGTCATGTGACTATAGAAAATGCTATTTGTTGAAATTAAAAATGGAGCATAAAACTTTCCAAAAAAATTTGTATGCAACTACATATAATGTATATGTAGATATATTTTTATAAAACTCCATTTTTCTCTATATATGCTTTTATGTATACTATTCATATTTTTCTGTAAATATATTTCTATTTTGAAAGTGATTTTGGTGATATATGTATAGGCAGAAGTTTTGTTGTTATTTTTTTATAATGAAAAGTTGTGGTAGAGATTGTCAAACACACTTTATAAAGAAAAAGAATCAAATTGTAAATTTAGAAATGAAGTCTGTAACAAAAATACAAACCAAAATCAATTACCACAACATCAAAATTTTGTATGATATACCATGCCATGGTTTAGTTACTTACTTCTCCATTTTAAATATCCTTCATGCCTCTAATAGATTGGAATTACTCTTGTTGGTTGCTGAGGCCATAAATGGCAAAAGTAGACAAGAATCACAGGGCCACATGGTTCCTTTAAATAATACTTTTTAAGAGTTAAATGCTGTATATCTTCAAGTACAATTCAATTTTTTTCTCAAAATATAGAAAATATTCAGCTCCTATATGCTGAATATTATTATGTGTTTAATAGAAAATAAAATTAATAATGACCATAAAATGTGTTTGAATATACAGTCTTAGAATGATTTTTTTTAATGTATCAGCTTGAAGGAAACGTACATTTTAATTTTAACTTTTTAAAATTAATTAAAAATTAATGAATTGACATCAAAATAGTGTGGGAAAATTTTTTCTTTGTGGAGGACATAATGATAACACTATTAATTAGATAACATATGTTAATTTTCCAAGTTTCAGCGTTAGCAGCAAATGGAAATTACATTTTTGTTAAATTTAATGGGAACATCATGGCAAGCAGATCCCCAAAGAATAATTAAAAATAAATTTTGTAGAAACATTAATATTTTGATGTCCCTATAAACATAAGTTAAATGGTATAACAATTCTTCTGTTTATAATTTAACTACCTTATTTTAGAGAACAGAAATATGTCAGATGGGTTTAGGGTAGCTCTGAAGTTAAAGGTGACCAGGCTTTTTATAAACCAGATACACTGTAACCAGGAAGTTTTGACTAAGTAATACAGGAAAAAAATAGTCAATAAAAACTGAAAAGGAAAATAAGAAAATATAAGTTAAATGTGAGGAAATCAGGTTACATTGTTATGGAACTGCTAAATTGACATTGAATATAAATGAGGTTTTAATACCCAAAGACAGCAATTTATTTCATTTATTCAGTTTAGAGTAAAATTGCAATTAAGTATTCTAGCAAGTGATCTTATTCATTGAAGTTTGAGCTTGAATAACTACTTTATAAATTAGGTATTAGGATTCTTCTGAAAGAAGTAGATCAATTAAAAGTTAGTAAAGCCAGAAGTCCAGATGGCACTGAATCCACCCAACTAAAATTAACTACCTTGGATTTGGCTCATTCTCATTATTCAATTATTCATGTGATATATATGAAAATCTGGCAAATTGGAAAATTGCCGGTAATTTGTGCCATCAATGGAAGATGAGTCATTTCTCCTAATAACAGATGTAGACACAATAAGTATCTTCTCTTTCCCACTAGGTATTTTAAAAAGTAACTGACTCTATTAAAAAAATTTAACAATCAAAAGAAAATCACAGATAATTTATTTCTCCCCATGATTTAATTAAGTGACCATTCATATAGAACTTAGCAAGTAGTCATCTAATAGAGAAATAATACTCTGTATTAACTAAACTAATAAAAAGATTTCAAGTGAAAACTTGAAAAGAGAAAGAATTCTATACTTATGCATTTTTGCACTAGATTGTTTTATGACCTTGAATAAATCACTTATCACTTAGATTCCCGTTTTCTATGCCATAAAATTAAGTACATGGACTTAACAAATTCAAGTGTTTTTTTTTCTAAATTTCTGATTCTCTGCTTTAAATTTATATAATTCTGTAGAAGAAAATTTTCACACTTAAACTCAAGATTAAGCGTATCTGTAAATAACTAGTATATGATTCACATTATTTCATATTATTTTACATTGGTCATTATATCATATGAATATACTATAGTAATAAAATGTTACTTATTTGTTTGGTTTTTTTTATTTTTGTTTTTTGTTTTTTTTTTTTTTCACAATAGTCAACTGGTAATCTGTGAAAGCAAATTATACAATCAACTATAACTTTGTATCTATTTCCTCTCTGAAGACTCACAGTAGTAAAGCCTGTATCATTATTATCACCACTTTATAAAAGATGAAAATAAGACAAAGTCAAGTTAAAACACTTGGCCTATCTGAAACAGTTTATAAATCAACATTGCCCAATTGACATATTTTGTAAGCCACAAACAATTCAGCATCTGAGCAGGAGAGTGACATAATCAAAAGGGAAATGAAAAGAAGGCTGTTGCACTGGGGCTGGAAAGGGATATCTGAATTTAAATGAGCCATTCTGGAGGCCACTGAACCATCCTGGTTCTGAGAAAAGTCTGGCCAAGGATCATAATGACAACAATGACAAGAAAAGTAAGAATCTGAGAAAAAAATAAAAATATACGATTTTAGCATTTATTTGTAATAAAACTCAGTGAAAAACAATATTACCTGTTCAAGATAATAACATTTTTTGGATTAGAGCTTGATGGAGGAGGGTATACTATTTTAGAAAAAATAACCATGGCCTTGGGCTACTGGATCAAGTTTGCAACATAACAAACTTCTTTGCAGTCTATCTGGATAGGTGAATTGTGTTAATATTTTGTGCTAGAACTTGCTTATCTTGGCACAGATAATCAGGAATCATAGTACAACAATTATGGTTATAGCTAGACACAAGAATGAGACAAGGAACCAGGTCAGGATAAATGGTTTGCATAAATGTTGCATCTCAAAGGCAGACAGGGTAATTCCTATGCATAAAATATATAAAATATTTTAGCTATTTAAATAAAAAATCCTATTGTAAAATAATTGTTACGTTATTATGATTGCTCAAATTTTATAGCCTCACTTAACAGTAAATACACAATGACAGTACTAATTTCCCAAACCATAAATCATTTCCATGGAAACTGTATGACACTGAAGAGCACACACTCTTTGATTCTTTGAGTGTCTACTGAGTTCAAAATACTCTGTGCAAAGCACATTTTGTTACTTTACAAATTTGGAAACCAAGCCCTAAGTAAGCTTGGTTAAATGACATTGCTAAACTCAAACAATAATAATTAAAAATAAGAAAAATTAAAGCAATTTACATTAAGAGTTTTAGGGCTTTTTGTTTGTTTGTTTGTATAATTAAATACACTGTGATGAACTAAACTTCCTGTTAAGAGCATATTTAAATAGTCCCTAAAAATGAGAATTATATTATTAGTTGAATCTAGGAGAAGAAATCTGAGCTATCCCCCAAAAAACTGTTTTTTAAGTGTAGATTTTACTTATCAATAATGCTAAGCATGACTCATTTCTGAAAAAAAAAACCTTCTGTATTTAGAAATAGCTTTTCCCCCTTTTCCCTTACATCTATGCTTTGAAATAATAACAAAAAAGAAAATAAAAACTAAGGAGGGCACATGCTGTGATGAGCACTGGGTGTTATATGCAACTAATAAATTGTTGAACACTACATCAAAAATGAATGATGTACTATACGTTGGCTAACTGAATATAATAAAAATTTTTCATTTGTGGCAGAACGGTAGATTGTCTCTACCTTGAAAATAATTAAATAAATTAGACTATAATAAATATTTTAAAAGATGTTCAAGTGACAAGAAAATGAAGATTATTCAGAATCAAAAATCTGAAAAGGCAAAAATATAGAAGTGTATGAAAATAGAAATAAGGAAATATTTAGAACTTGACAATGTTGCATATAGGTAGTTACAAACATGAAATTTAAAATCACAAATTCTTACATTAAAAACTCAAAAAGGCATGAGCATTAGTTAGATATATACCTGTGAAGAAAAAAAAATGATAACAAACCAAAAGCAAGAAAGAAGGGGACAAAATAGAGAAGAAAGCAATTATATAGAAAAATACAATAGAATCAGTGATGACAAAAGTCAATTCTTTGACATAGGCAATAAGAGCAAAGATAGCTAAGCTGGATTAGGTCAAAATGAAAAACTTTTGTTTATCAAAGGATACAATCAACAGAATAAAAGAGCAAATTATAAAATGGGAGATAATTATCATGTAACTAATATGTGGTTAATATCCAGCATAATAATTCTTATAGCTCAACAGTAAATGGGCAAAGGAATTGAATATATATTTCTCCTTAGAAGATATACAAGTGGCCAAAAACATGAAAAAATGCTTATCACTAATCATTAGAAAACTGCAAATCAAAACCACAATGAGATAGCATCTCATACCTATTAGGATGGCTACTATCAGAAAAAAGGGAGGAAAGAAGTAAGAAAGGAAAGAAGAAATAAAGAAAGAGAAAATAACAAATGTTAGTGAGGACAGGAAGAACTTAGAAAATTTGTGCACTCTCAGTGGGGATGTGTAACCAATAGCCATTGTGGAAAACAAGATGATGCTTCCTCAAAAAATTGAAAAATAGAATTACAATATGACCCAGCAATTCTACGTTTGGGCATGCACGCAGAAGAATTGAAAGCAAGATCTGAAAGGAATATGTTTACACTCAAGTTTACAACAGCATTAGTCACAGTAGCTACAAGGCGGAGTGAAGTCAAGTGCCCATAGACAGATGACTGGAAAGCAAAATGTGGTGTAAATGTACAATGGAACATTACTTAGCCTTATGATGGGAAGAAATTTTAAAACATGCTGCAACATGAATAAACCTTGACATTATGGTAAGTGCAATAAGCCAGTCACAAAAAAAATTCCATATACTATATGATTATATTTATCTGAGGTACCTTAAGTAGTGAAATTCATAGAGAAAGAAAGGAAAATGGTGTTTCCCAGGGGCTGAGGAGAGGGACCTATGGAGAGTTACTGTTTAATGAGTACAAAGTTTCACTTTTACAAGGTGATGGATGATGGAGTTGGATGGTGGTGATACATGCACAAAAATATGAATGTACTTAATCCACTGAACTGTACAGTTAAAATAGGTCAAGAGGGTATATTTTATATTATGTGTATTTTACAACTATTTTAAAAACTCATTTTTTAAAAATGTGATCCAGGTGTGTATCCTCGGGGAAATGTGATATATATATATTTTTTTACAGTTAAAACAAAGAATAATTTTGGGGCACCTAGGTGGCTTAGTTGGTTAAACGACTGCCTTCAGCTGGGGTCATGATCTCAGGGTCCTGGGACAGAGCCCCACATCTGACTATCTGCTCAGCGGGGAGCCTGCTCCCTCCTCTCTCTCTGCCTGCCTCTCTGCATACTTGTGATCTCTCTCTATGTCAAATAAATAAATAAAATCTTTAAAAAAAAAAACAACAAAGAATAATTTTAGGAAGAAATTTCAAATGATTGGTATGGCTGGTGTTAAATTCATTATTTAAGATTTTTATTTTAGGGGCACCTGGATGGCTCAGTAGTTGGGAATCTGCCAGGTTATGACCAGCGTTCCTGGGATGGAGCTCCATATCCGGCTCCCTGCTCAGCGGGAAGGCGGCTTCTCCCTCTCCAGCTCCCCTGTACTTGTGTTCCCTCTCTTGCTATCTCTCTCTGTCATAAATAAAGAAAATCTTTAAAAAAAAATTTTTATTTTACAAATCTTATTCTAATAGGATACTAGAAAATTTTCTTCCTTAAAATGGGACCTTATTGCTAAAGAATCATTTGGAAGGGAAATCCATTGTCATTTTCCAGTTTTTTAGTAATTCTTAGATTGTTTCTATAAAGGTAAGTTACCCCATGTTCCCCATAAAAACTGTACCTGTGACAGGATCTTCTATTCTCTTTATGATTTGCTAATCTGAAAATATTAATGTTACTTAATCTCAGTTATTAATATAAAACTTAAATCTCAAAACAAATGTTTAGAATTAAAATGAGATGTACACCTGAAATTAATCTAATGTATTTTATGATAATGTTCTAGTATAGTGATTGTGAAACTTTGCCCAGTTTTATAGAAGTCCCTCCTGGGGCTGCAGTTAGATGACATAGACTAGGCAATGGAGCCAGTCTCTAGCTGTCTGCATATTCCCCCTATTTGTTGCTTTTGTTTGTTAATATATTGGGACTAGGACTCCCCCACTCCCTTATTTTAAGAAAACTGCTCTTCTGACTGAATTGACTCCCTATTTAAATTAACACCAAGTAAAAGCCCCTAATGGAAAAGATTTATAAGGAAGAGGATGCTATTTTG
The DNA here is from genome assembly GCA_028646535.1 of Procyon lotor. Lineage (NCBI taxonomy): Eukaryota > Metazoa > Chordata > Mammalia > Carnivora > Procyonidae > Procyon > Procyon lotor. The sequence goes on from CM053618.1 coordinate 14,830,452, forward strand.
AACACAAAGCATTTGCAGTTGATTGCCCTGGAACTTTTTTATTGTCTTTTGACATTTTTGGTGAACCAACAAAAACTCTGATGCTTCATATTCATGTTTATAAAGCATACAGGCTTTTGGAGAACATTAAATTGTGATTCAAGGGCTAGTCAACTAAAGTGAATTTAAAACATATTGTGTGTTATCAATGCTAATATATTTTTATGTTTTTAAAAATAATTGCAATATCATTCAGACATGTTTTAACGACTAAAATTCCTTTTTAGAAGAAGCATGATAGTGTATATAAAATGCCTAGCACTGAGCCTTGCATTTAATTGTATACTAAATGAGCTCGCTAAATGTCAAAATTATCTGTTACTGCCAATTTAAAGCAGTATCATGAGCTTGTTATATGTCATCATCATAACTTTCTCGCTTTTTTACTGTTTCTTCAGGCTTTTTTTCCTTCCTAGCTTCTCTAACTCATTAATTGCATAATCAGAGAACAGCCTTCTCTGAAAATATCTAAAGCCTCCATCTTTCCCCCCAAATCTCTTTCTGCTCATATTGTTTCAAAATTAACCTTACTTATTCTACACTCTTTCCTTCTTCAGGTCATCCAAAATGTACAAGGTTAGAATAAATTAAATTAATAGATTAGCCTATTACGCACTACTAAGTGGCTTATTTAACTTTCAACACAAACAATTAAAGTCAATAAACATTGAATAAATACTAGCTAATGTATTTTAATTCCTTAACTGTGGTGGAGAATTCCACAGTTTATAGCAGAGATAGGGAGAGAACTATTTTCCATTTCCATCTCTTTATCTACTTGATGAATATTTTTAATGCTACAGCCTGATCTAAAACCTTTAGATCTCTCACTTCAAAACTGAAGCATTTTCTATTTTTTAAGTAAATATTTTATTTGAATGCATTTGCATTCACAACATGGCATAGGATTTGCAAGTACTGCTTAGTTTTCATTTATAGACTTACATATAGGGTTTCCATTTTATATTAACAAAAGAAAATATCATTTTCAATGAGTTGAGTATTACCTCAACAAAAGATAGAGGCATCAAATAGTAACATTGTATCAGCAATGTTAAATATTTTAAAAATCACCTTTACTTATTCAACTGTAAAATTTTCTTTTTTTTTTTTTTTTTTAAGATTTTATTTATTTATTTTACACAGAGAGAGAGATCACAAGTAGGCAGAGAGGCAGGCAGAGAGAGACGGGGAAGCAGGCTTCCTGCTGACCAGAAAGCCTGATGTGGGGCTCGATCCCAGGACCCTGAGATCATGACCTGAGCCGAAGGCAGAGGCTTTAACCCACTGAGCCACCCAGGCGCCTCTCAACTGTAAAATTTTCTGAATGATTCCATATCTTTTGATATTTACCCATGGATGTAACCAAGCAGTTTCTTTTTATCCTGTCCTTTCTTCTTCTTTCTAGGCTGGAATCAGAATTTTATTGAGTTTCAATGACCTAAATCAGTAAGTGTCAAGTCTCATATATCATAATTTTTTTGGTTTGAAAAGGTGGGTCATTTATTTTAATCTTGATTATCAGAAAAGGCTTCATGGAAGACATAGGATTTAAAATTTTCCTTGAAAACTGACAAGGATTCTCATATGTGAGAAATGAGAGAAAAGCATTCAAGGCTACAAGAAAGACGAGAGAATAGGCATAAATAAACAAAAATGCATTGCGTGTTGATGGAACAAAGATTAATCCTAGGTGACTGAAAGGCAGACACTAAGGAGGTGTGTGATGACATCTGAAAAAACAAACAAAAAAACAATTGTCAGCAAAGTGTAATGATTAAGAGTGTGAGGTTTGGAACCAAAATGAATAGAAATAAAACAGAAATAATAATGATTTATTTTGAGGATTCAAAGAGTAACATTAATAATGAGATTATCACAGATCTAGAAAATGGTATAAATCAAATGTCACAATTAATTTTAACAGTTATCTTGAATAAAGATTTTTTTTATCCTGTAAGAAAGCTTAAATCATCATACCTTTATAAAAAAGAAAGCAAAACAAAAATCTATGTTATAGGGGCATCTGGGTGGCTCAGTGGATTAAAGCCTCTGCCTTTGGCTCAGGTCATGATCTCAGGGTCCTGGAATTGAGCCCCTTTTCAGGCTACATGCTTAGCAGGGTGTCTGCTTGTCCCTCTACCTTTCCCCCTGCTAGTAGGAGTGTGTTCTCTCTCTCCCTCTTTCTCTTCTCATAGAAATAAAATCTTAAAAAAAAAAAATTGAAAAATTGTAGGACTTATAAGGAGGTTGTCAGTTGAATAAATGCTCAGTGTGCCAAGAGGCACATTGATCATATTTCCTGATATAAATTCAAAGCATATGGTCTCTTAATTGGACAGAATATTTAAAATCAAGAGTGTCCAGAAAAATCCAGGATATATATTAATTATGTCTAAGGTCACTTCATAGATGAGAACACTTAATAATGAAAGCATTTTTATGTTGAAGTAACTAACCACGTTTGAAGTGGTGCCAAAATTTAATAGAAAATTAGGATCTTTTATTAATTGTGTTATTGCAAATTTGAATATAATAGTCAAAAGAATTCCTGCATAGTTGAAAATGAGCTACAATTTAGAGATACCATGAAAGGGAATATATATGTGTTTCAAAGAGTTACCATGCATCTTGAAATGGTTTGAAAAAAAACGTGAAGAGAAGTCAAAATATAGAATTTGTATTAATACATTTATATGTTCTCCTGAGGTATTTGGGATAAAAATTGTTTCTCAATGATATCCCAAATATATCTGCTCTACCATAATAAGGTCTTGAAATGAATAAAGCAGCCTTTCCTGAGTGTACAAAATACCTTAGTTGTGGACCCAGTTATATCATAAGTTGTCATTATGTCCCAAAATAAGAAATGAAATAGAACTTAAAATGTGTTTTCAGGATTCTCAGGCTTTCTTCTGAAAAGATTTTTCCAGAAGCAATGAGAGCTTTCAAATAAAAGAGGTACAAAAGTTTTGAAAAGTAGAACAAGATAAAATTTCTTAAAGCTCTGAAATACTGACCTCAAATCTTAAATTAAATCTCATTTTGTATCATCAGATAATAAAAGATAGCTAAGGATATGGGTGATATTTTGCGGGAAATGTCACATTGTATGTGAAAGATTATTTCTTTCACAATCTCTAACATTTAATTGGAAATCTTTGCCAACTTGCAGATATAATAACCTATTCTGGGAATATATGGCTTATTACTTGAACAAGATTGGCATTTTATTTAATTTGAATTCAAACATTCATTTCAAATTCACCAATGTATTCTTGCTATATGTAGTAGTAGTAATTACTACTGTTATAAACCACAAATTTTGTATTGCATAAAGATTTTTAATTTACAAATTACTTTTAATGCATATATTGTCAGAGTAAGATGGGGGACACAGATTGATCATAATTTACAACAATTTGAAAAGAAAGTACAAATATAATTGGTTGGACCTATTTGAGTGTGATGTAATTAAATATGTTGGATAAATTAGTTGTCTAATTAAGTACGGGTCGGTATTTCCACAGTTTTGTTTCGTTTCCTTTTTTTTTTTGAGTCTTCCTCAAGAGAAGCTGTTGAGGTGCTTTATAAATCAGAACAACAGAATTTGGTAATGCCTAATACATATGCATTTATATCAAGCCAATAGGTAAGATGAGAATAAAAGTAAGGGGTTGTAGAGATGAATCAAGAGCACGAAACAAAAGCAGAAATCAGGGTTAGGGTCTGATGAGAAGGACAATATGAGAATGATAATATTGGTAAAACAGGATGCACCAAAACACAGGAACTGGACAATTTCTATTAAGTAGGGAAGGCTCTCTATGTCGAGAGAAATACAGAGAAAAACTCTGTCAACTATGTGATAGATATTTGAATAGTAACTATGTATAAACTATTGCTGTCTGGTTTGACAAGTGCAACTTTCTTATTTTCATAATAACATCTTCACTAATATTATGGAGACCTAAATATTTTCCCGGGTCTCTCATAGGTTTCATGTTTTATTTTACTCTGATAAAACCTTTGAGGTAGAATGACCTCTTTTTATAGAACAATGAGAAAACTGAGATTTAAAGAAGTAAGTGCCACACAGACTCACACAAAGAAAGCTAGGATTCTAGTCCAGCTTGACAAATTGACCTTGATAGCCTCTTAATGCTTGAGTTTTGTTCTCCTGTTATGTGGGTACTTTGTAAACTAAATATATAAAATACTTTTCAACTCATATTATAAAATTTAGAAAAAACTGTAGCTAACTACCTTAGTGTCTTGGCTGACCTTTCCTATGTCACATGCAATTTTATGACATTTTGATATTTAAAAAGAATATTTTAAACCTTTATTTTATCACAGATCAAACTGTATCAAAAAGTATACATTTTAGTGGAGAATAAAATGGCTTAGAAATGCACACAAAAAATATGCTGTGGAAATGTAGAGAAAAGTATAACCAATGGTAACTGAGGAAATTAAATCTTAAGAAAGTAGATGATATTTCAATGCGTTAAAGAATTATTAACATTTCAATAAATTAAAAAATGAGCAAATAGAATAAAGATAAAAATAACGAACTTAAAAAATACAATACCCAAGAAACAAATAATCCCATTAAAAATGGACAAAAGATATGAATAGACATTTTTCCAAGGAAGACATAGAGATAGCCAACAAAGAATGAAAAGATGCTCAATGTCACTCACCATCAGGGAAATACGAATCCAAACTATAATGAGATATCACCTCATACCTGTCAGAATGGCTAAAATCAACAACACAGGAAACAACAGGTATTGGTGAGGACGTGGAGAGAGGGGAACCTCTCACACTGTTGGTGGGAATGCAAACCAGGTCAGCCACTGTGGAAAACAGTATGGAAGTTCCTCAAAAAGTTAAAAATAGAACTACGCTATGATCCAGGAACTGTTTTAAATACTAGGTACTAATCTAAAGGATACAAAAACACTAATTCAAAGGGATACATGCACCCCGTTTTTCATAACAGCTTTATCCACATTAGCTAAGATATGGAAACAGTCCAAGTGTCCATGGGCTGATGAATGGATAAAGAAGATGTGGTATATGTATATATACAATGGAATATTACTCAGCCATAAGGAGAATGAAATCTTAGCATTTGCAATGACATGGATGGAACTAAAGTATTATGTTGAGTGAAATCAGTCAGTCAGAGAAAGACAAATGCCATATGATTTCACTCCTATGTAGAATTTAGAAATAAAACAGACAAGCAAAGGGAGAAAAAGAGAGAAAGAGGCAAACCAAGAAACAGAATCTTAACTATAGATTAAGTGGGAATGGTTTAAACAGGTGGTGGGGATTAAGCAGTGCATTTATTGTGTTGAGCACCAGGTATTGTATGGAAGTGTTGAATCATTATATTGTATACTTGAAACTAATGTTACACTGTTGTTAACTAACTGGAATTTAAATGAAGACTAAAAAAAAATGCTTTGATGAAAAGAAAAACAGAGTCCCTGGTTCACAGCCCAGTAAATACTCCAGTGTTAAAAATGGTCACTTACATGTATAATAAAATGTGAAGAAAGTTTAAAAAAGGAAGCACCATCATGCAAAACCAGTGGGAGGATTGAACTTAAGATCTCAGAATGACCTCAAGGAAAGTCTTGCTGAAAAAGTGATGTTGAGCTGAATGTAGAGTAAGATGATTAGGATTCTTCAGGAAAAGTGTAAATGGGAAGAAATAATCTAGTAGAGAAGAACATGGCCATCCACCTTAATACAAGATTGTTGTGTTGACGAAAAAATACATTAACAAAATTTAATATTTTCAATGTAAAGCAGCCCTATGTCATTTCAGAGTCAGGAATGTTATCAAGAAAATGGTTGTTCAAGAAACTGGAGGTCACTATACATGGAGATACAGAAGAGCCAGAAAACTAGTATGTGATCTGTGTGGTCTATATGGATATTTAAAATAGCCCTATATGTTCGAGCAAGACTTCGCTGATGAAGAATGTATAGAGCCTAGTGATACAGTTTTCAGTAAATGTCATGAAAAGACTTATAGTTCAATAGATTACAATGGTGAGGAGGGGTCAGAGGATAGCACGTTCTGATTGTTTAAGCTTTAAAACGTGTTTGTGGATGAATTTATTCAAGGGCAGAGGAGAAATTGACAGTTGTGAAGTAATAACATGGTAGAGGTATGGGGGAGTGAATTTAGGGTAAGAAAGGGTATATGAGAATAAGCTTCTTCTCTTCGATTTGACTGCAGGGGAAATAGCTTCAGTGGAATGCTAGGTGTCATTTATACCACTATGGGGTAAAGATGATTGAGAGGAGAAGCTTACAATGTGGGCTATTTATATACTATGAAATGAGATGTTCCAAAAGCATAGGGGAAATGCTACATAGGAAGGAGATTAGAGGGAGGCTGCTTTAGGAAACAGGTAGCACACTAACATCTGAGAGAACAGAAAACAAATAATGAGTAGTTTATACCTGGTAACACTGGGCCACAGTGGCTCTGGTGACAGTATGAGGAGTGAATCTAGAAGGGGTAGAATGGAAAACCTCCCAAAGCCCATTTTAGCAGACTAAGTAAAAGATAATAAGTAAAACGAAATCACAGAAGGAATTAAAAAAAAAAAAAGCAAAAGGAGAATCATTATGTTTTTTAATTCTGTAAGATAGAACAACTATACCTTGAAGGTAAGGAAGGGAAAGGTGAAGGAGAAAATTCTGATGTTGTTGTTCTAAAAAAATTAGGACAATGACAGTGCTGATATAGAAATATACAAGACAAGGAATAAGGTTTGGAATATAACGTATTCACTTTTTCCCTATATAAGTCTGAGGTACTGGGTACATCCCAGGAGAAGTGTCTACCAAATCAGCTGGAATTTTGTTCTAGAGTTCAGAGGGAAAATCAGGGATTATCTGTATTCTTCAATATCATCTACACAGAACTCTAGTTAAAACTATGTGAAGTATATAATTGCCTATAGAGAAAGAAATTTAAGGAGAAAAGTATGACAAAGAACCAAACACTATATATAGATATAGATAACTGTCAGTTTCTCCTCTGTATACATACATATACATGCATATATGCATGCATATACATATCTGCGGAGGGACTGAAGAGAGGGAGAGAATGAAAATAATATGACTAAGGTGTATAGAACTCAAATACTCTATAAAACTAAAATACCAAGAGATTTCATATAATGTCTCTAGAAAGTGGAGAATTTGTATTCCAAGAAAATGTGACAGTTGATCTTGAACATTTTTCCTGTACTTCACTCAGTTCTGGGGATGGTGGACATGGGAGGTATATAAAGTCTTCATAGGTTTGGGCATCTGAGAAGAGGCTCAGTCTATAGTCTCTAAATATCATCAAGGAAAAATGGCAAGGCCCAGGAGTCCCTTTACTCTCAGATTTGCATGGTGACAAAATAATAGCCTGTATCCTATGTTAAAGCAGGTAAGACTAAAAGTGCTCCACAGGGAATGGAATGTTTCTCATTCATGTTAGAACAACATGAATGTGAGTCTGTGGAAACAGACAAGACCTGAAGAAAGGGGAAGGGCTTTCTCATGGCTGAGAAAGGGAATATCATAGAGTGAACTCTATCAACTAAGACAAAGGGTAGTAAAGACATCCTAGTGGATGCCAGCCTAAATAAATGATGATCCCGTCAACCAGAGATGGTCCTCCTCATCATCTGCCACCAGGTGTCATATTAATCTTCCTGATAGGTCCCATGTCAAAAAAAGGAAAAAAGAACCCTGAACTGATGGAGTTTAAATTTCTTCCATCCAAGCTAAAAGGAAACTCTTATTAAAATGTGAGAATATTCTAGTAAAATTAAAGTTACATTTCTCAAAATACTGTAAATGTGTGATTGTTAACTGTAGTCATCAATCACCATCATCATCACCATGAGTGCTCATTCTCATTAATTTTTCAAGTAGTAATGAATAGCTTCACATTAATCATTTTATTTAATCTGATCAACCCCTTTAAAAAGTAGGTGATGTACCTCATATCTGTTTTACAGATACAAAGATCAGAAGAATTGAGAAAATTTTGACCAAATCATACTTTGAGGATCCAAGATCTTAACTAGAATTGTTTTAATTCAAAACATTAACAGTTTCTTATTTAAAATATTAACTGGTTCAGTGTCCATATCAGCTACCAATTGAAGTACACACATAGTCTGCCCTATGATAATTAAATCCTTTTATATATCTGTCCTAATCAGTGAGAATTTAATAAGGAGCAGAAGTAAGGAGAAAAGCTATTTTCTGCCACAAATTTTATCTTAAGTTGGATTTTTTAAAATTATCATTTTTTTTCTGTTAAGCATAACAACTAGATAAATAATAGAATATTAGGTCCTTTTTCGTCTCAGATAATGTTGGTTATCAAAATGATGGCTTAATTTTAAATTATAGTTGATGTATTTAGTGCTCAGGTGGGAGCACTGGAGATACTTATTAAGAATTATAACATTTACAAAAGGAAAAAAAAACCCTCTAACTACTGCAAGTCTTCTCTTGAGGAATGGAATATGTTGTAGCAGTTTAATTTTTTTTTTTAATCTGATGAAATTTACCCAACTGAGTGAATAAAATAATAATAAATTATTTAATATTTAACAGATAACAAAATTGTTTGTACTTCAGAGACATGCTTACAGGAATATGGAGAGTTTACACAAAAAATTTTTTTTTCTCATCTGCATTAAGACTGGTTATTCAACTATTCTGTGTGGCTGAATATTATAATTGATGTCACTGAGATTATACAAGAAAGCAAGGCAAACATGACAAGCATGACAGAATCATGAGACAGCTGCACAATTACCACAAATGAAAAGCCTTCAGTTACACACGAGAAATTGTAAGAAAAAATTTCTTTGCAACTTCACAGCTAAAGTACATCAAAAAGCCAAGTGATAAATTCTTATCATTTTTTATTTTATGTTATTTTTTAAAAGATTTTATTTATTTATTTGACAGATTGAGAGAGAGAGAGAGAGAGAGAGAGAGAGAGATCACAAGTAGGCAGAGAGGCAAGCAGAAAGATTCCCGCCAAGCAGAGAGCATGATGGGGGGCTCAATCCCAGGACCCTGAGATGATGACCTGAGCTGAACGCAGAGGCTTTAACCCACTGAGCCACCCAGGCACCCCTTTATCCCTTTTTTAAAGAAATATCTACAATTATACAACCTGAATCCTAGATAGATAGACAGACAGATAGAGATAGAGACAGACAGATAAAAATATTGTTAAAGAAAGACAAACCATTGGAAGAGCATGCTTCTCTGGTTAAAAGATGGGAATTTTCTACTTCTCCAAAGAAGACATACAAATGGTTAACAGACACATGAAAAAAAATGTCCATCATCATTAGTCATCAAGGAGATTCAAATCAAAACCATGCTGAGATACCACCTTACACCAGTTAGAATGGCCAAAATCAACAAGACAGTAAACAACGAATGTTGGAAAGGATATGGAGAAAGGGGAACCCTCTTACAGTGTTGGTGGGAATCCAAGTTGGTGCAGCCACTTTGGAAAACTGTGTGGAGATTCCTTAAGAAATTAAAAATAGAGCTACCCTATGACCCTGCAATTGCACTACTGGGTATTTATCCCAAAGATACAATGTAGGACAAAAAAGGGCCACATGTACCCCAATGTTTATAGCAGCAATGGCCACAATTGCCAAACTGTGGAAAGAGCCAAGATGACCTTCAACAGATGAATGGATAAGGAAGATATGGTCCATATATACAATGGAATATTATGCCTCAATCAGAAAAGATGAATACCCAAATTTTCTATCAACATGGATGGGACTGGAAAAGATTGTGCTGAGTTAAATAAGTCGAGCAGAGAGTCAGTTATCATATGGTTTCACTTATTTGTGGAGCATAAAGAAAAACATGGAGGACATTGGGAGAAGGAAAGGAAAAGTGAATTGGGGGAAATTGGAGGGAGAGATGAACCATGAGAGACTGTGGACTCTGAGAAACAAATTGAGGGTTTTGGAGGGAGGCGTGGGGGGGTTGGGTTCTGCTTCCTTAATTCTCCTCTATCCCCAATTAGAAGTAATTTATTTCACTAAACTTATGACAGAAAATATCATCAAGATAATAATTGCTTTCGGATTACAAGGTCTTTTTGTATAGCTGATTATATAAACATTGATACCTATTCTAATATTACAAATTATATTTTAGAAATTTTATAATTAGTAGAAATAAACATTATTGGTAAAACAATTTATTTATTTATTTATTTATTTATTTATTTATTTATTATTATTATTTTTTTTGGTAAAACAATTTAAACACTGTTTTTTCCCCAAAAAATAAATCAAGAATAATATTTATCAAACTTTGGCAAATATTGGGGGGGTTGGGTGAGCCTGCTGGTGGGTATTGAGGAGGGCATATACTGCACGGAGCACTGGGTGTGGTGCATGAACAATGAATCTTGAAACACTGAATAATAAAATAAAATAAATTAAATAAGAAAGGAGCTTTCAATAAACAGTAAATGTTTATTTAAATAAATAAATTAAATAAATAGTCATTTAATAAATTTATTAATTTAATAAATGACTATTTATTTAATAAATGACTAATGACATTTAATAATAAATAATAATGACAATAATAAATGACATTTAATAAATGACTATTTCATGACCATTAACTGGGTAAGAGCAATTAAAATTGTTTTGAGCATGTTTCACAATGCAGAAAGTGGGTAGAACACGTGGACAATATCACTACATCTAGTCAAACCATGTTTTTCATTATAATACAAGCTACTAATTTAGTTTGGTAAGCCGAAAGGGAGAAAGGTCATTTTCTAAGATCTTGATTACAGAATTTGTGTTTTGTCTCAAAATTAGAAGGCAGAATGACAAAGACGAGGGATTGAACATGAATAGAGTGATAAGTAATATGGCAGTTTCCAAAATTATGTTCTATGATAATTTTTGGAGATTGAGACTACACACACCTGTCTCAAACACAGAATGAAGCTCTATTCTAAAGCCAGTAACTTAACCACAAGCCACTTAATACATTTTTTCCCTAAGAAATACTGGAACGTTATCACTAACAAACAAGAAGTTTGGGGGAAAACCTAGCATTGATAAATCACTGCAAAGTGTAATACTTCATTACGTTTCCACAATATGATAACAAATATTGCCTTGAAATATTTGCCAAAGTTTGATAAACATTCTTCTTTATTTTCTTTTTGGGAAAAAGGTGTTTAAATTGTTTCACCAATAATGTTTATTTCTACTAATTATAAATTTCTAAAATATCATTTGTAATATTAGAATAGGTATCAATGTTTATATAATCAGCTATATAAAAAGACTTTGTAATCCCAAAGCAATTATTATCTTGATTATATTTTCTGTCATAAGTTTAGTGAAATAAATTACTTCTAACTAATTGGGGCTAGAAGAGAATTAAGGAAGCAGAAAAAAAGTAGCAATATTGATGGCTTTTTAATAATTGCAGTATATTGTAATCATTAGGTTTCCTAGAGGGAATAAGATTCAGAAATATGTGGAGCTTGATATACGAAACTCTGATAACAAACTTTTGTTTTTCTTTTAAAAGAAAAGAAACTTTTTCTTTAGAGAATTAAAACAAGAAGTTATTTCATTAATTTATGTTTTTTCCAGTGTGTTCGTATTTTAAAATAAAATGATTAAAATTAAATACAAAGCCCTTCAGTAGAACAAATGCAAGAAACTCACAAATACATAGCATTAAGGTAAGGAGGACTGACACCTAGGAAGAAGTTTATGTAAAATGTTGAAGGGGGAAAAAAGAAAATTTAAAGCCCTTGCAGATTTGTAAATCAGAATTGTAAACTAATGGTTTAGGTTTAAGAAAGAACTATTTACCAGGAACTGACATGAAGTCTAGACTACTCAAGAAAGTTTTTCAGAGTTACTTGATAATACTCAAATAATTAGGCATTTATCTATTCAAAAGCCAGTTATATATCATGCTTTTGTAATGGGTAGACTCATAAAGATTATGTTATTATGTTATTATGTTGATTGACATTTTTTAATTTATCATGCCTACATCCAAAAATATTTTTATCATTTCTGCATATAGACAAAAATTATAACTTATGATTTATCATTTCCACATATGCAGTAATATCTAGTTTAAACAACTAACATGGATCCTATTATTCAAAAATTTTAAAAAGAAACCAAATAAAAACTAAACATTTTATAAAACTAAACCCTGTGTGAGTTCCCTGAAGGTCAAAGAACTCATTAAAAATAATGAGCTCTTCTTATTTGAATGATGTACAATCCCATGGACTTTTCTTACCTATTCATTATAACCACTTGAAAACATCTTAATTTATCTATAAAAGCTTACTTCATCTAAATTTTATAAACTAAAGTTAGTTTGTTAGGATAATAGTTTACTGAGGACTCTTCATTATGCTTTTAAGACGTCTGATTACTATGTAGTGTATGGTAGAGTCTGTGAAGCACTCACATACGCATGTACTCACAAAACTATTTTCTGTTTCTCTTGGACATTTGCTTAACCTACATAGCAGTCAGAGGTGGCTATGTGACTGATTTCCGCCACTAGTTAAAAGCAGACATGATATGTGGCCCCTTTCAGGCCCGGCCTGTGAAAATCTACCATCTGGACTTCCAAGCGCTCTTTTTCTCTTCCAGCTAGCAGAAAAGGGGTTAACCCCCAGTGCAAACATGGACACCATATATTGAAGATAGCAGATTACCCAGCAGTTCTGTTATATGTATGAAATAAATAAACTCTATTTATATTTGAATTGTGGATTTTGGGGTCTATGTGTTGCATCAGTGAACTTACCATAACTAATATACAAAGTTTAACAATGTCACTAAACTGCATCCTTTATGTAGATAGGTTATTAGCTTAGATTCCCATAATTCTAAGGAAAATCCTTTGTTATCAGTAATCATTGATTTGGTTGTGATATCAACTATTATAATAACATATTTACATCACCCCTATTTTGAACTAGGGGTTCTATAATATACCAATAAGCAAGATTTAAAAATATATACACAATAGAATATTATATTTATCCACGTACACAAATTTTTAAACAAAATTTATTTCACACCATTTTTGCATGTAAAACTGTTTAAAATTTTTGGATATAAAGATGAAAAATCATGTTCTTATCATTAAGCAATTTTTAAGTACAGATAGTGGTGATTATAATATCAATTGTTGTCAAATAATAGCTATAACCAGAAGATTATTACCAACATTTTTCAATGATTATTATAAGCCTGAACACATGTTAGTTGATTTACATAAGCTATCTCATTTAATTGTTACAGCAGCTAAGGTAACTTTTCTTCCTATAATTTCATAGATAAGAAAACCAAAGTACAAAAAAAATTTAAAAACTATCCCTAAGTACGCAGCTTTTAAGTGGTGAACCTAGGATTCAAGGACATACAATTTTTTGAAGCCTTTCTTCTGAAGTAAACACATGGACCATATAATGTATGGTGATAATATTTGTTAATGACCTTAAGCTTAGTGGAACAGCTATGCAGTGGGTGGCCAAATGGTAATTTATTATCAGAAGAGTGAGGAATAAAGAAATAAAGGTAAAATACAGTTAAGTAGAATAATCACCGCACATGCATATTATTTAAGAGACAGAGTTGAACCAAATACACATTGCTAATGATCAAATTATGACATCATATTCTAAAGGCATTTTTTAAATTATTTTTTACTACTTTGTTTATGGAATGCTTACAGATAAAATGAATTTAAAGTTATAGCTTCAAAATTATTTTCTAAAATAGAAATTACCTTAACAACATTCATAGCAATTGATCATCAATGTCTACTTAAACATTTCCTGGGAAAAGGAAGTCAATTCCTCATAATGGAGCCCAATCTATATTGTGTGATCTTTCTGAAATCTATCCCACTTCTTTCTAACTTCAACTCATTGATCCCAGTTCTGTCCTCTGAAGAACACATAATTAATTTACTTACTGAATCTTCTTGGCAGCCTTCAAATATTTATAGGTTTCCATAATGACCCCAATGGGCTCATTTCCAGAATAACTGCTTAGTTTAGATGCATGGTATCATAATTAGCACAATATTATAAAGGAATAGCCTTCCTCTCCTTCTTCCTACCCCGCCCACACATGCACATGTAAGGACACCTAGGTCTTTGGTTAAATAATAATAAAAATGGAAATTAAAAAATATGAAAAGATAAAAATCCTAGCCATTTCAAATTAGGTTCTTATAAGGTTACTCTACAAATGAAGTGGAATGGCTAATAAATAACTTGATTTTGTCCTTGGGTTTTACTTTTCTCTGGATTTTTCCCATTTTCTAAGGCCTTGCCCAAGCTGTTTTTAAGAACGAGCTCTTCTCTGGGGTGCCTCAGTGGGTTAAAGCCTCGCCTTCAGCCCAGGTCATGATCTCAGGGTCCTGGGATCGAGCCCCGCATTGGGCTCTCTGCTCAGCAGGGAGCCTGCTTCCCCCTCTCTCTCTGCCTGCCTCTCTGCCTGCTTGTGATCTCTCTCTCAAATAAATAAATAAAATCTTAAAAAAAAAAAAAAAGAACGAGCTCTTCTCATTTAAGTGTATAGTCAAAAATATATAAACAATTATTATTTTTTGAATATCCCCTGTCACAATTGAGAGCAAATCAGGATCTTTTCAAGTCTGCTCTGAAAGAAATACCATTATGAATATTTCTAATCCCATCATAGTTGGCAGGTTTTACTGTATTTTATGTATTTTATTATGTATTGTATCATATACATATATTGTGCACATATATACATGTGATTGTATATACAATTTGGGGGAAAATAATAGAACAAGCTTGTATCTCCTCTTATTTATTGGAATTGCTTGACTTTTCTACCCTGGAATAAAGTGAGATTCCACCTACTACATATGTTTTAGAAAGGGAAATGCTCTGAAAATTGACCATGGCCCCTTTTGTTCTCTATGTTGGAGCAAAATTGATCTCTAAGGTACATTACATTTTATTCATGTGGTGATTTTTCGGGATATTTGCTGATGTAGACTTAGGTCTCAAGAGAGAAATGACCTCTTGGAGACTTCCTATGTTGGATGTGGTCAGTGGGCTTGATGAATTTTTAGATTTTATGTGCTGTTTAAAGATATGTCTTCTTTTATATCCTAATTCTTCCTTATTATTTCTTTTGATTTCTGTAAGTCTCCAAGAAAACTTAGTTAACCATTATGATCATTTAATCTTAGGGATAGCAGGGAGAATTAGGTGAATGATTTGGGCAGAAAGATCTAGATCAAGATCAGGTTATGATGAAATAGCTAGAAGAGAATCCCAAAACAGAAATTAATAAAGTAAGCTAAACTAGCACTGTTAAACACTTCCCAGGCATATTTTAAGATTTATTTTGAAAAAAAAAAAAGGTTATTTATTTTGTCATTCATATAAAAGATAGACACTAAAGTTAACACTGTTTTACTATTCCCCACAAAGGATAAATAATTCCAGAGGAAGAAGCCTTTTAGATCCCAAAGATATAAAAAATAGAATACTATCTTTATCTTATAAGTAATTTATCATACACTAAATACATTAATAGTAATAAAATCTAAAAATTACCTAACATGATAGTTTTTTTAACTAACATGCAAATGTTTAAAGAAAATGTTTATATAATTGAATGGTTTATACTTCAATCTTTATACAGATTGTTAAAGAAGAGATTTTAGGTTTGATAACTATTTAATATGAGATGATATAAATATGCTTCTTGCGTCCTAAAGCTTCTATGAAATCTTAATCTCAAATATTTGGGTATTTCAAAGACTATGTGACTCAATTACACTTTACTACACGTCAGAATTGAAATTACTAAATATTTTCAAAATAAAAAATCAAGATATTTCAGGAAAATAATTTCAACAGGTGAAAAATGTGACATTATCTATGGGAAATCTTCATTATGAATGAGATATAAGATAAAATTCTTATGGAGCCTGTGTCCCTAAACTTGTCTAGTTCATCTTTATGAAGTATTTTGACAATTAAAGGCTTTTTCCCCTTTGATATTCCAGTAGATAATCTATAGGAATAGTGAAAGCTGAAGCCTCTCTTCCTCTCAGATGTGATATCTAGTAAGTAACAGAGCTACTTGTTCCCAGGGGTAAAAGAACTTTATAAGAATGTAGTAAGCATATCATTGTGGGAAGTCTGGTGTCTTAGAACCTGCTTATGTGATATATATTAAGGCAAGTGACTTCTTTCTGTTACCCAAAATTACAATTAAATGGTAAGCATTAAGATTCTTTCAAGCTATTATATTTACGAATTCCATAATTATCTTCCTTTGTTCTTTGAAATGAAAGTTCTGCAACTTCAGTAGTACACTACTGTATAATAGTTCCATTGAATACTGTATTTGCAGCCATACCCTTAGGCTAACTGATAAGTAACCCTGGTTATATGGAGATCCTTTAGATGATAAGGAAGGGCTCAAAGCAAGGATTCCACATCTACTTCCTTTGAGCAATAAAGTTAGAATGGTTATCCAGTTTTTGTTTACTTATTTTTAATAAAACATGTTATGAGTTGAATACTTATGTGGATTCTGGAAGAAAGCCACATAGATCTACGTTAACATCAACAAAATTAAATATCACAAGGGAAAAATCCAAAGTCCAATCTACTACATGAGTACAAAATGACTGTTCTCCACTCAAGAAAATGTAAATCATTTTGTAAATCAAGTCCATGCATATTTAATGAGATTGTTAGCTCAAGACAAATATCACTGTGTATGTAATTTACAAAGGAAGCCTAGTTTTTAGGAAGAAAGGTTCCTGAAAATGTGAGTATAAATTATAGCTGGTGTAGACAAAATTCACACGTAAAAAGCCCTAACAAAATGTGTGTTTTTTAAAGCACATTCACAGTGAATAAGAAATAATGTTCTACTAAATTGAAAGATAATTCATAGTCACTTTTCTTTCCTTTTACCCTCCTCCCCTTCTCACTCTTTCATTTTGTTTTTTTTTTTTTTTTTTCACTCTTTCATTTTGTATAAATGGCTTTACCTAGAAAAATATCCACAAAGAGCACAATGGCTATTTGATGAAATAACTTTAGAATTTCATGAATGTCAACAAAAAGCAATAGTTACATATAATAATAAATTGTACTACTAATAACATTAGGCATCTTTTAAGAAGAAAAAGATCTAAGAGAGAAGCTAGTCTCTGTGAACCATGTTGAATGTTGAAGACTGCATGCTTACGTGGTAGATTTTTTTTTTCAATTTTTTGGACTTACTTGTTTCAAGTGTTGATCTAAATTCTAGTTAGCTAACATATAGCTTAATATTGGTTTCAGGAGGAGAATTTAGTGATACATACAACACCCAGTGCTCATCACAAGTGCCCTCCTTAATACCCATCATCCATTTAGACCATCCCCCACCCACCTTGATCTGATATCTAGGATGAAGTTTGACACATCAGTGATTTATTGAGGCAGCATCCAAGGAGCCAATACAAACTTCCAAATGCAGCAGGGACAAGGTTTCTTCTTTTTCTGTGTTATCTGAGGCTAGTAGAAAACTAGAAAGAATAGAATGTCTAAGACTAGCTCCAGAGGAAATGTTTTGTTTTGCATGGTTTTCTTTTTTCTTTTTTTTTAAGATTTCATTCATTTATTTGACAGAGAGGAGAGAGATCACAAGTAGGCAGAGAGGCAGGCGGAGGGGGGGGGGTTTGGGAAACAGCCTCCCTGCCAAGCAGAGAGCCTGATGCGGGGCTCGGTTCCAGGACCCTGAGATCATGACCTGAGCTGAAGGCAGAGGCTTTAACCCACTGAGCCACCCAGGCGCCCCTTGCATAGTTTTCAAAGGATTTAAAGATTATGAAAGTTAGGATTTTATATCTTAGGTATCAAGAGGAATACAAATTTTATGTATGTTGACAGCATAATTGAAGAGGCAAACTTTAAGAATATGGAGAGCTGGAACGTCTGGGTGGCTCAGGGGGTTAAAGCCTCTGCCTTAGGCTCAGGTCATGATCTCAGGGTCCTGGGATTGAGCCCC
>CM053618.1:14849154-14867452 GCA_028646535.1 Procyon lotor
TTTCTTTTTTTTTAAGATTTCATTCATTTATTTGACAGAGAGGAGAGAGATCACAAGTAGGCAGAGAGGCAGGCGGAGGGGGGGGGGTTTGGGAAACAGCCTCCCTGCCAAGCAGAGAGCCTGATGCGGGGCTCGGTCCCAGGACCCTGAGATCATGACCTGAGCTGAAGGCAGAGGCTTTAACCCACTGAGCCACCCAGGCGCCCCTTGCATAGTTTTCAAAGGATTTAAAGATTATGAAAGTTAGGATTTTATATCTTAGGTATCAAGAGGAATACAAATTTTATGTATGTTGACAGCATAATTGAAGAGGCAAACTTTAAGAATATGGAGACCTGGAACGTCTGGGTGGCTCAGGGGGTTAAAGCCTCTGCCTTAGGCTCAGGTCATGATCTCAGGGTCCTGGGATTGAGCCCCGCATCAGGTTCTCTGCTCAGTGGGGGGCCTGCTTCTTCCTCTCTCTGCCTGCCTCTCTGCCTACTTGTGATCTCTCTCTCTCTCTGTCAAATAAATAAATAATATTAAAAAAAAAAAAAAGAATATGGAGAGCTAACCCATACTTATCTAGTCAGCTTTCAAATATGCAGAAGAGAAAATAATGTATTTATACCACCACAGCTATGGGTTGATATTATGCACATACATCTTACTAACATATTTTCGGGCCCAGAATATGTGGAGAAAACAAAAGATGCACATCAAACATGAGATATTTAATTGAAATAAGCTGAACAAATTTTAAACACATACTTGCTTTTACCTATCAGTTTATAGTACATTTCAGGTAGTGTTTATTGTTTCTTCTTGGTGAGCTATACCTTGCTTACCCATACTGTCTTACAGATATTATCCAAGAACTCCGAGGAAATGTTCATCAAATTTTAATGCCAGATAATGTAATTTTAGACTTATAAATTGGAGTTGTGTAATACCCCCATTTCACAAAATGCTGACACAGATTTAATAATATATTCTCGCCTATAAAAAGTAAGAGTTTTGTGCATAATTTCGAAGTGTGATAGCTGATTAAAGTAAGCAAATAATTTGTGTAGGCAAATATGCATTAGGAGGCATGTTAATTTTTTTCCTATGTATTTTCATCTTATGGAGTAGAGAAGGACTGATCATCAACAAAACGAAAAATGAAGATTTCTCTTCAGCTTTCAATGCAGAAACTGGGTAGCATAACTATAATCTTGAAAAGAATGCTCAGCAACAAACCAATTTGCCTTACTTTCCTTAGGATAGTGGCCTTTCAAAAGCTTCACAAAAATGGTTAATCTGCTTCGTCCGTGTTGCTCTTAAAGCTTCACAGGACACTTTGTGAAACAGCAGCTGCACTGCAGATAGCCCAACAGCATCATTAAACTTGAGAATATCTAGGGGGAAAAACTGTAATCCTAGATTGAAAAAATCAAAATCGCATTCTCCCCTTTGTGTCTCGTAGAAACCCTGATAACACCGAGGACTCTCACATCTTTTAATAATATTTGTACAAGTTACACCAAAATCACATCTCTCTATTCATTGTGCCAGTGACCTATGAGAAAATAAGAAGGTAGCTCAGGAATCAACTCGTAAATGTAAAAAAAGTCGGACAAAGAAATGGACAATGTTAGAAGAGTAAATGAAAATCTGTGAGGAGTAACTCCTCTTTTTCCATTCAAACAGCCACAATGATGGAAATGTTTCTTGGGCAATGATTTCATTCAGAGCAGTTCATCCTGTGTTAGATGCTTATGTTGATCCTGTCTTTTTCCCTGTCTGCTGACCTCCTGTCCCTACTTTTGAAAAAAATGTGAAAATTAACCAAACCCTTTGTTAATGATATAATTCAGTTAGGTATTTATTTATTTCTTATCTTCAAAAGTGAATATTTTTTACTTAGCTGAGGTATATTTTAGATCAATACTTATAGGCACTGTTTTGATATTTTTTTTGTGAACTGTAATTTAAAACAGCAAAAGACATGTGGTTATTCTTCTGTGGAAAGATATACCTTTCATGCTAGACTTTGTGTCAGTTGGTTCAATTTATTAGATGGGTGTTTTATAACAAAAATCTGGGAATATTTGCTTGGCTCAACTTACTATCTGTTACTGAGTATCAAAAATTTAAAAAAGAGTGAGAGAGAGAAGTTAAAAAGGCTATTTTTATAATCACAATGAAAAGTGGCTCATTCTACTATTTTATATGTCGATTCTGTATAATATGAGAAAATCAAAGGTAAATAAATTCCTTAGATAAGGAAAGCTCTCCGTACAGTTTATTTTGAGAGTCCTGAATGACCTCTGAGTTAAGTTATATTCTGACAGCAGACAGGGAGAGGATTTATTAACCTGAAAGCAATAAAGGATTGGGAAAGTGGAGGACACTCCCCAAGGGACATTTGTCAAACCACATGAGGCTTTAGAGAGACTTTTTCTGCACTGTATGTCCAAGAGCCAAATTTCTCCTTTCCATAATCAAGTATTTGAGGATTTTGCCCCAAAACACAGTCTTTGAAGACAGTTCAATCAAAATTGAACATATTAGTTCAATGATACTGTTTTTTGCTCTGCCTGTATATTGACATGAGTTATCTGTCCATGGGTTTATTACAAGTCCGTAGAACTCAATGGGAACAAGCCTAAAAGCTCTGAGGTATGAACAACCTTTCTAATATATCAGCTGGGCCAATCAAGACTAAGTATTTCTGACACTGACATTCCAAAAATAGAAGTCTATTTACTTGAAATTCACTGGTTATTCTGGATAGCATCATGCAAGTTTTTATTCTCTTTTCCACACATGGATTCTAGAATAAAATCCTTCTATGGATGAGATGAGAAATTCTCGTGGGTCATCTCAAAAAGGTGGAAGTGTGGAATGCAGTGATGAATGCTCTTCTCAATCCTCAGCTCATTCCCTAAAGCTATTCCCTAAGAGACGCCTAAGAGTAAATTGGACTCTGATTTTGAGACTCCAAGTAAGTAGATAGGGACAATATATGCTTCTGATACCCATTTGTTACTTCAAAAAATTATTTTGGAATGTCCAGCTCTGAAAACATATCAGTTAACAGGAAACAAAAACTTCTGCTCTCACAGTTTACACTCTATCGAGTAGAACTTAACACTTGTGATATTAGGGACACAAGGGAAACATTAACACTTTAATCTGCTTGAGATGACTGCTGGCTCCAGCAGTATAAAGGACATTCTGTGGTCCAGGCATCTGAAACTTAGGAAGCCAATTGCCATTGCAGTCCATGGGGAAGCAATCGGCCACTGGTTGGTTAGTCATGATTGTTCTTCACCTTGGTTAATTGAACAAACATGCCATTCTTTTTCATGTTAACGCATGGAGGACACTTGCATAACCTAATGCAGACAACTTACAGACAAACTAAAATTTAGTGAGACAGAGACTGCATCCTTTGAAAGATTTCTTTATATTTGATTAGTGAAAAATCTCTAACTACCCTTATTACACATGATGGTCTATGATATTTAATATTCTTTATGTATCCTCCATGTTTCTTTTGCATGAGATCTTTAAAATGTATTTTTCTTTCAATGCATGTTCTCTGGTACAAGGCATTTCAAAACACAATGTTATCTTTAATGTGTAATTAATGCCACCCAGTTCATCAGCATTTATAATACCTCTGATGGTAACTAAAACAAAATAATCTATAAGTAAAGAGCATGCTTATATTCACAGAAGGGAAATATCAATCTAGATTTCAAAAGGGTGACTTTTGACCTGGTGTTACAAAATAACATTATTTTGAGATGGTGATGGAGATGAGAAAAGGAGGCAGACGTAACAAAGTTACAGAATTAGAAAAAATGAAGAAAACACAAATACATACATGAACACACAGATACAAGGTACACTGTAACAACCACATATATATATATGTGTGGGCCACTGTCACAAAGTAATATTGTATTTTCAGTTCTTGGCTTTGTGTTAATTTGCTATTTCTACTATAACAAATTACCACAAACTTACAGGCTTAAAGCAGTATAAATTTATTTTCTTTAGCTTCTGTCAGTGAGAAATCTAAAATAGGTTTCACTGAGCTAAAAGCAAGGTGTTGGCAGGTTTGCTTTTTTTCTGGAAGTCACACTGGAGGCTCAGTTTTTGTGTCTTTTGCATTTCCTAGAGGCAGCCCACATTTATCAACTTTTTGCTCTATTACCACACCCTCAAAGTCAGCAAAGTTTGACCAAATCCTTTCAAGTATGCCATTGCTCTCTATATCATCTGTTCTGTCTTTTGCTCTATCATTTGCTCCTTATACCCTAAAGGTATGAAACCTGGGGCCATTTGCTTCCATTCAAAGTGTATTAAAACTTAAGCTCTTATAGTCAAATGTTTGTATTCCAAGTAGACACTTGGAATAGTAGACATAGTATTCCAAGTAGACACTTTCTTTCTCTTCCTGACAGGTTTTGGTTTTTGTTTGTTTTTTACTTTCCAAGAATTTTTTTTTTTTTTTAAATTTTATTTATTTGACAGAGAAAATCACAAGCAGGCAAAGAGGCAGGCAGAGAGAGAGGGAGAAGGAGGCTCCCTCCCGAGCAGAGAGCCCGATGCAGATCTCGATCCCAGGACCCCAAGATCATGACCTGAGCCGAAGGCAGAGGCTTAACCCACTGAGCCACCTAGGTGCCCAAAGGATTTGTTTATATTAGAGAAGTAAGGTTTCTCTCCCCTCAAGAGAAAATAGCCACTGAAAAATATGTAGCCTTTATAAATTTCTAGATTCACATTTTTGAAGTCCTTCTCCTGCAGTACAGTCTCCTGTATATGCATCTGACATCTTAATGGTGCCACCCTGGGGGTTGAAGCAAAGGAAATCAAAGTGGTTATTGCTATAAGTAATAATAACTTTGATCTCCAGAAACCACATTCACGTTCAGCATAAAAATAAATGAACATAAGTATAAAAACTTACTAAGAATGTCCAGGATGACAAATATTTGTATTTGGTTGTTACAGAGAATATAGAAGTTTAATACTGGCTGGAAACAAAACTATGTTAGGATTAAGTGATGAAGGATTTGAATACATTTAAAAATTGTGGAATTGGGGCACATGTGTGCCTCAGCCAGGTAAGCATCCGACTCTTGATTTCAGCTCAGGTCATGATCTCAGGGTTGTGAAATCAAGCTCTGCATCAGGCTCATGCAGGCATGGAGCCTGCTTAAGATTCTCTCTCCCCCTAATTCTGCTCTCTCTCTCTCTCTCTCTCTACACAGCAAACAAAGTGGACATCAGTCAGTGGGGATTGGAGAGCCATTGTACATCTTTGATAAGAAGATACGCTCTTATCAAAGCGCGTTTAAAGTATGCTCTTTAAATGTACATTCAGGAAAAAAAAATCAAAGGGTTGCTTAAGTTAAGATGAACAGACAGATGAGTCAGCCAGTGACTGACTGAATTAAGAGAAGAAACTGGTAGATGCATGAAGAATCACCAGGGTAAGATTTCAGGACCAGACAAGTCATAACGAATAAAGATGTTGACAGAAAAATAAGTTAATTTGGATTTGGAGAAGTACATATTTACATGTTTGAGGCAGATGTAGAAAGAAAGATTTTAGCCAGGGAAAGAATTTGAATGTAGATAAGGAAAAAGATGAATAAAAGCCCTGCACTGTAATGTGAGCGCAACACGTTTTCCTAAACCATAATAGACTGATTTTGAATCTGAATTCTGCTGCATACTATGGAATCCTAGGGAATTTGCTTAAATTATCCAAGCCTCAGCTTCCTCAGCTACAAAGTGGGAAAGTAATATGCACTTTGCATAGCTATTGTAAAGTAAATATGACGTGTAAGTATGACAGTAAGTTTGCAAATGAAGTGATTATTTGAATATCTGGTGTATGGAGTTTGTTCAATAATGGGTTTTACTTCCATTGTTATGATTAAAATAGAAAGAAAGGAAGAAGAAGAGGAGAAGAAGAATCACTATTATGATGATGATCATCATTGTTGTTATTATACATGTTACTCTGTTTAGGTGACAAAATTAAAGAAATTAATGAAGTTGCCAAGGAAGAGAGTTTCTACTATCAATCAATAAACTTTCTCTATATTCGTCCTTTAATTTTCCTTATGCAGCCAAAGGATAACATAATTAATTTATTTTTCATTCAAAAGTGAAATGGGAAGAATGATATTCAAATATAAAATAGCAATTAGATTTTTCCTGTAAATAAATAGGCATATGCTTCTTCCCCTAGACTTGTTCATAAGTCCATATTGCTTAGAAGACTGTCTCCCTAAGTGTTTTACTGCAATAATTTAGTCACAATATAAGGACAAACTGCGGTGTAGCACGGTATACCATATCATCAGTAGACCTTGTGCTCATGAGTAAATATAGAGATAATAAATATCAATGGAGAATTATGCACCAAATACATGGTAGATCACACTGTGATCAACAATATCATATGTGGTGCCCTTCAACCTCAATTATGAAGATATTTTCAGCCGTTACTGAATAAAAAGAGAGCTCTTTTTGAGAATATAATTAGAAAGTAACTATTATATTTGAGAAGTTTCTGTTAGGCATTGTGTCCATTGTTTATGTGCATGAAATTATTTCTCCTATGAGTTTACTTTAATATTCTCAAATTTGAGCTGAGTAAACGGAAATGTAAAGATGATGAGAAATTTCTCTGAGGTCACACGGGTGGAAGGTGTTAAACTTTATTACTATCCAGGCAGCTTGACTCTATAAAGGTGATACCTCAACTACTATGGCAAAATTGAGCAACTGTACCATCTTTAAACCTTTGACTGCAAATATAAACAGCAACGATTTGATTGTCTACTGTGGCTATGGTCCAAGTATTTGTGTCCTCTCAAAATTCTTATGTTGAAATTCAATGCCTAATGTGATGGTCTTGGGAGGTGAGGCTTTGGGGGGATAATAAGGTGTCCTGAAAACAGAAGCCCAGACAAATCTCTCATCCCTTTGGCAAAGCGACATAAAATGAGAAGTCCACAACCTGGAAGAAAGCCCTCACTTGACCATTCTGGCATCTTTATCTCAGATATCTAAACTCTAGGACGATTAGAAATAAATCTATGTTGTTTATAAGCCACAGATTTTGTAGTATTTTGTTGTAGCAGCCAAACAGACTAAGACAACTGCTATTTTCAGTTCATGATTCTGACTCAGTCTTTTTTTTTTTAATTTATGACTTTTATAAGTAAAAAATAAAATTCTGCAATCATAATCCTTGCTATTTACCCAAAGAGTCAAAGAGTTGAAAATGTGTATCTGCAAAAAAACCTGCCAACAGATCTTTATAGCAGCTTTATTCATAAGTGTCAAAATCTGGAAAGCACCCAAAATGTCCTTTAGTAGATGAATGGATGAATAAACAGAGGTACTTACAGAAAATGGACTATTATTCAGTGCTAAAAAATGAGTTATCAAGCTATGAAGACATGGAGAAATCTAAAGTGCATATTACTAAGTGATAGAAGCCAACCGCAAAAGCTACATACTGTATGACTTCAGCTATATGGCATTCTGGAGCCAGCGAAACTCTGGAGACAATAAAAAGAGGAGTGGTTGCCAGGAGTGGGAGTGGGAAGAAACAAACAGGCAAAACACAGAGAATTTTAGGGCAGTGAAAATATTCTGTATGACATTATAATGATCAATATACGTCATTATACATTTATTCAAACCCATAGAATGAACAACACCAAGAGAACCCTAAAGCAAACAATGGATTTTAGATTATGATCCATCAATGTAGATCACACGTGGTAAAAAAAGGTATATTCTGCTGAGTGATGTTGATGATGAGGGATGCTATGCATGTGTGGAAGCAGGGGGCATATGAGAAATGTCTGTACTTCCCTTCAATTTTGTTTTAAACTATTCTAAAAAAATGAAATCTTAAAAATGAATGTCATCATTGTGAAATTCTTTAAAAATATTTTTTTTTATTTATTTGAGAGAGAGCGAGAGCATAAACAGGCAAAGGAGCAGAGGGAGAGGAAGAAACAGACTCACTGCTGTGCAGAGAACCTTATGTGGGGCTTGATCCCAGAACCCTAGGATCATGACCTGAGCCAAAGGCAGACATTTAACCAACTGGGCCACCCAGGTGCTTCCATCATTGTGACATTATTAGAGAGCAATTTTATTAATAATCTTGATTTCCTCTCCCATTCATCTTGAAAAATCTGCTGAGAATCAGACCATAGAGGAAAGAATGTGTATAATATCAAGTGTTCATTTATGATCAATCATATGTGAAACTCCTAGCTATAAAGTAGTTGAAAAGTTTAACATAATAAATAATCTAGCTTAAAAATGATGGTAATAGGCACAGTATTAAATGATTACTAGTCATAGGGTAAAGTTCAAATATTTGAAAAATTTAGCATTATTTTAGCCTATGTGCCATCAATTATCTTCTGGGACTAGAAATCCAAAAAAGACTATTATGACAAGATGTTAAAGATAAACTAACTTAAAGTAGAATCAGTGAGCACTGTGAGAGTTACATGACTGTCTTTAATACAATTGTATTGAATGTATGTTACATAAATGGTTATAAAAATTGTCACAAATGAGAAATGAGTTTTTAAATCAGGATAGGAATCTCCAATGATTTTATTAAATCCATGAACCCATACAGCATTTGAGTCATGATCTTAGTTCTTTTACATGACGGTTAAATGTCAGATTCACTTTGAACATTGTAAACATTTGCACTCACAGATCTGGAAGGGTCCTCAATAAGTCTACTTGTCTCTCCACCACTCACAGACCAGTTGTGCACTTTAATCATTCCAGAAAAGGACATTTAGATTTCCTTTGGAGAATGAATTCAAGAATACCAAAGCTGGACTATTTAAGCATTAAAATTTCTAAAATTGCCAATTATCCATGAAATACAGCAGGAGTTCACAGATCAGAAAGGGAGTAAAACCAAGAACTGGAGTCAGAAAGACAGATTGAAGAAATCTTAAATTATTTCTTCCTCTTTCTTCCTTTATTTCCTTTTAGTCTTTTAATTCATTTTTGTTTGGAAATATGATATTATTACTTGTGTTATATATATGTATATATATATAGCCTTTATAGTTATATGTATATAGCTTTTTTGTCTATACTGTAATGTGGCTTAAAATAGAAAAATGTTAATTTAGAGTTAGAAAATATGAAAAGATTATGCAAAATTTGCAGATCAAATGGTTTAGAAGATTATTGATAAAACTAGAAGCTTCATTTGGAAAATTTGTCATGAAAGGAATTAAATTACTAAATTAAGCACAGAATATTCATTTAACCTCAGAAAAACAATAATTTTAAAATACATGAAGTTTTTTCTTATCACTTGTCCCCTCTAAACAGTAAACAGTGAAAGGATAATTTATTAATTTAAATGAAGAAACTTTTTTTTAAAATATTCATTGGAAATCATTTCCAAATTATCTTCTAGTTCTAAAATTAATTCTAAATATGTAAATGCATATCTTCTCTGGAAATGATCAACATCAACAATGCAGAAATAGCCAGCTTGCTTTAAATAATGTCCATATTTAAATAAATTGTAATAATCATGACTTGCATAAGAGAAAGATTAGATAAATGGAAAATATAATATTTTAGGTTATCAGACATTAAAACCATAAAATAGCTAAGAAAATGTGGCATTTTTATCATTGCTAACATCTTAACCTGTTTTCAAAAGCAAGAACAGATATTCATACGTTGGTGAGAATGACCATCAACTACACTGAAATAATTAGACATAAAATTATTTTTGTATAGGTCACATAAGAGAGTATCATAAGAGAATATCAGAAAAGCAGTATTTCAATCGAGGTAAAAGGATACTGCCAAAATATATAATAAGAAAAATGTGCATATTTATTCACATGTATACTACAACTACTCTAGGAAAATACTGAGAGCACCTCAAATATATTCTCACTGACGTCAGGGGCTCTTTTTAGATGTAGATGATTACATGAGACAAATCCTGAAACATTTTTTTTCTGTTTAGGTAGTAATGCATTCCTTTTCATCTTTGATTTGTTTTTATTATCTTCTATGATCCCCAAATGACTTCTCACTCATAGCTTTTGGCCACAGGTGTTCCTATGCTTATTCAAAGCCCAAGAATGCTCACTACTTGTCGATATCTAATATAACTGGTTGGCTTGAACCTTAAACTTCTAGCCAATAGCTCTTAATCTGGACATTCTGGTTTTTGTTGTTGTTATTTTTGTTTTGTTTTGTTTTAAAGGTTTACTTATTTATTGGAGAGAGAGAGAGAGAGAGTGAGAGAATGTGCAAGAAAGGAAGGCTGAGGAAGAGAGAAAGAGAATCTCCAACAGACTCCCTCCTGAGCATGGAGCCCAATGTAGGGCTAGACCACTCAAGCCTGAGATCATGACCTAGGCCAAAATCAAGACTTGCACCATCACCTGACTAAACGACCCAGGGATCCCTTAATCTGGATATTCTTCCAGGTTGCTTCCTCTACCTAGAAGATCCCATTTAATCGTTCCTCCATGTTCTGCCCAACAAACTCCACTTTAGTGTTGTGAAGTCAGCGTAGAATTCATGTTCCCTAATAGCAATCTCTGAAATACCAGACTATTTTATTATTTCTCCTTGGTTCACTTAAAACTTTGTGCACACTGTGTTAGAACTCATAGTGTTTATCACACAGGTTATTGACTTGGATATCTTCACCCAAAGAAAGTTAATAGCTTGAAGATAAATAACTGTTTTACATACTTATTATTGTATTCTCAGTAGCAAGCACACAGAGAGCTCTCAATAAGTAAGTGTGATTCATTAAATAAATTTTTATAATCAACCATTAATAAGAATCACATATAGAAGGTAGGAAAACACTTATAATCAACACCCCCCCACACACACAGTCAGCAATAATTATCATCATAACAACAATTATTTCAGTGTTTGCTATGTGTGAAAGCTTCATCAACACTATAGTTCTAATTCGTCACAGCCACTACCAAAATCAAAATTTTATATCTGAGAAAATGGAGGCTTTAAGGGACAAAGTAATTTACCCAGGATCTTGAATCTCACCTCTGACTCCACCTTTTAGTCACTATGCTACACTTCTTTGACTTCCTATGTACACTTGTCCATTTATTTACAAGTAATTATTGAATATCTATTATGAATATACAACATATATTAAACTTATATATTTCCCCATGCCCTGCAAGCATGAAAGGGAAAAAGAACAAGAGTGGAGGGATAGCATAATAGCAAAAACAGCGGCCAACATCAAAAGCATCTATATTGTAAGTTTAAAGTAGTTGAAATTAACATCATTATTTTCAAAAAATAAGAAATTATATACAACAAATTACCTTCTCAAAGGTGGAAAAAATAATTTCCCACCTCGTTTGATCCTCCTCCAATGTGGGTGTTCATAATTCACGTGTTTGTTAGAAATTCATATTTTGTTCCAGCTTCTTGAGAAAATTCTAACAAAGCCAATATTTAAATTCAATATTTTGAAAGGCATGGGAATCTAATATAAAAAACATATTAAAGTGGGCTCCTCTTTACTACAGTAGCATATATTTCAGTTAAAATGCAATTACTGAAAAAAGGGGCACTTTCTATTGAGGTAATTAAACCTTGTTCTTTATACTATTTTTAAACTCTGTGTGTGTGTGTGTGTGTGTGTGTAATCTCAACTTCAATGGCTCCCACTCTCTGATTTAATGAAGAAATCAATGAAAATCAACAGAATAGCTTTTAAAAAATGGATTATGGGAAATGTCTTAAGATTAAGACTAGTTGATAAGCTGCCATTAATGATAAGAATAAACTTATCTACATCTCCTACTGTCTATGAATTTCAGGAAAGAACATTTCCTGTAAATCTTCTAGTTCTCATGTCTTAGTACATAATAGGTATTCAATACATAGTTGCTTAAAAGCAAATACCTATTTCCCCACAATTTTGCAATTTCCAGAAACTGGCACAAAGAAAAGTGAATTTCTCATTTTTCTTGAGAATGTCAGAATTTTTTTCCCCCAATAACCTTAGGATTATCGAAGGTTTGTGTTCATGACTCCTAAAATAGCCACTAGATGCCTGAAATAGAGCTTGTTTAATTTCTTTCCTTTTGCTTGGAGCTTTGCAGTTACCAATACAGGAAATATATAAATGAGAAAAAAAATGTTCTCTTTATCTTTTGTAGTATGTGGCCAAGTAGCTACATCACAAAGGAAGTACAGAATGAGGTCATGAATTGAAGACTTTCTATAGAAGATAGAAATGCAGTCATAAGTAGAAGGATAAGTTGAAACAGTAATATTTTAATAAAGAAAGGGAATGGGCCAAATGGAGATTTAACTTGGGAAGCTTATCCAAAATATTGCTGTTGCCACTCTGCTTTTTATAGAAACTGCAATAAAATTCAAATAGACCTGAGGAGATTATATACAACAGAGAGATAAAATACAAGTAACCATTCAGAAAGACTAAATTTAGAGGGGAAAGAAATGGACCTAGAATTTAGAAAGTGAAAGAAAACTTAGGCTTTTTACTTCGAATTGAGACATTATTGTCATAGTCCTCTTTGACCTCAAGACCTTATAAATGTTTTGGTCATATGCTTTCACTCTGTAAATTGCATAGAATGTTCTCTCTGTGTGACTTCACTCAATAAATTCTATTCAATCAACTTCAAAAACATTTTGCTAGGACCTACGAAACCTGGAAAGAAATTCGACATCTCCAAATAAGTCAGTGCTGTGGTCAGAATCCTTTACATGAAATAAATAAAAACCACACAAGTCCTTAAATCCAGCCCATCTCTGTCAGTGACTATATGTTCAAAACTATCCTGACACATATGAATTATATAAGGAAACCTGGAAGCTGACTTGCTAATTTATCCACAGATTACTTTTCTATTAGCATATCATGTATTGCCCCACATTTTATGACCTAAATCACCCTGCCAAATAGTAAGCATTTCGGCATCTCGCAAAGGCTCTACTATTTTGACCTGTACACACAAACTATCAGATTTGGGTCCATGTTTACTTAGCTTCTGCCTTCAAATTTAGGGTATTTGTATGTAACCAAGAATAGTAGACACACCTCTTTGGAGTTCATTTTTGCCTTATCTAACACAGTTCCTTGGGATAAACCATGCTTCAGTCCAGGCTTTGTGTTCATTCACCTCCTACCTAAGAAGAAAATAGGTACTTATTTTACAAAATACTGCAACTTGGCCTTCAAAAGATACCACCTTATATTATGTTTTTTGTTTATTCCTATTACATGGTAATATAATATTGCAGTTTCTATAAAAAGCAGAGTGGCAACAGCAATGTATGGTAAGGTACATTAAACAAATAAAGAGGGACTTAGAGGTTCAGCCCATAAAATGTAACAGCTGGGCTTCTGTAGGTATGATTTTTTCTGTGAAGTGATGTGCCAAAAGGCCAGTGCAGGGACACTCAAAAATTCAGTACTTTAAACTGTCCACCAGAAGATAGGTATTCAAAGAACAACTGATTCCAGGAAATGACATCCTAGTCCAGGTTTTGAACTGTTTAAAATTCTTCCATTTAAAAAACAAAGCACATACTGCATGGAGCACTGGGTGTAGTGCAAAACAATAAATCTTGTAACACTAAAAAAAAATAAATAAAATAAAAAAAAACAAAGCACATCAAAATATGATTTTCCCTTATTAATCTCATAAGCCACTTAATCTCACCCATTTTTAGATTTTTTGTAGGTAGAATAGTTAGCAGAGATTCTAAATGGGAATGAAAATATAAAGTGAGTCAGCAAGGGCAAAAGAAGGGGAAACAGGAGAATTTAAAAAGGTAATCTTCTGGAATATCTTAAGGTAAAGAACTCTAAATTCATATGATAGATAATTTCAGAAAGAGAGTTACATTTAAGAACATAAATCTATATCTGCCTTGGTTAGTGTCATTTAGGGAATATCAAAGGTTCATGGAGAATCTAGGCCGATGGAAACTAAGGCACATGTCTTATTAGGGCTATTGTCATTAGACTGTATGACAATCTAATCTTCTGAAGAAGATTAACACTGTGTTTGATGTTTTGTATTCTTTACCACAGCGGCATGTGAAGCCTTTATCCCATACATTAGGAAAGATATTCTTACTTTGAAATGGAAGGACTTCATGTTTTAGAAACATGTATATTCCAGTCTCCATAAGAGGAGACCAGGAAAAGAACATGCCCTCATTAGATATACTTCACCTGAGGTTGACTTTTTCTATATAGTTGTGGAAGGCAAAATTCTATTATATCTATGTGTGGCCAACAGAAAATCTTCTTTATTTTAGCTCTTGTTCTGCCATGACTTAGAGTAGAAGTAAAAATAAGGTCAGATAGTCTTTTAGGCAGAAAATAAAGGAGACACAAAGAAGACACAGAGGGCAGAATTAATATTAGAATTGACTTGGAAACCATGAGGGTTCCAGAGTAAATGGGAAGGGGAAAAAGAATA
Organism: Procyon lotor; assembly: GCA_028646535.1. Classification (NCBI taxonomy): domain Eukaryota; kingdom Metazoa; phylum Chordata; class Mammalia; order Carnivora; family Procyonidae; genus Procyon; species Procyon lotor. Next base: position 14,863,692 of record CM053618.1, read on the forward strand.
GAGCTATACTCGTAACCGGAAGCACTGTGTTCATCAAGCATTCAAGTTTGGGAGATCATTGCAAAACAAAGCTAAAGCTTACAAGGAGATGAAATGACCTTATTAGCTTTATGCTTTATTCAACACTCTACAAATTTTCTTCAGTATGGAACCACTGTTATACTCTGGTGGCAAAATGTCCAGCAAAAACTCCTATTTCTTATCTGTAAGTTACTGGTGGACCTAACATTGGTGGGTCTCCAGAAAGGTTCCTGAGAATCAAGGCAAACTGTTGACAATGTCCTCTTTGTCCTCCTCACTTCCATCTTCTTGATGCCTGAAATAATGTCCTAGCAGCCAGCATTCTAGTAGCCCAATGTACAATTATAAGGCAACCTTGAAAGATGGACACTAAGTACTGGAATGGAAGAGGCAAAAGACAAAAGGAATTAAGTGACTAATAACCAAGTACGCCCCTGGATTGCTAGCTTTACTAACAGCATGAAAAATAAACTTCCAGGTTTTCAAATCACTGTGAAGTTAGGTGTTCTTTGCTTGCTTTTAATGTAGCTATGTCTAATCTGGATGACTTACTTGTCTGTCTTGACAATTTAGAGGATATGGCAACATTCGAACCCATACATGCAAATGACATAGTGGGCAGGCTCTTGGTGACCACCTGCCAGCTACAGAAAGGATTTCCTTAGCCAAAATTAATCAGATTTAAGGCCTGCCTCTTTTGGCATTTCAATTTGTACTGTATTTACAAAGTAAGCAAACAATGTTACTTGGAGAATAAAAATCTTTCTCATTTTAGACTGAAAGAGAAGAGGGAGAGCCACTGCTTGCTTTACATTTCCATTATTCATATGTCAGATATTCAGTCCAAGCCATTGGACACACCAGGCAGAGCCATTTATATTGGAAACATTGCCAATATATGCCAAACCATTGTGACAGTTATTTTGCTTAACATTTGAATATATTTAAAATTTCTGCAATAGTTTATCTACTTTACCAATGGATACTATCAATACTTTATGAATATTCATAGAGTCATAAAAATGAAATTCTAGCAAAGCATATTGAGAAGTACCTTTATAATGTAAAGGTGTTTTTTGGCATTTGCAAAATATATATATGTTGGGCACTAGCAAAATATACTATCTCGCTGAAAAATAAGCAATTTCAAAGAAAATATAATTTTGCCTTGTTGACAATAGCACTGTAATTTCTGGCTTTTCAACCTATTAAGCATCTATTCAAAAAAATCATAGAAATAAGTTCTCTATTAATTTCTGGGTATTAGTGGGCTAACATAAATTCAAACAGATTGGTTGAAGAGTTTTAGAAAGGTTCAGCAGTTTCTTATAACAAAAATGCTACCTAAAATGTGTACTTTTGGGGGCATGTGCATGATTCAGTTGGTGAAGCACCTGCCTCCAGCTCAAGTCATGATCCCAGAGTCCTGGGATTGGATCCTGCATCAGGATCCCTGCTCAGTGGGGAGTCTGCTTCTCCTTCTGCCTCTCCCCTCCAAGTCCGGCTGGTGTGTGCACGCTCTCTCTCACAAAAATAAAAATAAATAAAATACTTAAAAAAAATAAGCACTTTTTGTACTGGTCCAATTTTTACCATTCTCAGATAAACATATCAGTGCAAGTGAATTACTTGGTAAAAAAATTAAGCAATCATCTTTAATATATTAATATGGTTGGAGTTCTCTAAGAAACATGGCTTGAAATACCTTGAATAAACTAAATGTAAATCTTCTGACAGTATTAAATTTTTCATAGGAAATCTCCTTTCTTTTGATGCGTTAAATATAAATCTTTACTTTTCTGCAATCAACCAATAGATTATGGTCAGTAATAAAAATCATTGCATTTTTCTCCAAATTTCAGGGATAATTTATCAGATGATAACTGTTAAAGTATAAAGGAAAATTTCATAAAGAAAAGATGTATCTGCTGTGGAAAACCTACAAGTCTAAATAATAAGAACATTTATATATAATATGGCTCATACATCATTAGGCTAAAAAAATTTGATTTAGACCTTCAAAAATATAGTCTAAGACCATTCTCAGGATTCAGTAACGTTAATCTGTTTGGGTGACCCTATCCCATTGGGAGAAGCTTAGGAATTTTTTTCTAATTTATTTCACTCACTGTTTTGAATGTCAAAAATGGAACAGTGACTACCAGAAGTCAGTAGATGTTAAATATTTTGCAATGAAAGGATATATTCATGCAAGGTAATGTTTTCTCGTTAAATATGCACAATGTTCCTGCTGAGAAAATAATGACTGATCTAGATGTTAGATATAATAAGAATGGCTAAACTCAATGATTTAAGAAAATGGAGATTGAAGCTTTTACTAAAAAAAAGAAAAAAAAAATAGTCCACTATATGCCCTTCTACTGGTGAAAGGAAAGGTGGTACAGAAATTTTTAAAAATTCCAAAATGCATTTTTATGTAAGGCCTTCATGTTTCTTAACTTAATTTATACTCTGCCCCACCTAACACACCATTCTTCTATCTTGCTTTATTCTGAAGCCTTTCTGCACCACCTCCCAGCACTCCAACAAAACCTATTGCTTTATTACATTCCTGCTGAGATATAAATATTACAACAATTTTCTTTTAAGGGCAATTGCACTGTGACAGATAGCCTAATCTCCCTCTCTCTCTCTCTCTCTCTCTCTCTCTCTCTCTCTCTTTCTCTATTTGAAACTAAGAAGGTAGAATCCTCTGTTTGGAACACTTTTTGTCTTCGAGGCTTTAGAACAGACCAATGAGGGGTTGTTACCCAGGAAATATGCATTATCTTGGCTGCCCATGAAAAAGCAAACTAAAAAAATATCTTCATTTGCTAAACATTTTAACTAAAATGATATATGCAAGCTCTTAACAGAGAACATGTTTTGTTTTAAATCTATCCCACATTTTACACATTACTGGGTTTTTCATAATAAGATGCATTGCTTATTGGGCTAGGAAAGATGTAAAACAATGTAAGAATAAAAATTACTTATAATTAGTAATACAAAATTCATAAGGTGAAGTGTCGAAAGGTTACTATTATTTAGTATTCTTCAGCATGAAGTAAAATGTGGCCATGATAATATGATAAGCCAAAAATTCATCACTAATGCCACCTTGATTCGTGACTAAGTAAAACAAGAGGTTTGGACAGTGAGATGATGTTGGAAGTGTGTCAGCAGCATCACTTCACATTAAATGTTACAATTTAGTTTGATTAAAATTTGACCATAGCTGGTACTGGGAATGATCATGGTGACTTACCAAAATTAAACTCTGATTTTAAGCAGCTATCACTCAAACATGAATATTACAAAAATAATTCAAATGAAATTGGTTATCACTTTTTTGTTCTTATTTGATGTTTATGTACTTATATGTAGGTGTGTTACTGCCCATCATTATATTTCTTTCTCTTTATTTATTGCTATTTTTTTTTAAGTAAGCTCCACACAAAGCATAGAGTCCAATGGTGGCTCAAACTCACGACCCCAAGATCAGCACCTGAGCTGAGATCAAGAGGTGGATGCTTAACCCATGGAGCCACTCGGGTGCCCCTTTATTTCTTTTTCTTTAAAAAGAAAGTGCGAGGTTCCTCAAAAAGTTGACAATAGAGCTACCCTACGATCCAGCAATCGCACTACTGGGTATTTACCCTAAAGATACAAATGTGATCCAAAGGGGCATGTGCACCTGAATGTTTATGGCAGCAATGTCCACAATAGCCAAACTATGG
>CM053618.1:14867952-14923706 GCA_028646535.1 Procyon lotor
TCTGACTTTTTCCTTGAGTTTTCCATCTTTAAAGTTGCTACATGTGAATGTTTTTATCTTGCTTCAATTAAAGTGACAGGAATCATCAGGTTAATAGTATAAGTTTGATAAGAAATCAGACTTTCACTAAATGATACTGAAAAGTTAATGAAGAGTAACTATTTTCGTAAATGTGACTATTGTCCCAGAACTGCATTAAAGCCAAGGTAAATATAATATAATTAAGAACTAATGGGCCTCAAAGAATGTATTCTTGAACTTCTGTTTTGTTTTTTAGCTACACAATATCAAAACAAACAGAAAGTATTATTTAAACTCATTAGAAAGCATGACACCATAGACCAAGAATATTTGAAACCAATATTTAAAAAAAAAAAGTTGTCGACATCATTGCTCTTTTCATGGAATGAGAACTTTATCCAAAAAGAAAAAAAAATAAATGTAAATGGTGTCTTTCAAAGTACATTTGTTTTCATTGCATGTTTGTCTATCTACGGCAGCCTCATCTCTTATGTCATTTATCTGTAACAATGCTATGAAGTAGATATTATTTTCCCCATGTGAAAGTTGAGGAAAATAAATGAAGAGTGGTCAAGAAATTTCACTAGGGTCATATTTAGGAGGTAGAACTAGAACTAACATTGAGGAAAAAATCTTAAACCCATCTCACTCTACATTTCAAGATAACCTACTAGGGATAAAGAGAAAAATGTTGAGATCTTAGAAGCCTCTCTCATTAATCATAAGTCATATTCATAATATCCAAACACTTTGTGATTTTTTTCACGAAAGATAAATTTGTACTCAACATGCCATAGATTGGTGTTACATTCCTGTTTGTATCTTAACTTCAGACTAATACCCAATTTTTAGATTACTAAAATTGCAGGTACTTATTCTTGTCAGTAACTGCTCAGTTTAGTGAGAATATGAAAAAAATCAAAATAATAGGGAATACAAGAAACTGAAGCATGGGTTGATAACAAAGTATCAAAGTTTTGAAGTTCTGCCAGTTAAGTTATTTGCACCTGTAGAGAGAAACACACAAAGGCACTATTCTGAAAAGAAATCCCATTACACAAACCTAGTAATAAGGTTAATTTTCTATATGTATATGTATATATAGTACACACAGACACACATACATATACACTCTCACAAACACACACATTCTTTTAGAATCCCAAGGTTTCTTCCTACTTAGGTTTGATCTACTTAACTGTAATATGGCAATCATTTTGCATGAAGAAAACTAAAATATACTGTATTTTATTTCAAAAAAAAGTCTACATTTCCATTATAATGTTGGGTTTAGGAAAATATTTCATGAGACACTAGAATTACATATTATCTGAGTAAATGATAAATGAAATCAATCATATATGTATCATGTCTATTTCATTTGGAAAACATTATTAAGCATTGTAGATTTAAATAAATACCTTCTCCATCCACCCAAAAGTGGGCATTCACACACACACACTGAGCAAGTTCACTACAATAAAACTCTACAAGGTAAAATGCAAAAGAATTGAGGAATTGGAACTCATTGACAAATTACTTTCTCTACTGAAGTAAAAACTACCTCTTTCCTCAAGCTCCCTTTTAAGAAAAGCACTGTAACTTCGCAATTTTATGACCCAAAGTTTCAATTATCTTTCTTATATTTTCAAGATGTTATCAGTGAGCCTTACAAGCAGAAAAATTATTGATCAGGGGATCCACGTCAATAAATGTAAGCACTAAAAATATTTCTAGAGAAAATCTTAAAGAATACAATTTCCTAGAGAAGAGAAAGTGTTAGAAATAAATGGAATAGCTTTAGGATTTTGTTTTATTAATTTTTTGCCTCATTTTGTGGGGACTCCAGACTCCTTCAATATGTAAACAAAACATCACAAAACATTACCAGTAATAATAACAAAACTTCATATATTCAAACTATGTTGTCATTTTAATTAAGTTTTTTGTTAAAGCTAAATAGAGGAAATCTATGCATTGCTAATATTATACATCTACAAAATTTGGAATTTAAAAAAAGCTTTATTTATGGAAGATTTACTATAATTTTCTAAATTTATTTTTTTAGTTTCCAACTGGTTTCCCAGCCGAAAGATTTCCATAGTTTCTATACTAGTGTCATAAGTAACATAGTCTTAGGCAAGCTCTTTTCTTATCCCGTTTTGAAACCCAACCAACCCCCACCCCAAGATCTTTTTTGAAATTGAGAAAATAACAGGGCTTAATCCACTAAACGTTTCTCTCAAGTAGTCAGAATTAAATTATTAGTTCAAGATGCCCTTTATAATTCTCCAATTGTCCTTATATTAAGGTCTGTGACCTTAACAAGGACCACTATTTCAAGGCATTTCTGCAACTACTATTTTACATACTTCATTAGGGTTATGCATCCCTTCCTCCAACTCTGTACCCTCCCCATTTCTTCTTCTCACCTCTGCCCAGTTTATGATTTTTGTAACATTGTTAAGCATTTAAATGAATACAAGTTAAACATCTAAATGGAATTAAAGGGTTTACCAACGTGAATACTAAGAAGTTATGCATCATAGCAGAACCTACTGAAAAATACATATATCCCATCGCTTGAAAAGGGAAAAATTATTACAGGATGTGTCAAATACAGGTTATATGATTGTTAAAAAAATATAGACATTCAGTCCTTACCTGCTTAACAGCATGATGACAAACAAATCTAAACAGCATGCAAAAAAGTCTCAAAATTCTGAATCATCTGTCTTCCAAGCGGCTGTGACAGTTTTATACCCTGATGCTTTCTTCTTTGCTTACATGCGTTTGACTGGCTAGAATATTTGTAAGCAATTCTAGGGTTATTTTGCAACCCCAGTCACCTCTCCCTTTTCTTAAGCCTCTGGTTGGCATCTCACACAGCTCGAAACAGGCATCTTATCTTCGGAGGTAGAGCCTCCCCAGCGTTTCCCAAACGGATTCCCATTAGAAGGAGGTCCCTGCTCTAAAAGGCTGATCACGTTCTCGACCTGGTGCAGAGTAAAACACTCTGGTTCAACTCTTAGGGACTAGGAGCACAGCCATCAGAGACTTAAACTCTCTGCCACTGCTTGGCTGCAGAACCAGCAGTAACCGGCGGCCAAGAAGCACCACCCCCTCTCGGGTGGACACCGAGGGGAGCGCTCCCAGTCCCAGATCCTCCTACTTCCCACCCCACCTCCAGAAAAAGGGAAACCGAAGAATAAAAGCCCAGCTTCAAAGTGCATCTAATATAAGCCAAACGGTTCCCGGCCTCACTCTTTGCTTCAACTTCAACCTTGTATTCCAAGCTCCAGCTCCAAGTTGAAATCCAGCTCTCTTTCCCCCACCCCACCTCCCCCCAGATTCTTGCGAGTTGGTGAAGGCAGAGAGGGAATGAGGGTCAGTAATACTTTAACACAGAGCCTGAGAAGTCAGTTAGCAAGTGTAAGTTCAATTAAGCAGGGGGATGGAGAAGGCGATTGTGGTTTTATGAAGCAGGCATGCTGAAAACCCGTCATTTATGAGTCTTAGGTATAGCTCATTAAAAATGATAAATAAATAAATAAATAAATAAATAAATAAATAAATTCATTCATTCATTCATTCATTCATTCATTCATTCATTCATGCAAAAGGGCGTTGGTAAGAGTCGAGAGCTCCCAAAGTCTGTCTTCTCAGACAGAAAAGAGGTTTTGCTCAAGTTTGGCCTGAGGCAGGCTGGAAATGGAGCGTGAAGCACCGAGGCATCCCGCCCCCCCGCCCCTGGCGCGCCCCACGCGCCGGAGCTGCAAATGCCCACCCCGAGCACAGTGCGCCGCAGGGGCTGAGTGCGGAGCCTGCGCTAGCCGGGCAGAGTGCGGGACGCGGTCCCTGCCTGCGCCGCCATCCCCACACCCAGCACCAAGCCTACGGCCAGCCAGGCAACCGGGCACCTTGTCGCCCGCGCTCCCCGCGCCCAGGTGACTTAGGCGTTGCCGGGAGCTGCGGAGAAATCTCCAGGCACCGTCGCCTGTTGATAGCCCTCCGGTTAAAGCGTCCTTGGCGGCAGAGCCTCTCAGACGTTACTGTCCCCATCACAAGCTTGAGTTTCAGGCTATAATATAGCAAAGCGCACTTACCTAAACACCGTACGTCTGGGCTTTACTGGAGGAGACTAGGTTAAGAAGAAGAGACCTGACTGCACTGAAAGTTGCGTTTTTGGGTTTTTTTTTTTTTTTTTTTTTTTTTTTTAATCCCCCCCCTCCTTCCACCCCTGCGCAATAGCAGCAGTCCTCCAAAGAGGATACTTGAATTGGTGAATTATGCTAAGCCCTCGTTTCTTCAACTAGAGTCGCGGCGGCTGATGGCACTTGTCAGGCAGGACGACCAGACTAGGAAGGAGACCAGGTAGAAACTAGTGACGGGTGAGGGGCGCCAAGTGGTGCGGACCACAGTCTCAGCCCTGTTCTGATGGGCTGGTGGGGGGAGCCGAGCCGAGGAGGGGGAAAACCCTTGAATCCTGAGACTGGGGGATGGGGTAACGCTGCAGCTGGAGTACTTTTATGTCTGGAAGCTAAAAGGGCTTTTGAATTTAAAAAAGCATTACTTAGGTCGTCGAGTCAGCCATCAATGAGGACAGGGATAGTTCTTTCTGAGAAATTAAAAGAGAGAGAGAAAGATAGGGAGGGAGGGAGAGACAGAGATATAAAAGAAAAAAGAAAGGGAAATGAAAGTAGAAAAGACATAAGGAAAGAAAGAAAAGCTTAAACAATAGGTTCTCACCTCCATCCATCCCAATAAGGAGAAAATGTAGAAACCAGGAACTTGTTCTGATGGGGGCCCGGCAAGGTGTGGGGGGAGAGGGTCACAGAGAAAACTCTAAAACCTTAGTATGTATTAGAGACTGCAATATATGCATGCTTGACATTTAATTAATACCATGTCCTTGTCAATATGTGAAGTAAAAGCTAAGATTTAAATGTTCCTCAACATATCTATACTTAAAGGGGAAGTGATAATCCTAACTGTCGGGTAAGCCCATAAAAATGTTCATAAAGGATAAAACACTGACGTTTTAACATACTTATTAAAAATTGAGTCTGGGGGTTGAACAAGTGTGAAGAGTGAGGCAATTAAAATTTTTATATAAAGTCTGTCTCTGATTTTCAATTTATTAGAACCTAGATAATCAGTGCTTCTGATAGCACTCTTCCTCTGAAATGAACACTCTGTGTCCAATTAGCTGTTCACCAGCTAAATTCACAAAATCAGAAATGTACTAAATATGATGCCTGAATTGAAATACAATGCCCAAAATAACATGTAATGTGTGATTTGGGATATTGTAAGAAAAAAAAAAAAATGGTGCACTTAAAACTCCGACTCTTCTTCTTACCATAGAGTGGCTTTTAGTGTTTAGTGTCCTGCTAAACCCATAAAAATATACTTTACAAAAGTCCTCCTTCAGTCATGTAATTAGTTGCAATGAACAAATGCTGACCTGAACAACCTTCTGAAGATCAGAGACCAGTGAACTTTCTCAGACCCTGAAATTGTCAGAAGGTTTCTTTTAAGCTTGCTCTTAGATAAACATATAAAATTTGACCTTTCAAATGGCACAAGAATGTGTGCCAAGAAGCATTAATGGGAGGGGGGAGGGATGGTTAATGTTTCCTATAACCTGTAATATAAAGGAGGACAGAAATAAATAATTTAAAAGGTGATGGGATAACTAATTACATGGGCTATATTTTAGTAACACAATTGCAACTAAAGTACTCATTAATGAACAGTCATATAGATCTTTGAGTTCTGAAAGTAACAAAAATACCTTAAAAATGAGATACTGCTGAAACAAAGCTTATTAAAAATAACACTAGCAATAAGTTTCTAATAAAATACAAGGAGAATAACTTACCAGAGGACATTTCAGGAAACAAGATGACTGTGAGAAAAATATATCCAGGATTCAAACGGATATTCCATGATCTTCCAAATCAAGATAGTGATGAGCTGCAGGGTGGTGGAAGTTTGAAAAAATCAGCAGTTCCTGGTGGCATGTAACCACCTAAAAACCAGTTACACAGAAAGCCATGAACCCCCAAGGAAAAGAAACAAAATGTGAGAGAAGTGCCTTTTATTTTGGGGGGTGGGGGGCTTATTTGTAATGATCTTTAGGCAGACAAAGTGAAATTTACTGACTGTACCTGCCCACACAGTGGGGGAAAATAGAAGCTGTGTAACCCCAGAAAACAGGAGGTGAAATACAGAAAAATCTGCAAAGAGAAGTAAAAGGATGTGTTGAAGACAAGAGATAAAGAGAGAACTAGTGAGCAAGGCTGTAGTCATCCTGATAGATACAGCAGCAAGAATGATTTAGGCTGCTGGGAAGGATCCAATGAGAATTCAAGAGGGCACTGCTTCTGAAATCCTGCTCTGGTCTTCCCACTCTCAGGTCTTTAAGAGTTACCTGCGTTGGGAACATTATTATTAGGATTAATAGTATTCCATGAGTGTATTTCACTAGGATTTCCCTTGAACTCTCTCACTCGCAGCGACTGAGGGAGGCGTAGTAAAGAAGCCCAACACAACCCCCCCCCCCACACCCCCAAATAAACCACTATGGTCACTTTAGGATGACCAAATCACCAGCGATTTGCATTGAGGGGGGATCTAAAGGCTGAAGATGCGGATGAGGCCGAGTCGCCGGGCGCTTTCGGGGGCGCTGTGCCGGAGGCTTAGACAAGGGGGCCGGAGCCGTGGTTACGAGCTGCAGCGGCGGCAGCAGGAGCCCTCCCAGGTCCTGTTTTCTCGGAGAATTCTGCAGCCCGTGACTCAAGGCAATTCACTTCCATCCGAAACCTCAGCTCCAAATGCTTTGTTTTAGAAGCTAGAGCTTTGGAGGTTCTGAGGACCGTTCCTGGGGGAGCGGGTGACAGGCTGTGAGGCGCTCGAGTCCCCTCTGATTCCTGCACAGTTACCGAAGGGAGAGTAGGCTAGAAATGGCTTTGCTGCCGAATGCATGATCTTGCCATTTTCGTATCCCAATACGGCGCACACGATCGCCTGATCGATCGGGTAAGATTAGCTTTATTCCTTCTCTCTTTTTCCACTCCATGGTCCCATCCCTTCTCCAAGCCCAAACCCGAAACCCCAATCCTAGGTTCACTTCTCTCTCTCTCTCTTTCTCGCTCTCCCTCTCTCCCCCCCCCCCCCCCCCCCCCCCCATTCAGTTGAAGAACTTCCCTTTCCTCTTTGAAACCTACTTCCCTCAGGGAATTGCTTGTGTGACTGCGGGGCTGGTAATTCTCTTTGTAGATGATTTATATTTTGGCTGTGAAATGATTCCCCCCCCTCGCCACCGTCGGTACCCTCCGTAGAGAAGATCCCTCCCTCCCCAAGGGTTCACTCTCTCAGCTTGGATCTGGATGAAGAGCGCTGTGGGAGTCTTTTGCCCTCTGCTCTATCTTCCTCTGGACCCTGAAGCTTAAGCATTATCCTCCTCTCTCTCTTTCTAGAAATAGGAGGGAAAGGTAGAGTGGAAATTGATTTCTTGCAGAGACCAAGGCGCGGAACGATAGAGGGAATAAACATTTGCCCTGGATAAAAATGTTCTTGGTAAGTAATCTTATTTTCTGCGGTTGAAAAGGAAACACATTGCATCTCACTGCCCCATCCCCCACTCCATTCATTTATTTGCTCTCTGTATGTAAATCACGAGCTGGGTCAGTGGAAATTTTCTTTTCCTCCTTCCTAGGAGAATAGCAGCATGTAAGGGTGAATTTGAACTAGGGGGCTTTTAAGAAGGCAATACGAAGGCTTTAAGGCTCTTCATTTCTTACATTCAAAACCTACACACAGGTAAACCTGATTTCTGCTTGCTTGCTAGAAGAGTATTTAAATACCTCCTTTATTTCTTACTGTCTTTTCTTTCTGAAAATAAAATAGTTTCAAGTAGTAGCCCCATGTCCAAGGTTTTCATATTCATTGGCCATGTTCTGAAATTCCATTCCAGGAATAATGTGTATTAAGCTAAAGCTTAATAAGTAAGCTTTAGGCTAAAGGCAAGTTAAAGCTATAGTGCCCCTTACTAATGTGTACATCTTTGTTCCAGTTCTTGTACCAGAATCAAATTTTTAGCATCCAAGATAGCTGTTTGCGTGTTGTGATGATACCTATAAATTCAGAAAGCCCTCTGGTTTTCATGAGGCTAGAGCACCCCCAGTCTGCATTTGCTTATTATGTGAAGAGTATAAAAGTGGGAGGAAGCCAAACAGCCCTGGATTTTGCTTACATCATATGTTACTAGTTGTGTAGAATAATATATCTCGCAAATTGTGTGAACTTGGTTTATCAAATGTCAGCTGACCATTTTGGATGTGAAAAACTAAAGGAGAATTATTCTAAGAGAAAGTATTGCGATTTTGAGTTACAGAATATATTTTACTGGTGTAATATCTGTATTATTTTTCCTCCATTATTGTTATAGCTTATACTATACACCTCTTATTCTCAAATTTTAATGATAAAGAATAAGCTAACTTGCACAAAATTATTCCTGATATAAATAGGATGGCCTTAACTTAATCCAAAATATCTGATATTAAAATTCCATTGATGAGAATAGACTTAATTTCAGATCATCAGTTTTCTAGAAATCTACTAGGAAATCCCAGCAGAAAGAGAGCCAATTGTCATATTTCAACAGTAAAGCAAACTGTGCATGTACTCAATCAAGTATCTATAGCCAAAATTGTCCAGGGAAAAAATTTCATGTATCTATAACTTTTCTTTTTCTTTCTCTCCGTAGGCTGTGTTCCAGCCCTAATAAGGACCTAGAGGAGAAGTTTTTCTTCAGTCATCTAATTTTGCCCAAAAGATTACTACTGCGTTATGTCTCTGTTTTACACAGGGTGACAAATGTTGGTTGGGGGAATCTGAGGTCCACACAAGGAGGTTGAATGTCCTGAATCACATTTGTTACAAATTCACCCTTAACAATTGTGATATAAAGAGAGCATACATTTCATATATGATCTTCTTATGCTGTCTAAACCTACTTACCTAAATTGCTATTCAAAGAAATACAGTTGTTTGTTGAGGACCCAACCTGACTAAAGTTAGAAATGTAACATTAAAATTTTTATTTTATATGTGAAATAAATGTGAGGGTGCTATTCTTTTAAATATTTGGAGAATAAAAATTACAGGATAAAAACATTAATTTTGTGACCCATCGTTCCTTAACTTAACATATTTTATAGCACTTAAAGTTTATTAAACTATCTAAGTATTTGAGCATTACATTAAATCATATGATGAAGTTTGATGAACCTCAAAATAGAGCCATAGGCTTTTACATCTCTTAGCTAGCTCTTAACCTGGTTTGTACTTAAACCCATCTCAAAAGTTATATATTTTAATTTTATACTGAGGATGTTTTTCCTGAATAATTTCAAGACACATCTACTGTTGGTATTTTAGCACATTTTATATTACTGGTATTGTTTTTGTTTCCTCTCCTGGCTTCTTCTTTTAAGTGTATAGGTACTACTTAATATATTTCTTACCTATTAATCCACTAAAACGTCTAATCTAAAAGCAATGTTCAAGGTCTATTGTATTAAAGAAATTCTGAATCACTTTTCTTGTGAATAAATAATGTCAATGTGCTTTAGGTCATTTTAACCCTAAATCAAATTTATAACAAAAATGTAGTAACAGAAATAAACTCAAACCGCTTCTTGCCTACAAAAGAGAGTCAGTCATACATCACAGACACATGCATATATAATTTCCTTCATTAGAATATTAAAATTTATTCCTTTTAGTCTCTGCTATGTGTTTATTTTGGTTTTAGAGCTTTCTCTTTGAATGTCTCTAAAGTTTCTTAAATACCTAAATGTGAAAAATATTTTCATGCCTTGTTCCATAAGATGAATATGCTGCTAAATAAACAGCCAATATATTTGAGTCTCAAAATAATTACAGTAGTCTCCTGCCTTATCCACAGAGGACATGTTCCAAGACCCTGAGCAGAAACCTGAAACCATAGATAGTACAGAACCCTAAATATACCATATTTTTCCTACACATATACCATAATAAAGCTTAACATATATTAGGCACACTAAGAGTTTAACAATATTAATAAAATAGACCAATTATAAAAATATGCTGTCATAAAAGTTATGTGAACATGTCTCTCTCAAAATACTTCTTATACCTTACTTATCTTTTTTCTTCTTGTGATGATGTGAGATAATAAAATGCCTATGTGATGAGATGAAGTGAGGGAGTGACATGGGCATTGTGGCACAGAGTTAGGCTACTACTGACCTTGGGACTACTTGTCAGAAGGGGATCATCAATTCCCTAGCAATGTATAAATAGAACTACATCAAGAGGAAACCATCTCAAAATAAGATGGTTAGTTAGACTTGCATCTGAAACCACATACACACACACACACACACACACACACACACACACAGAGGATATGAAATAAATGCAGACTGCAGACTTCAGAAACTGAAGATGCAGGTAGGGTAACTGAAATAGGGAAAGTGAAACCAGAGACAGAGGGGACTATTGTATGTTGGAACTGGAAGGGAATTTAATGCTATTGAGTCTTAACTCCTTCATTATGATGGAGAAATTGAGAACTGGAGAGGTTGATGAGTGTGATCATGTACTAACTGGTAATCCAAGGAACTTCAAATTTAGTCTTTTTAACTTCTTAGCTAGTATTCATTGTAATCCAATCAAATTCTATCACTAGCTATTAAAGCAGTTATTGTTTGAATTGGGATAAGGAGTAGATGAAAGAGAAGGTGGTACAAAGATGAATAAATTGCATCCTTCTTAGGGCTGATTTTGTTGACAACTGACACTCTCCATTGTAGAAAGTTTTTATTTCCCCATCATGTTTTATCCTCCCCAGCTCCCCCATCTCCCTGCCCTCAATGACTGAGAAACATTTCTTAGTGTAATTTTACTTTCTCAGAAAGATTCTTAGTGTTTTTGTACTTCACTAGGTTGTTACTTAGACTATTACACACCTCCCTCCTTCCTCCTACCTGTACAACCTATCTGCAGTGTCGCACTCCATCAGGTCACCTGCAGTTCTACTTCTTTCTTTAAATATTTTACTTATTTCTTTGAGAGAGAGAGGGAGCATAAGAGGGGGGAGGGTCAGAGGGAGAAGAAGACTCCCCACTGAGCAGGGAATCCAGTGTGAGGCTCTATCCTGGGATTCTGGGCTCATGACCTGAGCCAAAGGTAGACACTTAACTGCTTAACTGACCAGGAACCCCAGCAGTTTTACTTTTTAAATTCCCTAGCAATGTATAAATAGAACTGCATCAAGAGGAAACCATCTCAAAATAAGATGGTTAGTTAGACTTGCATCTGAAACCACACACACACACACACACACACACACACACACATACACACGCACACATATAAATGCAGAGACTCAAACAGTACATTGTGATGAAGACATTATTATGCAAAAAAATCCATGTTCCATTAACAAAGGGTTTTCTTAATAGGAGAAAAGCTATAAAACTTCAGTCACGAAGGAATGTTCACTTTCTGGAGTGATTGAAGTCATTTTTCATTCTTCCATGTACACCAAAATTTAAGTATTGCTAGCAAGTTACTTTTCTTGGAAATGACAGACCTAAAGAACAAAAACAACACTGAAATCCATTGGTGGTTATTGCTTCAAAGGGACCCTTATTCTTGGATTAAACAAGAATAGAGGCAAACCTAAAAATATTTTTAAGTCTATATAATATGCTCTTATAAAATTAAATTTTTACAGTAATCTAAAATATTGCAAAAGATGGAATACTTATGAGAAATAATTTATATTGGTTATTTTGTGTTTTAAGGATTGAAAACAACTTATTTAAAACCTACCTATTCTTCAATAAAACTTTCTAATTGCTAAAGGGAAAGATAAGTAGAGTCATAGAATTCTTTTTTAAAGACTTATTTATTTGAGAGAGAGGGAGGGAGAGAGCATGAGTGGGGGGGAGGAATAGAGAAAAAGATTCCCAAGCAGACTCCTCCCTTGATACATAGTCTGACACTGAGCTCCAATGATCTCACAATCTGAGATCATGACCTGGGCCCAAAATCAAGAGTCACTTAACAGACTGAACTACCCAGGTGCCCCAATTCATAGAATTTTTTGAAGAATCTACTGTATATAGGCTAATTGTTTTAAATAGTTTATATCCATATCAACTGTGCAATTTGGTTATAAACATTTCAAATATGAAGCAACAGCCTCAGTCTCAAAGTGTATTAATTTGCCCCAAGTTACATACTAAGTAGAAGATTCAGAATTAGAAATCAGTTTTTGTAATTTCAAAGTCTGGGTAGATTCCTACTGTACTTTTCTATCACATATAAAATATTGGAACGATACAAGTGTTCTGGAAGCATTTGTTAAGTAGCATTTGTACTGCTGTAGGTGTTTTGTGTGATTAATAATGTCTTCACAGGTGTGTAATAGAATTCAGAGCCTAATCTATTTCAAAGAACATGCTGCCTACTATCACATGAATGAGAAACAATGATTGTGTTTTTTCACATTTATTCTCAACTCCCTTGCTTTGATACTCCACCACCTAATACAAGACCTTATGTAGAGAAGGAGCTCAATAAGTATTTATTTAAAGGGTGAAATTAAGTGCTTAACCAAACCTTCCATCCTTTATATTCCTACAAGGGCTTTCTGTATTTAATTTTTATCCAACATTTAAAAATATTATTACAAAGTGACAGCATTTTTCAAAATATTTTCAGAATATTTTGCATATATTTGGCTTTCGTATGCCATGTTTAAAATAATAACACTTTGCTATTGCACAGGACTTTATATTTTTATAATACCTTATTATCTGCCATACTAATGTAATCCTCGCACTATGTTGTAAGTTAAGGCATTTTGTTTATTTTAAAATAAGGGAAATAATGAAGAAATTAAAGCACTATTATTGATTACTAAAAGAAATAATCTGTTTATATTCATTATATCATATTTCCTAACTTGTTCGAGGGAAGAAGAAATATGATGGACATAAAAATTATTTGTTAATTTTATTAACAAACTATATGGGTGTAAATTCTTCATCTGTCAACTTTTGCAAGTAAAATATATTCATAGAAGTGAGAAATATTTCTAATTTTATGAGCTGAATTAAAAAACTATCAGTTTTTATAATACTTTGCTAATCAGACTTCTCAGAATTAAGATTTTTGACATTAAAAAAGATTATTTTTTAAATTATTTGTACTGCCAAAATCTATTCATGAGTGCAGTTACCAAAATATATTCAATGGTGTAGTGATTATATGGATTAATGCATTATCAACTGACATGAATAAAGTTACACAAATGTTTAAATAACCTAAAAATAACAATTTTGAAAATATTCAAGGAAATGATCAGATACAACTTCCTTACAATCCTCCTTTGTATCTGGATTTCAATGATTAGTCAGTGTGGTAGAAAGAACACAATTGGGACATCGGAGTGTCTCAGTCCGTTAAGTGGCTGCTTTCAGCTCACAGTCATGATCTCAGGGTCCTGGGATGGAGTTTCAAAGGCTCCTTGTTCAGGGGGAAGCCTGCTTCTCCTCCCTCTGCCTGCTCTGTCTGCTGCTCTCCATGCTTGTGTGCTCTTTCTCTCTCTGACAAATACATAAAACCTTCAAAAAAAGAAAGGAAAGAAAGAAAGAAAGAAGGAAGGAAGGAAGGAAGGAAGGAAGGAAGGAAGGAAGGAAGGAAGGAAGGAAGGAAGGAAGGAAGGAAGAAAGAAAGAACACAATTTCCCAAAATATCCACATTCTAATCCCCAGGATGTTCGGCTAGGTTACTGTGTTTAGCATAAGGTTTTTGTAAATTTCATAAAGTTAAGGACCCTGAGACACTGAGAGAAGCCTAGATTACCTGTGTCTCTTTTTTTATAATCACAAGCATCCTTACAAGACAAAGGCAAAAGGATGGAGTCTGAGAAAGAGATGTGATGACAGAAGCAGATGGAGTGGTGAGGAACCATTAGCCAAGTAATGCAGGCAGGACATCCTTTAGAAGCTGGAAAAGGGAAGGAAACTGATGGTTCCCTAAAGCTTTCAGAAGAAATTAAGCCCTGCTGATCAATTTTAGAATTCTGACCTACAGAACTGTTGACTTAATGACTTGTCTTGTTTTAAGAAGCTATATAGCGATAGGAAACTAATAGACCCAGTCATTCAAAGAGTTCAAAAATAAGTAGTGTGTTCTTTCCTCTCTAGGAACTATACTATTTAACAACAAATTCTTGCTCATGGCCACTCCATTCCTCCAGATATTGAACAAATCATTGTCTTTCATCAGGCAGAGACTTGATTTCCTCAAGAACCAGGCTGATTCCTCCAACTTGGTTATATCACCAATTTGATGAATAGGAACCAGGGTGGGGACAACCAGTCAATTGTACTAGTCTCCAGAAATAAACAACTTAAGAACTTACAATATTGCATAGTTGTATTCATCCAGTATATACTACCTAGCATAGAGTCTTACACATATTAGCATCTAATTCATGGTGATGTGGTTGTAACAAATATTGATATAGGTGTAAGAAAGTAATGATCATTACATCCGAAGACTGTATGAAAATGAGATGGTATGTAGAAAAGATACTATGCACAATAACGGTAAGTACAGAAGCCAGTGAAAATTAGCAAAATATTAAAAGAAAGGTGAGATCAAAATGAGACCACAAGAGACTGACTGACAGGGAGTAGGAGGATTTTTATTTTCATGGAAAGATGGATATGAAGCAATTTGATTATTTTCTCCTCGTATTTTGTACAGTACTGCAATCAGGAAAAAAAACCCAAACGTTTACTTAATTAGGATGCATCATTAATTTTAGCGTCTCATGAACTCCTAAGGCCTTTCCACCCTTTGTAGAAATAAAAGAAACTAAGCTACTTGATTGCCAATTCTCTTGGTGTCTCTAAATCTCTGTAATGCGTGTACTTCCTATTCTGAAGAAATACATACCTCGTAGGAGGAAGAAAAACAATCTTTCACATTGATCATGGAGTTTTGCCTCTGAGGAGAAAATATGAATTTACAGACAAAAGCAATTTTAAAAGACTATATAAAATGAATTCATTTCATATTTATAGAAGGAGCCCAAGCTTAAAAGTCAATTCAACAAATATTTATTGAGCATTTATTCAACAATCATTTATTGATAGTATTATATATAAGAAGCAAGGTTCTAAATGTTATAAGGACATAAAAATAAATAAGTTACAGTTTTTATTTCCTGGTAGGAGGATAAGGGGTGTATATGATAAATATAAAGGTACTTTTGACTTTATCCCACATTCTATTCACATAATCAATCATCCTTTTATTAGAAAGAAAAATTTATTGTCATCTGTGGGCCGCACACTTCTTAGGATAATATGCTATTTGAATCAGATAACTAAAGTCGTGGACATCAAGTATCTTACAAACACTGACACAATCCTAACAACAACACAAGAGAAAATAATAAACCTAGACTTGAATAATTGCTGGTGTCTTTAGCTGAGGCATAAGATCTCTTCAGCAATATGTATATCATGCTTCACTTACTTCCATTGCATACTAGCTTCTGAAAGCATGTGCTTTTACCTATTGCCTGCACTTGTTGGCAAGAGGAGTTTGCTTAGAGTTTTAAGAGGCAACAGTTTCAACAGGGTGAATTTTTTACACCAGGTGTAAGTTTTTAGTTAACAACTCCAATGTTTTTACCTCAACCATAATTTTAATTTTGTGTTAATGAACAGTTCAATTTAGTCAACATGATGGTGTGGTGATTGGGTACACAGCAATTCAAGGGCCTGGACACCTTCTATCTCATGACCTGTTGTTCCACCAGATCCTTAGATGTTGTTTATTCATTTGGGAAATGTGGGAAAGACAAAATGTGAAGGGAGGGTTACTTAGGAGATTTCCATTCACGTTCTACTGACCCAAACCCATTCTTATGACCACATCTAACTGCAAAGGAAGCTGTAAAATGAAATCAAATTTTGGGTCTAGAAAGAAGACAAGAACTTAAATAGCAATTTGCTGCACTGATATTCTCAAACCAGAGTATTCTTTGGTTGTACATTCAATCCAGGACAGAAACTTTAACTTTGCTTATGGGAAGGAGTTAGAGCGAAGAATTGATAGATGGTGTGTTGCTAGGGAATAGAAGAAATTACAGTCTTTGCCAGCATCTAGAATGAGCTCTGCAAATGGTTGATACCTAATAAATATTCGTTAATGAATGAATACCTATGGCATTGGGTGTTCCTATACAATATTCCTGTGCCCAAACTTGGCACTCAAATGTATATCCACAGACCTTATACTTTGTACAGAAATAAAAGTGAAATAGAAATTAATCTCCTTAAATATTATAAATACGAATGTACACTAAT
This sequence comes from Procyon lotor, assembly GCA_028646535.1. Classification (NCBI taxonomy): domain Eukaryota; kingdom Metazoa; phylum Chordata; class Mammalia; order Carnivora; family Procyonidae; genus Procyon; species Procyon lotor. The sequence continues at coordinate 14,884,431 of CM053618.1, forward strand.
AATGTTGAAAGAACCAGATTTAAAATCAATTTGCCCATATGTGCTATAGATTCCTAAGTTAATTTTCTGTCCTCTCCTGCATCAATTGATGAGATGATATGCCTCAGAGACAAGACAAACATTTTAAAGTAAATATTGTTTATACAGACAACATTATAGGTCCTAAAGTTTTCTTAGTTAAATAAAATTATATATACATTCAATTTCTTCAAGATTTAATTATATTTTAATTATATGAGATAGAAAGAAAAGCAATATATTCAATTAAAGACTGAGAGAGGAACAATTAGGAATGAAAGGTACAAGTTTTGGCCACAGATAATATAAAATAGCTTTATATTTCTGGTAAAAAATATTTTAACACTTATTACTAAATTCCTTTGATAAGGTCTTAATTTGCTTTCAGAAAGCCATAAAAATCCTCATTTACTGATAGAAAATAATGCACCATTTGTTACTAAGCCTGAGGATTTAATGGATTTTTTAAAGCCACCATTTTCCTAACAAGTATTAGAAAAACATACAACTTTTCAAAAGGCTATTATGTTTGCAAATAAATACACATGTAATAAAAAAGAATGCAAACTCTTGGGGTGCCTGGGTGGCTCAGTTGGTTAAGAAGGTGGCTCTTCGTTTTGGCTCAGGTTATAATCTTGGAAGTGCTGATATCGAACATCATATCAGGCTCTGTGCTCAGCAGCTTGTCTTTCTCCTTTGCCTTCTGCCCCTCCCCTCTGCTCCCTTGCACTCTCTTGCTCTTAAATAAATAAATAAATAAATAAATAAATAAATAAATAAAACGTATACTCATAGTGCTGCCTATCCCACACATGATCCCAGTTGGTTTTAATACTTTTTGATGATTTCATTAACATATATTTATTTATTGTTTTATTTATTTATTTTTTAAGAGAGAGAGAAGAGAGGGTAAGGAGAGGCAGAGGGAAGGAGAGAATCTTAAGCAGGTTCCACACCTAGGACTGAGCCCAGCGCAGGGCTCCATCTCACAACCTGAGATCATGACCTGAAACAAAATTAAGAGTCAGATGCTTAACCAACTGAGCCAGCCAAGTACCCCAACATATATTTATATAAACAAGTTCTTAGTAAATATTCCCATTAATAAGTTCTGTGTAATATATAAATAATTGGTTTACTTATAATAGTGTATACAATTTATTATTGCATTAGAATTCAGAAAAATGTATTTATTTATATATAAGTAAATATGACTTGTTTAATGCAATCATTTTTATTCAATGCATTCACACAAAATTCTTCAAACATTATCATGATATTGTAGTATAACTAGTGATCTTGGTAGATCTCCATCAGAGCGGAATATGCCAGTCTTAGCATCTTTTCCTAAAACTACAGGGAGTACTAAATGTGTAAAAGGCCGATAACGTTTTAGTCTTCTCAGGCTCCATAAAAAAACAAACAAACAAACAAACAACAACCGGGACCCTTAAACAACAGAAATTTATTTTGCACAGCTCTAGAAGCTGAGAAGTCCAAGATCAAGGTATCAGCATGTTCGGTTTCTCCTGAGAGCTCTCTTCCTGCCTTCTCACTGTGTTCTCACATTGTGAAGAGAAGGCTTTGGTTTCTTCCTCTTTTGATAAGGGCACTGGTACTATTGCATCAGGGCACTACCCTCATGGCCTCATTAACCTAAACTACTTCCTTAAAAGCCCTATGTTCAGTGCAGTTAGGGAAGGGGTTGCTAAGGCTCCATTATCAGAATTTGGTGGGGGGGACCCAATTTGGTCTATAGCAGACAGACTGTGCCAAAAAAAATGATCGTTTACCTCAATACTAATTCACCGTTAAAGTCAGAGTCTTTATTTTTAACCATCACCCCTTTCTTCCTGCCTGATTAGAGGTGATAATGCTCAGATACAGAGTATCATTTAAAAAGAGAACTTGTGAGATTAACCTCTTGTTATACATAATTCCTTACTACACTCCAGTTAGAAACAATCACAAATGGGTAAACTCAGGATATTAAGTCAATCAAACAAACACACAAGGGTGTGTTGAGACAAAAATTAAGGAAAGTCACAATGGAACTTTTCTGAGACATTTTTGGCCATATAGGAATAATTAAATAGCTGAATTTCTAAAGGAAGTATTTTCATTTTCTCAACTATATTGTCTCTTTAAGAAATTTCTTAAAATCTATTACATAGTTAGTATAATGGGTGGTCTGGACATTTGTCATAACATTGCTTGCTCATTATCTGAAAGCCATTCCTATGAGTGAAGAATTCTCCCCTGAATGAGACCAGTTAGGATTCAGAGAAGCTTACAAAGATGCATTCTTCCCAGCACAAGCATATGTTCTAGGTTGGATAATCAGGTGCACATGCCTAGCAACTTAAATCTCCAACTAGGAGGACAAACCATCACAAACAGTAAGAGACTGATTTTCATGTTAGCAGCAGGCACAACAGCAGCTTTTCCTTTGCAGTTCCAACAGCAGCAGCAGAGCCCACAATGCCTGCAGCAATATCCAATATCCTGTGGCACAAAGGGGGAGGAGGTCTAGGAGATGAGGGGGTATCAATGTTGTCACCAGATGGGCTCCCTCGTGTGATTTTTGCTTGGATCTGGCTACCTTGCATTCTTTGCTCTTAATTGTTTTCTGAGCCCAGTTTTGTGACCATATTAGAAAACCCTTGAGTTAATAAAAATCTTTCCAATAAACACTTTTGCTTAAATGATCTGCAGTTGTTTCTACTGCCTATTTATGGGAAACCTATTTGCAAATAAATGGAATGTGTATACTACCATTGCAGATTTCTCTGCAGGGTTTCTGACTGATATGTATAACTGACAATAAACTATCTCTTATTAGAAGAATGTCACAAAGCTTTCCAAATCAATAAACTCAAAACAGAGCTCACTATTTTTTTCCTCAAACCCTACTCTTTCTCTACTATTCTCAATCTCAGTGAATAGTACCACCACCCAATCAACTGCATAAGTCATTCTTGAGTTGCTTGCTTACACTTCTTACACATTCAATCATCAGCAAGTACATGCAACCCAATAAATAACTTTATTCTGATCAATTTTCTCTGACTGTACCACCATAACCATTTGCCAAAGATATCATTATTTCTCATTTGGACTACTGAAAGCACCTCCTAACTAGATCTAATCTGAATTCTCTACAACATAGTCAGGGATTTTTTTTTTTTTTGAAGCTCATATAACTGTCATCCCCCCCATTATGATTCTTTGCCTTTAAAAATGTTCTTAGGATCAATCAACAATTCCTCAGTTTGGTTTATAAGCCATATGACCTGACGCAACCAAATTCTCCAGCTGCATATTGTACAAAAGTTTTTACCCTCTTCAATCAAAACCCTACTTTATTTCATTCTCTTCTATCTGCCATGCTCCCACGTGCTTTATGTCCTTTACACTTGCCATTTGCCTACCTGGAGTAAGATTCCTTTTCATTTATCTTTGCATATTTTCTACTCAACTGTCATATGACAAATTAGGTGTCATTCTCTGGTGGGCTTTTGGAATCTCTGACTAAAAAAAATAACTAGTCATGTTGCAGATAGCAATCACTAATTATTGTGAAGGAAATGAATTAGGTTTTCAACTCTGTGTAAACCTGTAATTGAGTTAGTTTCCCTTAGGTGGTGATCTTCTAATAGTAGACCAGTGTACCCTTGGTAAAGCATAATATCATCAAATAATCTTGTCAGCTTCTTTCCTTATTTTTTTATGAAAATAGTTTGGTACAAAATAAGAACAAAATGCCTTGCAAATATCTATAAATATTGAGAAGAAAAGGAATAGCAAGACACAATATAATATATGGCTATTTTAGGGGTGCCTGGGGGGCTCAGTGGGTTAAGCCTCTGCCTTCGGCTCAGGTCATGATCTCAGGGTCCTGGGATCGAGCCCTGCATCAGACTCTCTGCTCAGCAGTGAGCCTGCTTCCCCCACTCTCTCTGCCTGCCTCTCTGCCTACTTGTGATCTCTCTTTCTGTCAAATAAGTAAATAAAATATTTAAAAAAAATAGTATGGCTGCTTTGGGAATTCTAAGTGACCAAAGTAATCTAAAACAAAACAACAACAACAAAAACTCTTGTTTTTCTCAAAGAATATAGCACAGCTTATTCTTAACCTTGACTGTGGAGCCAACTGTACCAGAAACAAGAGCAATTGGTCAAATGCACAAATGCCAGGAGTGTTGGAAGTGTGATCATTGGGAAAATTCACAGAGAGAAGAGTGGTAGCAGGTGTGCAGGTTCCCCATGTTCTACTACATACCCAGAAGTCTAGCAGGGCACAATGTCACACTCTAGGAAAGGGATACTGATCCTTAAGCCACATTCTCTCTTAAGCTGCATGAGTGATAAAGTACCCCCTCATAGTGGGATCAGGGTTAAGACACAATGGCAATGCATCAGGGCAGAATTTTGGCTCCAGTCCAATCCTGCCAGCCCAGTATTTGTGGGTGGAAAAGCACGAGCCTTTCATTGGCAGGACTGGAGGTGGCCCAAGTCTTACTCTAGACCAGAAGTGATTGCCTAACTACTAGACTGTGACAGCTTCCTATGGCTCTGCCTGAGTTAGCTTCATTTTTGGTAGGTCAGCTTCTAGTAGATCAGTTTTGGTCAAGTAAATATTAACCTTTTACTGAACTAATTAAAATGATGACCTTCGAAGTAATTCTATAACTGTAGTAATCCTTAAGTATTTTCAATATTTTTTATAATGTTAATGAACCTGATAATAATATTTTCACTCAGGGTCCTTATATTTACCTCTCCATTGTCCTCATAGTTTCCTGTATTTCCTTTCCTGTTAATATCTAGCCTTGTGTAAAAGATCTAAGGTAAAATACACTTTAAATTCCCGACGAATTATTTTTTTTAAGATTTTGTTTATTTATTTGACAGAGAGAAAGAGATCACAAGTAGGTAGAGAGGCAGGCAGAGGGAGATGGGGGGGGAGGCAGGCTCGCCGCTGAGCAGAGAGCCCAACACTGGGCTCCATTCCAGGACCCTGAGATCATGACCTGAGCCGAAGGCAGAGGCTTTAACCCACTGAGACACCCAGGTGTCCTCAATCTGTTTTTCAAAGGGACTTTTCTTTTATTTGTTTTCTTTAGAATCAGGCATTTTGAATATATAAATTATGTGTCTTCCAATCTGCCCTGGGGATGTGAAGATTGTGTTACCTTTTGTCTAAAGAAATATGCATATTCCCCTCTGGACTATGGGTTTTTGAAAATATATAATATTGTAAACTTTTAAAAGTAAATTCATTCTCTAGTTATAGATATTTACATATCATATTTTTTTCAATAATGTATTATTTACATTTTTCTCTCAGGTATTATGAAATACTTAAAGGCATAAATCTCAACTTTTTGGTGCATAATACTACATTCTCACTAAACTGCAAGTGGAAAATATAAAAAATTTAAAATTCTAAATTGTACATGATCAAATTTGGAAGTAATCTTAAAGATTTCTGTCATGGTTTTGAATTTTGACTTCAAATTTTCAATTGCTATTATTACTATTCAAATTTTTATTAGAAACTAGTTGTCATTTTAAACTGAGAAGGAAGCAAAATTAAAACCATTTTTCATACAGATTCTGAATGAATTATCTTTTAAAAATATTTTAAGTGAGACAACATGAAAATGTCAAATCCTTCTGACATTTATCAAAATCATTCAATGATCAAAAATAATGTAACTCATAATAGAAAATGGAGAGCTGGAAATGCTATATAAACTGAAAATTCTATTTATATATATTTACATATAAATATATGTATATTTATAGATAACATTTATATATGATTCAACATAAACTTTAAAGCACTACATTATACATTTTTGTATCAAATCAAAAATTATCTTTTATAGGGGTGCTCAGTCATTAGGCGTCTGCCTTCGGCTCACCGGTCGTGATTGAGGTCCTGGGATTGAGCCCTGCATGGGGCTCCCTATTCGGCAGGAAGCCTGCTTCTCCCGTTACCATTCCCTCAGCTTGTGTTCCCTCTCTCACTGTGTCTCTCACTGTCAAATAAATAAAACCTTTAAAAAAAATTTATCTTTTATAATTATGTAAAATTAACAGCATGCTTCATGATACATTGAGCAATATACCAGTATATAAAAACAAAAAAGTTAGAGACCATATATGTGACAATTAAAATCTGAATAAAAATTACCTTGATAATTGTTTGATTAAACATTAAAAATGAATACAGAAAATTTTCAAGTAAAGATATTATTCCTTTATTAATTTTATGGATATCAGGATTTCTCCATGTAAAATTTATATTGCTTTATCTTCTCAAATATCTTAGTATGGTACTGACATTTTGGACAAGTTTTAATGGAAAAATAGAATTTCAGAAGTACAGTTGTAAGGCATACAGTCAAAATCTATAGCGATAACTTGTGATACAATTTATAGAAGAGTAATAATAATGCCTGGAACTTTGTGCATTTTATCATTAACCTTGATAAATTGTGAGCTCCAAAAACTAATCCTGTATAGTCCAAAGGAAGGGGTGGTGAATACTACTTTGAGTTGGAGGGAAATATGCTATGTGGAAGCTCTTGAACACAGAAAAAGGAGGAAAAAGACTAAACATTAGAATAAGAAAATTATTAAAGTAAATAAACAGGCAGTGAGAGATATGGTTATAGAAAACCACCTGTGAGCCTAAGTCCTGCTCAAGTAGGAAAACCTGTTTCATATTATGAAAAAGCTGAAAACAGAGGCTTTTTTCCCCTCCCTTCCTCCTTCCCTCTTCCACTCCTTTACTTCCTTCTCTTCTTCCTTCTTTCCTTTATTCACTCTCCCTCTTTTTTCCTTCCTCCTCTTTTTTAAATTTTTTTCTTTCTTTCTTTTTTATTTTTTCTTCACACTTTAGACTCAGAAAGAGAGTTGGCTTTCAAGACACATCATCACTAGCAGTGTAGTACAGAATAAAATTGATGATCACGTATGGTTCCCAAGGTAAAAGGTGCCCCCAAGGTTCCAGCATGCCATTTGAATTGACAGGTTATATAGCTATTAAAGCCGTGAGTGGACACATCAGATAGTTCAGTGTGATGAGGAAAAATACACTTGCAGAAAACTACTAAAGGGCTGAATGACCAGGTAAAGAATTAAGGAAGAGTCACAAGGAGTCCTCAGGGGGAAATGGCCTGTGATTCCTTACTCATGAATCCTGACTATGAAAGAAACAGTACTGAATATTGGAAATTGATTCAGAGCATATGAAGCCTTCTGGAGAACTTGGCTTCATATCTGCAAGTCACCGCCACCCAACTGGTGCTATAATTGAGTCTTCAAAAGGCCATGCTAGCATTCTAGCAAACCATCTGCTTCAGAATGCTAAAGAACATGGTAAGACCATTGAATTCCATGAGCCTCACTTTATTTGCTGTGAAATAATGATGAAAAGCAATGGTATGTGGAATACCAGGATGGTAGATGAGGAATTCTGTAAGTCCTTGGATATTTTTGCCAGAAACATTGGGTGCAGGGAAGGCAAATCTGTATTCAGACTGTCTACTTGAATAAGATCAAAATACTTTCCCTTCTAATATGGAAGCAGTCCAATGTAATCAACATGCTACCAGGTAGCTGGCTGATCAACCTGGGGAATGGTGCCATATGTGAAACTGAGTGCTGGTGTCTGTTGCTTGTATATTGAACATTCAGTGGTAGTCATTGTCAGATTGGCTTTGGTGAGTGGAAGTCATGTTGCTGAGCCTAGGCATAACCTACCTCGCTGCCAATGTGGCCACTAGGCATTTACAGGGGGCGGCTGGGGAAAGAGGCTTACTGATACCCACAAAACAGATCATCATTCTGTTACCTTGATTACTAAAATCCTCCTTGTTGAGATCACCCTTTGATGATCATTCACATGGGACACAAATAACTTCATGTTTTTTACCCATTCAGAGGATCAATACATGAAACTCTTCAAGTTTCCTTGTCAACGATTTTTAAATTATGTTCTTCCTTCTCCCTGATTATCCCACCAAACCACTGGCTAAACCCCATGAATTGGCATATAATTGCACATCTGATCTTCTCTCCTTCCAAAAATAGGATATTATTTGGCAATAAAAATGAATAGAAAAACTTGAAAATATAATACTGTGTGTAAAATTAAGCCCATCACAAAAGATGCATACTATACGATTTCATTCATATGAAACATCTAGAACTGGCAAATTCATGGAGATACAAAGTAGATTGGTGTTTGAAGGGAGAGGGACATAAGTGTAACTACTAATAAGCCTTAAGTTTTCTTTTTGAAGCGATGAAAATTTTTAAAATTAGTGATGTTTGTACAACTCTGTAAGTGCACTGAAAACACTGAAGGACTATACACTTTTAAAAGATTAATTGTATGATATTTGAATTAAATAAGTTCAATAAAATCATTGTTTGCATTTTTTAATGGAAAAGTGTGAAAAAGAAAAGGAACATCTCCCAAGATTTTTTTTTTTTTTTGGAGGTGTGTAGGGTGGGGCAGAGGATGGAGACAAATTGGTGAAATTTAACTTCTATCCCATTTCCTCCTTGGCTTTTCTGTGATGAGTCAATTATCTTGAATTTTTAATATCAACTGTTTTAGGCCCTGAGTCTTGGATGGAACATTGCAAGATGAATTTCTTCACCACCATTGGAGATTCTTCCTAATTTTTATTTATTTTGTAAATTCATGTTGTTTATGTAGTTTAATACGTATATTTGCATAGAAACTTGTTACCAAACTTCCTGGTCTGCCTATCCTGTTCTGAGCTCTTCTTTTACTATTGTTTGCCAACCAAATTAGGATTTTATTTTTCATTATGATTTGACACATTGAATAGCCATCTCTTTTGGTAACCCTATAATTCTGGAATATTGATCTTACAAATATAATAAATACAGAATAAAAATGGAGACTTAAAATGTAGTTTTTCTGAAAGTTAATCAAATGTGAATTTAGTCAATTTAGAATAATAGGAAATGTTTTTTATTCTGTGTACCTAAAACCCAGTATAGGGCCTTGTAGATGACACAGCACAGAATTAATTTTCTGAGTTTGCATTTTACTTATTAAATTAATGCATTTGACTCTTTACATTTTGTTTTTTCCTCCCTCTTTCTCATACTCTATGGATTTAAGAATGTTTAAGCTAATATTTTATCCTGCTTATTTTACGGAACGCTATGTCAATGATGTGTTATGTTTTTAAATACTCTTTGCAATAATTAATTTCTTATGGCAGCATAACATATTATTGTATTATTTTTAAATCAACTTTATTTAAATATAACTTGCATATATTTAAATGCATCCACTGAAGCATGTATTTCAAAAAGTTTTAACAAATTCATATACTTGTGTAACCACTACCACGATCAAATTATAGAACACTTCTCTCACCTCCAAAGTTCCCATACAAACACTCCTACTACTTCACCTTCCCCTTGCCCTAGGAAACTGCTGATTATAGATTAAGCCTTTTTTTCTAAGTTTTCTAAATTTCCATATAAATGGAATTCTACAGTTTGACATCTTTTGGTCAGCATGTTTCTGAGATTTATTTGTATTGTTACAGACATCAGTTCTTATATTTGAATAATATTACATTGCATGAATATACCACAATATGTTTGTTTACTCATTTGTTGATGTGCACTTGACTTATTTCCAATTTTCTGCTCTTATAATTATAGTGTTATGAACAGTCATGAATATGTCTTAGGATAAGCAAGTGATTTCATTTCTCTTTTGAAAACTTCTGGGAGTTATATTACAAAATCATAGAATAGATACAGGCTTAACTTTATAAATCTGTCAAATTGTTTTCCAAAGTGGTTTTACCATTTTAATATTTCCACCAGTATAAAGAATATCTAAATTGATCAATATCCTTACCTACACATAGTATTGTTAGTCTTTTTAATTACAGTTCTGAATGGGTATTTCACTGTGGATGTAGTTTTCTATTCTAGATGAATAATCTCAAACACTTATTAAGTGTGAGTTGGCCATTTGTCTGTCTTGTTTTCTGAACAATCTTTTTAAATAGCTTGCCCATTCAGGGGCACCTAAGTGTCTCCCTTCAGCTCAGGTCATGATTCCAGAGTCCTGGGATTGAGCCCGGTGGCGGGTACCCTGCTCAGCCGGGAGACTGTCTCCCTCTCCCTCTGCTGCTCCCCCGTTAGTAGTCTCTCTCTGACAAATAAATAAATAAAATCTTAAAAAAAATAAAAATCCTTTGTCATCTTTGTTGTTTTTATTACTAAGTTTTAAGAGTTTTCTTCAGAACTGTCAAAACAAATTATTTGACCAAATTTTATAGAGCAACACGTATACACATACATACACACACATACATATTTTTAAAAGAAGAAAATTTAATTTTGATAAGATCTAATTTCTCATTTTTTCTTTTATAATTCATACATTCCATGAGTTTCAAAGGATTACACTTTCCTGATTGAGTGTTGTGGTACATGTACTGAAAATCAATTGGCCACGTATGTGTGGCTCTATTTCTGGACTCTATTTCATTGCCTTCCTCTATATCTGTCCTTAAACTAATAAAAATTGTCTTGATTTCTGTAGCTTCATATTAACCTATTGTTAATTTATCCCTAAATATTTCATGATTTTGATGCCACTTTAGATGGCTCATTCTACACACATTAAGACTTCTATAAATTTTTCTCAAACTAGGTCACCCAATGACATGTATTGTTTTTACCTTTAATTTCTTTATCTTTAATGGCATCTATCTTACTGTTGATGTCCTTCGCTCATTCACTAGAATCTGAGATCTTTGAGAGCATGGAATAGCCCATACCCACTGTTGTATAAGCAGCAGAGCAAGAAGATGGTACCAGTTATGAATAAACAAATGAATGAATGACTTAGAGATGTTATTCTTTGAGAAATGGAAAGGAACTTACAGTTCATGTAAATCTAAAAGTTATTGAGAACAATTGCAATTTGGGATGCCTGGGTGGCTCAGTCTGTTGAGTTTGGATCAGGTCTTGATCTCAAGGTTGTGAGTTGGAGCCCCACGCTAGGCTCTGCACAGGATGTGGAGTATACTTAAAAAAAATTACAATATTCACAATTATAAGAAATATCAAAATTTGTTTGGCAGACAAATATGGAATATCCATTAATACGACTTCAGGATATTAAATAATTCTAATATAAATTATTTCTGTATTTCATATAAATGTGAAATGACACTTGAAATTTATTTGATCCATACACCTGCAAAATGCTTTTTGGAACAAAAAGGTTTCTTAGAGATTTCATAGTCTAAAATAATTTGCTGTTATTACAACTATAGGGCTCTACATCTGAAAATTTTTCTTTAAGCTATTTAGAATCACAATATTTTAAAATATATGTTTGTGATTTGTCATTGCTTTTACTCTACTTCTTTTAAAAATCTTGATTATTAATTCTATGTTTAAAATCTGATGATAATTTCATGATTCAAAACTGAGTTGAAGATTCAGATTTATTTCTATACATCATGTAATGTTATCTGAGGTTATCGACCTTGGTAATTTTTATTACAATCATAAAAATTTTTCTGTTACTGACTTTAATATATTTGCCACTTACCTTTTTAAAACTATGGGAAGATTAACTCCAAAATACATTTAAAATATTGTGCCCCCTCACAGTACCTCCTGATTTTTTCCCTTTTTTTTGTTTTTTGCTATATGTTTTATAAAATGTATTCTGATGCCTGTGCATGTAACAAAATGTGACTTACCAATTGCCAATCCCAGAGTTTTCTGTCAGTCTTGATTTTGTTCAATTTAACAGTGGCCTTGCACACAGTCGATCACAATGTTCTTACCATTTGACTTCATGGGGTAGCAGTGATTTCTCATCTTGCATCTTATATTTCCAATCATCCTTCTTGCCTGTAGAGCAAAGACACTTCCTAAGATTCCTGATATGCCACTTAGAGTATATAATTAATGATGAGGGTTGGTTGAAGCACCATGGGGGGCTCCTCACACTCTGCTGTGTGTCCTGAACTCACAGTCTATACAGGGCGTTAGTAGTAATAGAAGCATAGGGAGCATTATATAGAGAAAGAATGTGTTATTTAATCATAATGTGTTTCTTCATAAATATTCCATGTTCAGAATTCTGGATTTTTGTTGTTGAAGCAGACAGGTTTCTATTGCAGATAAAAACTCTTTACATTTTTATTTTTTAAAGGAAAGACTAGATTTTCCTTCAATTGGCTAACCTTTTAGAACAATATGTCAGATATAAACAAATTTAACATAATCAGTACATTGATCTATATGACAAGGAATATGCATTATTATACACTTAGAATAGGTGTAAAAAAAAGTATCTGCAGAAAGACTGAAAACATGCTTAACCAGAACAAAACTCAATTGTAAAATATTGTATAATTCCTTTTTTAATGAAATATACCATATATATAAACGCACTGTCTTATTTGCAAGATGGCCTTTCAAATAAAATATACTATGTGAGCCAGCATCAGTAGTTCAGTTTATTCATTCAAGTTCTTGGGTTTGCCTAGATAATTTATATCTATTAAATGATTCAATTGTTACCATCGATATAATTTTTAAGCCAGTCAATTAAATAATTAAAGGCCTTAAGATAGTTGGATTTATCAGGATTGCAAAGTCAATAAAGAATGAAATAGGGTGATACAGAAATTTCCTCTTTTCTGTTTGCTAACTTTCCTTATCAATTCAATCAGCTGTCTTAAGTTATTGAGTTTATTGACCTCTCCAGTACAGCTCATTTTTAAAAAAATTATATTTGAAGAACTTAACAGGTGAGAATTATTTTGGAGCCACAACATTTATGAAGTAGAAGGAACAAAGTTACAGGCCATCAGAAGAATCAGGTTCAAAAAACACTTCTTCATTTACCAACTGTGTGACCTAATCCTAAACACTTTATGTGCTCCAGAATTGTGAGATAAGCACTAGACAATATATATATATATTGTCTATATATATATATATATAATGGACCTTTGTAAGGATTATGCATACTTAATTGTGAAAGTTCTTTGGAGTTTTATGATAGAATGAGAAGTCTAAGGAATTATTCTGCTCCACAACAATCAGACCTGAATTGGACATAATTTTCAGGTCACAATAAAGGTAATAGAAGTCTCTAAGGATGACCCTACAAACAAACAAATGAACTAGTAAACAAACATAAGCTGTGCCTTGGGGGGTGGGAGTCGGGGCTGTGTGATCAAGGGATAGGCTTCCGTGGTTGGAAGCAGAAGCAGGAATGAGCTGGGAAGGATGCATAAGTATCAGGCCTGAAAACCCGGGAAAATGAGATGTAAGTGGTAGGGAGTCAGTGCAGCAGAAGGTCAGAGTAAAAGAGAGCATTCTGGAACTGCTGGAACCCAAAGGCACAGTTCTTCCCTGAGACATGGAGCACTGCTCTGAGATTTTAGAGTTTAGAACACTAATGTGGAGAATCTGAGCCTGAAACTCCCATCTGAGTCCTATAAACGTCTCTTAGTTGGAAGCACATTCTGTTTAAAATAGCTAAGAAAACCTTTCTGGAGGAAAGAACCACACAGACACACAGAGTAAGCTTTATATACAAAATCAGTTCTTGCCCATGTGCACCAGCGGACATCCACAAAAATATTGAGAGTAACCCTCTTTGTGAGGGCAAACACTTCAAAAGCTTTCCACCAGAACAGCTGAAAAATAAACAGTGGAAAACTATATGGTGAAAATTAATGAGCACCATCTACATTCAGCAAGACGAATAAATCTTACTAAGGTAATATTGCAAGTAGCAAAGGATCTTTCACCAAAGGAAGACTAGATAATTCAAACCAATGCTTCCATTGAAAATAAGTAGAAAACCTGAGTAAAAAGTAGTAATCATCTATTGAGGACACCTGAGAGTAAACAAAGCAGTACAAGTTATAGGGACAATAACCACAAAAATGGGGAAAAAAAAGCAAAACAACTAGAGGTCAGTCTAGCATTAGGGGTTTCTTTTTCTGTAAGAGCATCTGCCAATTCTGGAACTTTCGGTAGATGAGAAAATGAAAAGCTACTCAGGGATTTTTATGTCCTTTAAATTCTTGGAGGTAAAACATGGGGTCTAGAGCCTACCAAAAAACAAAAGAGAGGGAGGGAGAAAGAGATTAAGTGAGAAAGGGAGAGAGAAACACATAGAGACACAGAGAGAGAATCTGATTAAACTCCTAAACCAAAAAGATATGGTCACTCACATGTGAACATACTCAACTTAGATATATATACCTACTTGAACATATGCTTCAAACATAAATTAAATGAATGACCAGCAGACACTCTGAAATGTCTCTTACAGGCAGAAGGAAAATGACAACAAATTCAAGTTTGAAAACACAGAAAGGAAAAAGGATGGAAAAATAAATATGTTGATGAACTTAAATATATGGGTAGGTAAAACAAAAAACAAATACGATACCGTATTCTGAATATGTGTGTATATGTATAATAAAACAAGAATCCATTAACTGTGAGGGGAATGAATAGTTAACACATTCTAAAGTATTTACATTGGCCAGGGAGAAGTAAAACTTCAATTTTTGGTAAATCACGTATGTATGTTGTAATTTCCAGGATAACCACTAAGGAGAGAGTGGAAGAGTGATAGCCATCATAAATTTTTCTAAAAAGTAAGAAATGCAGGGGCGCCTGGGTGGCTCAGTCGTTAAGCGTCTGCCTTCAGCCCAGGTCAGATCCCAGGGGCCTGGGATCGAGCCCCGCATCGGGCTCTCTGCTCTGCAGGAAGCCTGCTTCTCCCGCTACCAGTCCCTCTGCTTGTGTTCCCTCTCTCGCTGTGTTTCTCTCTGTCAAATAAATAAAATCTTTAAAAAAAAAAAAATAAAAAAAAAAAATAAAAAGTAAGAAATGCATAAATATTCAAAAGAAGGCAATCTCAAATATAAGCCTCTTACGAGAAACATAGCTGAAATACACATCTTAAAAAAGGTGGAAAATAAAATAAAAAAAAGATATACTGCTCAACATATGAACCAAAGGAAACCTAGTATACCTATGTTAATATCAAGTGAACGGAATTTAAAATAGTGTAAAAAATAAAATATTATTAAAGAAGAAAAAGACAATTTATGGTGATATAATTTAACTCAATAGTATATAGAAATTGTGTATTTGTATGCTTTACAAAATGAATGAAGAGGAATTATTAAAATTACATCAGCAAAATAAGGTAATAAATAAGTAAATATTTTAAAAATAGTATTTCCAAAATATCACATATGTGGAAATAATTATAGTGCTTGCTTATAAATTAAAAGTCTTCACTTAAGACATCGATTCACAAAATATATTGTTATAATAACTAAAATAAGCCTCCAATCATATGATGCCTTGCAAATTATTCATGAAAACACAGAAAAAAACTCACAAGAACGTATGTATATTGACAATTATCATAAGTAATAGGTATAGATTAACAATATAGAATATGCTAATTGGAGAGTATTAAAAACACAATAACTATACAGAATTATCTCTCCTTTTTCTAGATCTATTTCTCATTGGTTACTTTTCACATAACTAACATAATGTCAAGCATAGTTTATTATATTTTTTATTTTAGGTTTAAAAATCTTTTAAAGAACACACAAACTGTTGTCAAGGATAACAAAATGTCAACTTTGCAACTTAAAGTCATTTTAGCATTTTATTTTTAAATTATTCAAAAATACGAAATAAAAAAGATAAAAATGTGGAATTAATTAAAATAATCCTACCATATAAAACATATGTTAATTTTTGCATAATACCTTGGCATTTTTTCCTAAACACCAAACACCATGATTTGTCATCATGACATACATTTATCATTTGATATACTGCATTTCCCCCTTGATATTATTTTATAAAATAGTTAATGTTTCAGTGGATTATTAATAATTGTTATTTTAGGCAGCCTGGGTGGCTCAGCTGGTTAAGCAACTGCCTTTGGCTCAGGTCATGATCCTGGGGTCTCAGGATTAAGTCCCACATGGGGCTCCCAGCATCTGCAGGGAGTCTGTTTCTCCCTCTGATACTCTCCCTCTCTCTCACTCAATCTCTCTCAAATAAATAAATAAAATCTTTAAAAAAATAATAATTATTATTTTAACAGCTATGTTGTCCATTTTATATATAGTAACTTACTAAACATTTCCAGTATTATTGCATATTTGAATATATTTACAATTAATTTATAAATTAACATATTTTATATGTACTTTTTATTTCTGGTTACTTTTTTTTTTTTTGCTAAGGAAAATCCATAGGTATGGTATTATTGGGTTATTAAGACTAAATATAAATATGACTGTTATTAATGTATAACTTTCCATAAAGGGTAATAGTATGGTACCCTTTCACCGATAGGTGAGCTGATATTTGATCTAATAACAGCAAGCTCCTATTGAGTATTTAATATATAGAATGAAAGGAAATATCCTGGGATAGGAAAGATAGAAAACATAGAGCTACCGCCCTTGAAGAATTTATAATTTATTTAGAGGGCTAGAATGTTACAGTTCAAAGAAAGAATGGGGGACCTGGGTGGCTTAGTGGATTAAGCCTCTGCTTTCAGCTCAGGTCATGATCTCAGGGTCCTGTGATCAAGCCCTACAAGGGGCTCTCTGCTCAGCAGGGAGCCTACTTCCCCCCCTCTCTCTGCCTGCCTACTTGTGATCTATGTCTCTTTGTGTCAAATAAATAAAATCTTAAAAAAACAACAACAAAAAACTTTTTTGTTTTGCCTACATGCTAAAAGTCCATGACAATTTCTGATATGATCTCTGTGCTACTAAATTAGTAGCAAACTTTTAATTTGAAATATTTATGCTTTGACATTGTGCATATTTTTAAATTCTTCATCTTACCTTCATCTATTAGTAATTTAAGACATATGACAATCGTAAGATGGTACAGGAGTTTCTGCTATATATGGGTTCCTGAAAACCATTTTGTGCAAAAATCATACCTTAAAAATAATAGGGCTATGAGAATAATAGAGCTGTCAATCACTCAAAACCCAGTACCTTATGATCAGAGCTTTAATAAAAACAATAGCAACTATCCACTCCTTCACTAAAGAAAAGTGCTTCTGTGGGATTTTCAGTATTTTTAACAATCGCCTAAGAACATTAATCTGCATATAAACAAGCATGTGCTTAGTAATATCATTCTCCTTTTTACTCAACATATATGAGCTAATTCATATTAAAAAACAAGTATGTTACAGAACAGAATACATAACAACTATTCCTTTTCTACAGGGGAGCTTTATCAAAATTTGTTTCCTATTGTAAACTCTTCAAGGTCCCTTTTATTTGGAAATTTGGGGCTAATAAACCCTCTTTATTTTTAGTCATTTAAACCTCTAACATAGTTTTATATTTAATTATCAGAATTAATGCTCACTTATGTTATATCATATACTTTTATTGTTCACTTTTAAAACCTTATAATTAATAAGGACCTTATATTTAATACCTTCACTCTGCATGTATATAACTGGATAAAGCCTTCCAATTCATATTCCATTGTTCCATTGTTCTCCATTATGTGGAATGAATAATCAGTTTTTGACATGTCGATTTGGTTTGCCCTTGAATGACTATATAAAATAGTTTTCTTTTTATATTTGTGAAGCAAACAATACACTTTATTAAAAAAGTATTTTATTAAAACTATAATATTCAATAAGCACTTAATTCCAAAATCTTAGTAAATCAGCATGTATAGTTTATTTCACATCAGTAATGGATCACTCTTATTTTTCAATTCTATAAATAACATTCTAATATTTAAGATGTAATAATATTGTTAGAAGAAGTAGGTAACAGATACCTAGTACCTGCTCTAAATTCTTACATAATCACGTAGTTTAGCACATATTGAAAGAGCAGAATGTTAGTTTATAGATTACAAAATGATAACGAAATGATTCAAACTCTGAACTAAATCACAAAGATGACTTCTGGCCTCCCTTTTTTATTCCTAGCTCTTCACTTTGTTTTTTTCTTTTCCTATTATCCAGCTTCCTTTCCATTGTACAATAAATGAAGTAAGACAGAATTCAGATGGATGATGCTTGGAAACCAATGGTTTTATTTAATCAGAATAACAGGAACCTTAATAATACAGTGATGTTGAGAGAATTCAAACCATTTTAGACTGCTCTATAATCAGGTTTCTATGAATAAAGCTCAGAATTAAAGGAAGAATTGTAGGGGAAAATCTCTTTCAACCTACATTAGTCTCTTCATCTCTGATTTTTGAGGATTGAATATAAGATTAGGATGGTTAATTGCTGGTGTTTGAAACATCTATTAGAAAACTTAAACTATAATTGTAAATATGACAAAATAGTGTTCCACAAAAGCAAAATTTCAATCCATTTATTCAGTCTTCATGTACTCAGTTTCTATTTTGTGGCAGAAAAATAAAGAAAGGAAAAAAAAGAGAATACAGATGTAAACTGCAGAATTTACAGTTCTTACAGAATTTACAGTAAATTTACAGAATTTACAGTTACAACATTCTGGGGTAAAGAAGAGAATCTTAGGAAAGCACTGAGGAGGAGACACTGAAAAAGACAAGCAGTATCTCAGAAACTAAGGAAAACCGGGATCATAGGGGTGCCTGGGTGGCTCAGTCGTTGGGCGTCTGCCTTCGGCCCAGGTCAGATCCCGGGTTCCTGGGATCGAGCCCCGCATCGGGCTCTCTGCTCTGCGGGAAGCCTGCTTCTCCCGCTACCATTCCCTCCGCTTATGTTCCCTCTCTCGCTGTGTTTCTCTCTGTCAAATAAATAAAATTAAAAGAAAAAAAAAAAAAAGAAACCTGGGATCACAAGGAAGAAGTTGTCAAGATTATTAATATCACATAAACATCATTTAAATATTGATTAAAAGTTTCTGTCCATTGCATCTGTCCTTACCCAGAGAAGATAGGGATGACCTTCTTTAGAGGAATTAATTTCAAGTAAGGATAGATGCCAGATTGCTATTGCATTGCAAGTGAATGTGTACAAATAATTACATGTAAAAACTGATGAAATCTGAATAAGGACCATTGTCCAGTTAATAGTGTTGTACCAATATGAGTTTTTTGGTGATGTAAGATAATGTTTTTGAGAGAAGCTGTGTGTGAAGACCTTACAGGAATCTGTGTACAATTTTTGCAACTTCCTGTGAGTCTATAATTATTTCAAAATAAAAAGTGTAAAAAAAAAAAAAGTCCAATTCAAGTAAATTTGAACCGAACACTTTGATTCTATGTTCTCAGGGTAAAGAGAAAAAATAAACAATCGTAACAATCAAACAATTATTACATTCTGTTTAATAGTTTGTTTTTCATAGTATTTTGTGTGTAGAAATGCTGTAATCATCCAGGCGGTATTGTAAGACTGAGCTAATGAATAAATATACTGATGTTGGGAGCCAGAATCTTCACCATACAAGAAGGGAATAAAAAATGTCAAATGAAAAAAGGCAAGAATGGACTCTGTGGTGTTAGATAACAATTAGAAATATCAGTATAAATTCATGATTTAACATAAATTAACATGTTATAATATTTTCCTATTACAAAGTTCAATGAGTACCTTACCTATACAGTTAATATATGTATCTGTTATACGGAAGGAAGGTAAAAATATACAGTGGGGGGTGAATTGGTGCCTGGGTGACTCAGTTGGTTAAGCGACTAACTTTTGGTTTGTTTCCGTTCAGGTCATGATCTCAGGGTTTTGAGGTGGAGCCCTGTGTGAGGCTCCATGCTCAGCTTGGCGTCTGTTTGAGATTCTCTCTACCTCTCCCTCTGTCCCTTCCTTTCACTGTGCACTGTGCCTGTGCACTGTCATTCTCTCTCTAAAATAAATAAATAAGCAAAATCTAAAAATATACACCTATGGATTGGGGTAAGGCATGGGAGATTCCTGACTTTACGGTTTTATAAAGGACTGGATGTGCTCATTGCTACTGGAGAATAATTGTTCCAAGTCTCTTTCAGTGGGCAAAGGTAGGAATAAAAGGGTCAATTTTATCCCATTCGTGCCAATTATCAATAGAGTGTGTGATCATGCAAAAGTTGGTAAAAAATGTTCAGGGGCATGTGTATGTATATGTTATAAAAGAATAAGAACACACATTAAGGTAAATGTAGCAAAATATTAACAACTGGTAAATCTGAGTAATGGATGCATAAATGTTCTTAGTAATAAATTTGACACTCTTCTTTAAGTTTGGAATTATTACAAAATTAGCATTAAGAAAGACCAAATATCAGATTAATAAGTAGGAATGGTAAGTATACACTAATAATTTCAAAAACTTATTTTTGAAAAAAACATAAAGTTAAATTAAATAATAAATAAGATGCCCTTCAACAGATGAATGGATAAAGAAGATATGGTCCATATATACAATGGAATATCATGCCTCCATCGGAAGGGATGAGTACCCAACTTTTGTATCAACATGGACAGGAATGGAAGAGATTATGCTGAGTGAAATTAAGTCAAGCGGAGAGAGTCAATTATCATATGGTCTCATTTACGTGTGGAGTATAAGGAAAAAATGGAGGACATTGTGAGAGGGAAGGGAGGGGTGAATTGGAAAAAATTGGAGCAGGGGTGAACCGTGAGAGACTGTGTACTCTGAGCAATAGACTGAGGGTTTTGGAGGGGTAGAGGTGAGGGGTTGGGCAAGCCTGGTGGTGGGTATTGAGGAAGGCACATATTGCATGGAGCACTGGGTGCGGTACATAAATAATGAATCTTGTAACACTGAAAAAAAAATAAAAGTATTGGGGGAAAAATAATGGAAATAATAATATAAAAATAGTAACATTCAATTGTTTTTGAATATTTACTATCTGTCATGAATTTTCAAAATGCATTTTATATATTCTTCATTCACTTAATCCATGAAAATCCTGTGGTGGTAGGTTGTTCATCCAGATTTACAGAGGAGGAAACTAAGGCATAGGGAATTTTAATAGCCTAGCTGAAGTGACTGAGGTGATAGTTAGAAAACTGGTTCAAATAGAAGCAGTCCAATTCTACAACCAGAGAGCAACCATTGTAATTGGTGGAGTAAATATCTTCATATAGTGATGAGAAAAACCTAAAGTATAACAAGACAGTGAAACCACAAAGGGTGGTTCCCTACCATAAGAGAGATTGGATTTCAAATTACATGTGGAAAGGCTGGCCTCAAGTAGCAGATAGGTTATTTCTCCTGTGGTACCTGGAATTTATTGTCACAATTGAACAAGGTGATTAAAATAGTTATTGAGATCATTTATGTAAAATCTATTTATAAATTTAGATGGAATTATATTATGTATCTACTTGAAAAGTCACATTATTGTTGGTGAAAACTAGAAATTTTAGCCTACTTAATAGACATGGACCAAAATTGAAAATCCCTTTGTAAGCAGCTGGCTGCTTTTCATGTTTACTCTAATAATTTCTTGAGCTTAAACATAGCATATAGTGTAATACCATGACTGGAAGTATGTCATTAATGTAGAGAAAATATGGCATTTCAATGTTTTTAAATTGACAGTAGAAATAATTTGAAACAAGTAGAGGATAATACAGGTATTGGATAATTTAATTCAATTGGTTATACATATATTGGATAATTGCTGAGAAGCAACACTAATCATTCTTTTAAAAGGGTACTTATGAGGGGCGCCTGGGTGGCTCAGTGGGTTAAGCATTGATCTCAAACAAATGAAATATTTTAAAAAAGAAAGAGAACTATGAGATCATGATGATATGTGTCCATATAATTAGGTAATTTGTTATATTAAAATATATGTATATAAATATAAACCTACGTGATAGAGAATATGTGCCATCTTTAACAAAGCTCAGGACAAATTAAATTATTTCCACCAAGTGTTGATTTCCAGGCCTTCTCATATTGTGACATATTTTTGATTATTATTCTGGCTCCTGTTTCTCTGTTTTCCTGCACATTTCTAAATGAGGTTCCGAAAAACACTTGGTGCTTTTTTTTTTTTGAGCCACTTAAGTAACAACACAATCATGACATCTCTCTGCTTGAATCTTTTTAATTACCCACTTTACTTATAGAGTTTTATATAAAGTCTTTGAACACGCTCACAGTGACATTTTTTATCTGCATTTCCCTTTATAGCTACCTTACATCCGTCAGTCCCAGTACTGATTTTGTTTTAATTCTCTGTGTTTTATAGACATTCCAATGTAGACTATGTAAATATATATCACATATGATACTGCAGTAACGGCTCATAGTATCCTTCCCTGTACTGGGGGAGATGTGAGTCCTTGAAAATTTTACAAAAAATGTGGACCCTAGCATTTTTATGCAGTTTTCAGTGGTACAGAGGGGTAACTGAAATTTCTTTTAAAATATTAAATATTAATTTCCTTAATGTACTATAAGATATATTTCCTACAAGAATGGATTCATGGAACACTTTGAGAAAATATAGTAGTGTAGAAGAGTTTAGTCACTTCTTACTTAAATCTACAGCAGGACAGAGAACCAACAGAGATCAGACTAGTAGGCATTGAATCAAGGAGGTAAGGCATGCGTTGAGAGAAGCTTTAGTGTGAAGCCCTGGCCAATGAATCAGGAGTGCATAAACCATTGTATCAATGGTGGTCAGCAACAGGATGCATTGTGTACCCTCTAGGCTTGCGAAGTCAGAAGACTGAAAAAGGGACAGTCTCAAAGAAAAAGTTGGTCTTTGAGGGCAAAGGGAATTCTCCATGGGTTACAGGTCATTCAGATTTCAACTTCATAATTGCTACCTGTTCCAAGTTCTCAAATTGCAAGTCTAAATTCAATCTCTTCTCAATTGCAAAGTGCTTGTTTTTGAACGGAACTGAGGATGGAGTTTGCAGGTTCCTAACTCTTTCTGTTTCTTTCTTTTCCCATGTGATTTTCAGGGATGGCTCCCTTGTACTGCTGTGATAGGACATAAATTTTCATTTATATTATATTTTAAAGAGGGAGAGTTTCCTGTCATTAGAGGAATAAATTAAAGTCCTTAGATTGGTGTTTGGAACCCAGATGGACCCCCACTACCCCTGCCCCCAAAAACAGAAAAGAGAAGGAAAGGAAAGGAAAAACAACTTCAGGGTCTAATACCATCTAAACATATTTATAAATAAAACACATGCACACATTTTTATATAAAATACAGTATCCGTAGCTCAATTTCAACGAGTATATTCTAAGTGACATTTTTCAGGTCACAATATAAAATCAGGTCATTAATGGCCATTAAAATTGTACTGCAATCATTATGATCAGTCCAATTGCAGCAGCAATAACTGGATTGGTTGTGAAAACACAACTTGGTTGTTTTCATGCTCAGTTTTTGACATGTGATAGAGGAACAGAACTTTTAAAATTCACAGATTCTGGGGCACCTGGGTGGCTCAGAGGGTTAAAGCCTCTGCCTTCAGCTTAGGTCATGATCTCAGGGTCCTGGGATCGAGCCCCACATCGGGCTCTCTGCTCAGCAGGGAGCCTGCTTCCCCCTCTCTCTCTGCCTGCCTCTCTGCCTACTTGTGATCTCTCTCTGTCAAGTAAATAAATAAAATCTTAAAAAAAAAAAAAAAATTCACAGATTCTATCCCACCCACCCTTTTTGACTTCGTTTGCACTATCAGAGCACAGGGTTATTGCCTTATAGACTTTGGCATCTGTGCTTCTCAGTATAACAGATTCCCACCACTATTTAGAAGAACAAATACCCGTCGTGATGTGGAATGTGACGAGAGTATGTGACTGTGTTAACTGATGAGGGTTTCTGGAAATTTCCCTTCCAAAACAAGAGAACTTTATTGTTTCTTCAGTACTTTCACCAAGTCATTGAAATAACAGAACTGTAAGAACCCTTGTTTACCAAAAAACAAAACAAAAAACAAAATGAAAGAAAGAAACACAAAGTACAAAACAGCCTGTTTCCTCTGGTCTCTGAAACGCAGTGAATGTTGGAACAAAATGAACAAGTACAGAGACTTCACTCAGATTACAGGTTCAAACATGAGTTCTAAAATTGTGGACTGGTCTGTCTAAATTTAGTGGCTCTTCCATCTCCCTTTCTTCTCTGATAATCTGCATGATTGCCCAGCTAAGGATCATTCAAAAAACTGACCCAGTAATTTCGGTCACTTATAGCTTGAAATCTTCAGAAATAATGAGGGTTTGAAGCAATGTTAAAAAAAAAAAATAATAATAGCACCGATTGTGAGCTATATGATAAGCTAGCTCACATGCTGTTCCTAAGTGATTAGTTTTTTATTCCTCTGGGAAAAATAAAGGAAAATAACCCAATTTTATTTGTTTTACTCATAAATCTTAGCGTTATTTTGATACTTAAGAAATTGGAAAATAAATAAATGGATTATTGCAAATGTCATAGCAGTACTTCTGTGCCTGGTAGGGGCTTAAGTTTCATGGTAATACGTATTTGGTAATAGCACACAACTAGGGAGATCACAGGAAATTTGCAGTACAAGTGAGTGTGGATTAATATAAGTAGGCCTTTATTGAGTAAAATATAACCATCAGATTATATTTTATACAAAAGAGAGATGGGAAATGATGGCTATGAACTGTATAACACAAAGCATAATAAAATACACAAAAGTGTATTTTAGGGAAATAGGGAAATGTGCTAAACACTTCTAAAATGATTGGCTGCATTAAAACATGAAGCCTACCCTCTCCAGGTGCTCCTCTTTCTTTCTTTTTTTAATTAAGTTCTGAAATAAGGTTGGTTTGCTATAGCTAGTTCTAATTGACCCCTCTGCGAAATTTCTTGCCAATTTTGTAATTGTTTCCTTTCTATAAGAATTTTGGTGGATTTATAAACTAAAGGTTTTACAATTAGAAACTCAGATGCCTTAAAAAAATCTTTCATTATGGGGCACCTGGGTGGCTCAGTGGGTTGAGGCCTCTGCCTTCGGCTCAGGTCATGATCTCAGAGTCCTGGGATTGAGCCCCACATCAGGTTCTCTGCTCAGCAGGGAGCCTGCTTCCCCCTCTCTCTCTGCCTGACTCTCTGCCTGCTTGTCATCTCTCTCCCTCTGTCAAATAAATAAAAATAAAATCTTTAAAAAAAAAAATCTTTCATTTGGCCTGACATACTTTATTTATACATCTTTAAAAAGTGAATCAAATAAACCTATTTAACTGCTAGTAAAACTTCTTTAGTATATAAAATATTCTTGGGGAAAAAAATCAAATTTTGTTTTCTCGTAATTGAATTCACTTTATACCTTGTACATCTGATTCTGTCTGTCTGATGCACAATGACACAAAAACTTGATTATTTGTAGCTAAGTTGTATAGTTTTGTTATTTCTCAGTCACATCAAATTATAAGTCCAATTATATTCTGTATTATTTTCATTTTATACTTTCAGCCCTTCTGAATTTCATGCTAAGTGTCTAGTGGCTTATGGAAATACCATCACATTTGTGGGGAGGAGAATATAAGACTATTGTTTTTTCTTGATGCTATATTAATAGCATTTAAGATGTAATCAGTTTCATTTGATCCTTAAGAATTACAACTTCATTGCCAACACTGACAAGAAGAGAACTAGTTAGCTAAGGCTAATCAGCTAGAAACAGAACTAATTGCCTTGATTCCTAATTTGTTAAACTAGAGCTTATTAACATACTTAATAAAAAAAAGTTTTTATTCTTATTGGCTCTTTGCCTTCTTTTCTGCCCCACACCCCACTTTTCTTGGCATATTTTATTTGAAAAATCCTGCTTCAGCTGTTATTCTAAGAACCTTCTTTGTCTTACCTTTAAACCTATTATGGACAAAAATGATTTAACTTCTCTTGATTTTCTCATACTTGTACAGCACACACAAAAAATTGGCTAGCATTATTTTATATCAACCATACTTTTTAATTATAATTACACGCTTATCAACCTTTCTGTTGCACACATTGAATCCTTACTCCATATGAAATAAGACTGGAGGTCAAGTAACCAGCAACCAACCAAGCAACCAACTAACCAAAAAAATCTTTGGTTTTTTCAACTTACCTGTAAAATGTTTCTTTAATCTCCTCGTCCTAAGTATGACAGTCTTTTCAGGACACAGCTTCTTTGGTCTTTTTTAATATTAACTGTTGTGTTTTTTTTGTTTTGTTTTGTTTTTTTGTCCAAACAACTTTATAAGCTCTAGAGTTAATAGATATGGTACATATTCTTGCAGCCCACAGCTCTCTTTTAAGAGTAAACATTCATTTTGAGGCTCATACAACCAGAACAGAAACTTGCCTGCCTTTCTTTGGCATGGCAGTGATTTGTCCCTTTGATCATCCTTTAAAGACACTCATTGACTCTTATCTTTCACCCTAATACAAGACCAGCAATCAGTCCTGTAAGGAGGCTTCATAATCACAGGAATGGACCCTCAAAACCCTGAACTCAGTTTCCAGCTCTCCCCAGATTCAGTGACTTATCTCTCACTTTCCTCAGTGAAATAAGGTTCTCCAGAGAAACAAAAATAATAGGTTATGAATTAGAGATCCAATTCCAGAAGCCCCAGAACTAGTCTGGAAAACTTACTCTTAAAATTCTCATATTTTAAAACCACTCTCAATACCTAAATATTATTAGTCAGGATTCTCCAGAAAAACAAAAGCAATACCTTTTGATCCCATGATTATGAGGCCAAGAAATCCCATGACACACCATCTGCAAACTGGAGACCCTAGAAAGCCATTGGCGTATTTTGATGACCTGAGAGCCAGGAGCTCTTACCACAGAATAACAATGCTCAGACTTACTTAAGCTGAGAGTTGTCTCTTCCTTTGCCTTTGTGTTTTATTCAGGCCACCCACCTTAGAAAGGGCCATCTACCGGGGCACCTGGGTGGCTCAGTCGTTAAGCGTCTGCCTTCGACTCAGGTCATGATCCCAGAGTCCTGGGATTGAGCCCCGCAACAGGCTCCCTGCTCTGTGGGAAGCCTGCTTCTCCCGCTACCATTCCCTCTGCTTGTGTTCCCTCTCTAGCTGTGTTTCTCTCTGTCAAATAAATAAAATCTTAAAAAAAAGAAAGGGCCATCTACCTTATTTGGTCCACCAATTCAAATGTTAATCTCTTCAGAAAACACCAGAGACCAGAAAACACTATTTCTATTCAGAAATAGAACCTTGTATAGAAATGGGTGGGGTGCAGGTCCCAGCAAAAATAGAAGCTTGAAAAAGAGCAAAGAAAAAAATAAAAGGCTTTTTTTAATGGGGTCCCTTCAGTTTCCCTGTCTCACTTAAGTGTTTTTCATTGATATCCCCTAAGTTAAATACTGTTATGTAAAATTAACAATACGTAAACACTTTGATATAAAGTCAACATATTCAAAAAAATTAAAAATAAAAAAATATAGTCAACATATTCTATGCTACATTAAAGGAAAACTCTTTTTTATAAAAGAAAACAAGGACATTTGTACACACAAACATCTATCTATCATCTATCTATCCATCTATCTATCTACAGTTGACCCTTGAACAACACAAGTTTGAAGTGTCCACTTATACATGGATTTTTTTATAAAATCAGTGCAGCACTATAAATGTATTTTCTCTCCCTTATGATTTTCTTAAAAACATATTCTTTTTTCCAGCTTACTATATTGTGAAAATACAATACATAATATATATTGCATTTTATATTATACATAACATTTTATATTTTAAATAATTTTATATTATACATAATATATTGTATTATAAATATTATTTATATATTATATATATAACATACAAAATATGTGCTAATCAACTGTTTATGTTATGTTTTGGGAAAGTCAAAATTATATGTCAGTTTTTGACTATGTGGGAGGTCAACACCTTTAACCCCCGCATTGTTCACGGGTCAGCTTTATTATGTTTGTTCTACCATTATCCCACCTCCTTAGTATCCATTTCCACATATGTTCCCCAGATTTATATTGGTATAAAGTAGAATACTCAAGTAGTTCTTTTGGAGTGTAATATATCTCTTATGGGTCATATGTTGTATCTCACTTTTAGGGGCTGCTGGGACTACAGTCTAGTTATAGGTCAGAAGCAAAGAGTACACATGTGGGTGGTGCTGAGGAGAGTCAGCATTAGGTGACAAGGCACTGTCTCAGTGGAAGCCCTTACTGTTCTATCAAAAAATGCAGAATATATGGTTCATCTTATTATACAGAGATGAAAAGCCTTACATTACTGTGCACAGAAATGTCTGCTATCACTGGGGATATGGAAGCTACTTCCATGGGCAGGTGGGAGACCTTTTCTAATGGCAGAAAGAAAAACTAAATTAAAAAAAAAAATGCAGGGCATGGCTGGCTTAGTTGCTAGAGCATGTGACTCTTGATCCCAGGATTGAGTTCAAGCCCCACAGTGAGTGAGGAACCTACTTTAAAAAAAAATTCTTTTTTTTTAAGTTAAATCTGTAAATCAACATTAGGAAACTGACATATTAAAGTCTTCCAATCCAAAAATAAGGAAAGGAAGGAAAGAAGGAAGAAAAGAAAAAAAATCATTAGAATTTAGGAGCTCCATGTCCCTAGATTCATCAATCTCTCCACTTTAAATTGTAGGGCCTCACTCTTCCCTAATCAATGCCCTCATTTTAACAGTAGACATCTTGTGAGGCTGACATTTCAACTTGCTTTGTAGTTCAGCCAGTTAAAGGATAAAATTCTGTGTTGATTTTCAGCAATCTCATCTTTGCATCTGCAAGAGATAAAGGTCTACTTCAGGGACACAGGTAATTTACACCATGTTTGAGCTTGGAATTTAATTCTCTGAGTTCATTCTTTTCATTCATAACTTTGTCCAGGAATATTGGGTGCAAGCAGCCAAGCTTATGATATTTGTTAGTTTTCCAAAAATGTTCCAAAGTATCATATATACTGTCACCCAGCTCCTTGCTTCTTATAAATGATTGTTTAGGAGTAATAATGCAAATATTTACATATCTCTATTGCTGGGTCACATCATGGACACTACAAACTGTCAGTGCTCTTTGCTATTATAAATGAAATCATTTGTGTCTTTAAACCTAATCAAATTGGAGAGTTAATTCCAGAAACCCTAGAACAAATTTGGAAAGCTCACCTTTAAAATTCTCTTCCTCTAGACCTACTCTTAATATCAAAATCTATTTTAGGAACAGAACCAATAATATGTATATAAGATTTATTATAAGGTGTTGACTCATGCATTATGAAGGCTAAGCCCCATGGTCTGCCATCTACAAGCCTGAGACCCAGAAATATCAGTGGTGCATTTTAAAGCCCTGAGAGTCAAAGAGAAGATGATGTAGATTCTATTTAGAGTTTGAAAGCCCGAAGACCAGGAGTGCTCATGTCAGGAGACCAATTATCCAGCTCATATAGTCTGGGGGAGAGAATTCAATCTTCTTTTTTATTTTTGTTCTATTCAGGTCCTCAGTGGATTAGGTAATGTCCATGCCCATTGGGAAAGCCATCTGTTTCACCTATCCAATTGTTAATCTCTTCCAGAAGCACCTTCTTATACACACTCTCAAAATAATGTTTGTTTAACCAGGTATGTGGACATTCTTTGGCCCAATCAAGTTGATACATAAAATAAACCATCACATTCAGTCATTTACATCCATGACCACACTACCTTGGCTCTCCTCTTCACTGACATCCCTTTGAGAAGTGGTTAATACTTACTGTCTCTACTTCCCCACCTGTAATTCATTCTTTAGTCCTTTTCCTTTAGCAGCAGCAGCTTATTTTCTCTTACCCTCCTCACTTCAAAACTGAATGTTCACCGCCAAAATTGCCAATTATGTTTTGTTTAAAAATGTGTTTATAGATTATGTTACTGCCCTTTTCTAGACCATTAGGCATTGTTAACCACTACCATTTCCTCAAATTGCTTTCCTTTCTTGCATCTTTGTGGCACCTAATTTTACAACATTTTAGTGGCCCTCATTTCTCATTCTCTGTTATTGCTTTTTTCCTACTATTCTTTTTCCTTAAATGTTGATGTTTTCCAAACTCTGTCCTTTATCCTGAGCATATTCTAAGTGAATCTCTACTAGATTTTTTAATAGCCTAACACTATTCCCTTAACACTCTGCTTTAAATACAATATTCCCAGAATTTTCTAATGCTGTAGCCTCATTTAGAAAAAATAATAAAATATAACCGTAGAGCTTATTAAAATCTATAAGAGCCTATTACAACAATCCCCTAAATAACATGTCCTATTTTGTTTATGTCTTTGTGATATACATCTTAATAGTTATATCCAAATATTTTATAATATTATATGCTAGTCACTTTCACTTTCCATCATAGAAATTTAACAATCAATATCCATAAAACTTTCAATTAACATAAAAAGTCATGAATTCTTGAATCCTACTTTATATGCCATTATAGACCTAGATGCTATTAACAGAGACTGTCTTTGTAAATAATAGGTTGTATATTTAGTTACTGCATATTGTCAGAGTAAAGTGTGTAGTATCCCAAGTGTATAAATAATAGTTTTATAAACTTTACTAAACAAATCTGATAGTGCAACAGCACATGAGAGAAGAAATGATATTTGCTGATGGGAAAATATTCCTTTAACAAATATATGTTACCTATATATTCACAACTTTAGTGTAATTTTAAATTAAATGTATGAAAAAGTTATGAGTTGATAGAAAGGTGGTACTATTGAAGAGAGCATCAGTATCTCTATCACTTTAAACAATTT
This sequence comes from Procyon lotor, assembly GCA_028646535.1. Lineage (NCBI taxonomy): Eukaryota > Metazoa > Chordata > Mammalia > Carnivora > Procyonidae > Procyon > Procyon lotor. The sequence continues at coordinate 14,915,313 of CM053618.1, forward strand.
TTATTTAAACTCCAGTTATTTAACGTACAGTGTATATTGGTTTCAGGTGTACACTATAATCAATCAACACATCCACACAACACCCGGAGCTCATCAGGACAAGTGCACTCTTTATTCTCTATCACCTATGTAACCCAACCTCCCATCCACCTCCCCTCTGGTAACCATCTGTTTCTTTCCTATAATTAAGAGTCTACTTCTTGGTTTCTCTCTCTTTCTCTTTGTTCCCTCTGCTTATTTGTTTTGTTTCTTAAGTTCCACATGAATGAAATCATATGGCATTTGTTGATCTCTGACTGACTTACTTTGTCTTTCCTTCAACAATATTTTTAATTATAAAACTTGGAAACTCAAATGGAAATAATAAAATAGAATATAAGTTATATATTCATTTGTAATGAATATGGATGCTCTGAAAATGGATGCTATATTAAAAAGAATAGCAGAAATGTGGTGGATTTTAACTAACACGAAATTATAATAAATCTTTGTTATTTTAGGAAAAAATTTCAAAGTATCTTCAATCTGGATTTATTTTTGACATACAATTTTACTTTCAGCTGATATAACTGTATTATAAGTTTGAGCCTATGTTCTTATATAAGATGGGAGACTACTGAATATTGTCTATGTTATTATTTTTACAGTTTGTATACTTTTCTTTCCAAAATTTGTGCAGCTTCTTGTCATTAATGTAGGCTTTAAAATATCACCTAAAGCCAATAGCTAAGAAAGAATGACTGGAATAGAATAAAGATTATATATTTGCCTGAATATAGGAACGAATGAGAGAGGTATCTGGGTGCACATGGTAATCATTGATAATAGAGACAGGGTATCTGCCTAAATTACAGTTTGAAGATTTCACCTAAAATATCTCAATAGCAAATATAAATAAACACATTTATTTAAATAATATAAAATAATTATTTTATTAAATAATAGCTTTAAGATTCACAGATTTCCTTATAAATCCTTTGAAATGTTCTGATCATGCTCTATAAGCATTATGCTAAAGCAATATTTGTTAGATAAAAATGAATTAATTATTGGAGAAATTTTTAGGGTACTTGAGATCTGATTGAATAATATTCTAGGGAGATGGTATTAAATTGACTGAAATATACTAAAAAAACTTCTTGTTATTTAGGGAGACAATTTTAAAGGAAACTATTTTAGGCTCAGTCTGCTAAAGATTTGAAGCTATTTTCAGTGGCTTGATGATTTGAAATGTTGATTGCTAGCCAACTAATAGATTAAATCCTTTAGGAACACAGATGATGAGTCAGTAGTGCAGTAATAAACATAATAATACTTAGCACTTTTAATCTTCAAAACATTTTATAAACATTATCTAATTAATCCTTATATCAATCCCATGAGACAGATGAATATCGTTCTCATTTTACTGATGGTAGAGCAAAGAATACTATGTGTAAATGCTCAGTCAAAGAGTACAAAATGTTAGTATGATCTCTTAGACATATTTGCAAATGTGAATTTCTAAACATGATGAAATTGATTTTTAGAGAGTAAATTTATGATTCCTAAAAGGTGATACACTGTAGCATTATATAAATACCTGAACTACAAATCTACTTTCTTTTTTAGTGGTAAAAGTCATTTCACTGTTATTCTTTCAAATTACAGCCAAAATTCTGAATTAATTATCTTTTTTTTTAATATGTTGCATCTTAATATATTTCTTTTTCAACAATAATTGTGGATGAGAGTATTTAAACTTTCTTCAAACTTATTCATTTTGGTTATTCTAAAGTTACAAAAGTAATATAATCTCACTGTTACAAATGACACTATGAAAACTGGCAGTGAAGTTTTCTATCCCAAACCTGCCATCCCCACAGACCTGTGGCGGCAATATGGTAGCCTAGTTGGTATGTGTCCTTCCACTCTTTTCTCCTTGCTCATACAAATATACATATTTGGAAGGATTCCAGTTATTTTTCTTATACATTTTTATATAAAAATAGCAGTATATTTTTCACTTTGCTTTGTCACTTGCTTTTTTCACTTAATAAACGCAAGCCACACCTTGCTATTCCTCTGCTCAAAATCCTCCGAGGGCTTACACTCCTTCCATATCTCACATTTCCACAAGGTCCTGCTTCTGTCTTCTCTCATCTCAGTTTTCAGTCTTTCTCGGGTTCATGCTCTGCTCCCATCACACTGGTCTCCTTGGAAATCATGAAGCTTGTTGACACTTCAGGGCCTTGGATATGCTCTCAGTATGAAGGATTCACCCTCAGTTATGTACCTGACTTTTTTTTTTTTTGAGCATTCTAAATTATAATGGTGATTCATTTGACCTACAAAAAACAAAGAACCATACTTCTTTCTTGGCAAAAGCAGGAATAATTTGACCTTTTACTAAAGGAGTGCTATGTAAGCACAGAAAATGTACAGGGAATGGGTGAAGAAATGTTTCATTAGCTAACCTCATGTTTGATAAGTTTGGTTGAACCACCTTGTCTAAGAATAAAGACAAATATATCTCTCTTCTCTCCCTATCACTTGTACCCTTACTGTGACTTATTCCTCATTGTAGCACTTATCAAAAACTGAGAGATAATATTTGTTGATTTGCTTATTATCTTTAATCATAATTCTCTTAACATCACCCAATTAATGGGTGTAAATATTTTAGGAAACTTTATATTTCATTGACTACCAGTAAATTGGAGATTATTTTCATACATGTATTGCCAATAAGTATTGTATATGTAATTCTTTTATATCCTTTGTCAAATTTTCAAAATGTTTTCATTTTAGTTTTAACATTTTCCTTTTGTAAATATTAGCTCTTTGAGTTGAATGTTTTCTTGTTTTTTGACTCAAAAACTTTTACTTTTTAATATGGCAAAATATACCGTTTTGTTTGTTTGTTTGTTATTGTTTATAAGATAAGGTCTTCTTTACCCCCATTGTGTACATGTAATTTCCTATCTAATAAGCTGTTAAAATTAATACCTTAAGTAATTTTGGTGTTTGTTCAAAATTGTATCGTGAAATAAGTTTGCCTTGATTTTATTCTTCATTGGCACTCAACAATACCATTGCATTTATCAAACGAAACATCTTTTTATTTCACTTATATAAAATTCTACCTTTGTCACACATTTACGTGTGTGTGTGTGTGTGTGTGTGTGTGTATGTGTGTGTGTGTATATACATATATGTGTATATGTAACAGTATATGTAACTGTCTATATATATATTCCTAGATTATTAATAGTATTATTATATGTGTACTAAAACAATATAATAATGATTTGATTACAGTGTTTTATACAGATAATATAAGCCTCTTTTAATTCATGTGTTAACTATTCCTGGTTATTAAATTGTCTATAGTGTTAAATGAAAAGAAAAGTTTGAGATTATGAGTTTAAATGCATTAAATTATCTTTATCATTTTCTCTCTTTTTTATAATTTTTTATATCCCTGATAACTCACCCTGAGTCCTCTATGTAACAGAATCTGAAAAAAAAGAATCAAAGAATGAATATTTTATTTAGGAAGTGCACATAGAGGGCAATAACCGTGGGAAGAAAAAACAGGAGAGAGGAAAGGTGAGATGCAATAGGAAATAAAGCATCGACATCTTAGCTACTGATTTAAAACAAGTCTATGAAAAACTGAACAGACTACTCTGGGAGATCTTACTGGACACTTAAGGACTTCTCCCCAGGAGCTACCCAGAGAAACTCTTCCTTGTTGCAACACAAGAGAGGGGAGTTAGGTTTACTTCACAAGTAGTTAATTCCACCATCTTCTCTAGTTATCTAGTCACGTGAGTGGGTATTGGGCATTTGGGATCATAGGCTCTCATATCCTGCAGTGTGGTGCTGCCTCCAAGTCTTCAGTGGCCGAGGAGCTGTCACTCCTATGCCAAATACTTGGCATACAACTAACTGGCACAGCTATCAACTGATGGTAAAGGAGGAAAACCTATCCTCCCACCCCAAGTGATAAATTTTATTCTTTCAAATGTAGATAGAACAGTGAGAAAACGAGCTATATTCAGAGTCTTAATAAAAATAATTTTAGTATAGTTGATGTACAATGGTACATTAGTCTCAGGTGTACAACATAGGGATTCAACTTCTCTATATGTTATGCTCTTCAGAATCTTTTAAAATAGTTGTTTATCCATCTTAAGTGTCTCTTTCTGCATTGTCTCAAAGTTCTGTATCCTTTCTTGTCATTACACATTTTTATTAAGAAAGCATTAATTTCCTCAGTACTTACCCCTATTGATAATTGGTATATTCTTAGAGCCATTTGTCTCTTCTCTATTTATGTTTATGTCTTATTTCTCAGTCCATTCCTTTCCCTTTCGATCTCTCTGCTTTTAATATTATAAAAGTTTTGTCTATTTTGTGGTCCTTTTTCAAAAAGAATCAGCTTTTAGATTATTTACCTTTGATTTTTTGTTTATATTTTCAATTACTAATGTTAAATTTTATTCTTAACATTTTTTAGTTTGTTGTTTTAATATTGACTTCATACATGAAAATAATTCAGACATAGTCTTATTTGAAGAAAGTGACTTATATAGAATAATATCTTCACATTTCTTTTATAATAAGCTTAAAAATATTATGAGTTATCAATCTAAAATAATGTTATAACCAACTGAAGAATGACTACAGATGATTACATTAACAGTAAAAATTAAATTTACTTCCAGACATTGGAGAAATTTCAGTGAAAGATTTGTGTTTGTTTTGAAAGTTAGGATATTACTGATTCAATAAGTATATATTAAAATGCCTAATCATCTTAGTGTTTCAAAGAAAAATAATAGGTAGATATTATCTAAATTTTAAGTTACCAGTTTATCACCATTTCTGGTAATTATTCCCCAAACTGTCTTTATTATAATAATTTCCTAATAATATTCCTTCAAATGTATAATAATGGAGATGAGCCCAGAATTTTTACTATTCATAGTCTATTTATTTTAAAATATTAAATATTAAAAATATTAAATATATTTTAAAATTAGATTTCCACAATGCACTTCTGTGAAGGATTTTGTTCATCCATGGGCTCTTTGTATGTGATGTTTATATCAACTGAGTTCTGGGAATTTATATGAATTTTTCACTGATTTTAACACAATTTCATTCTTTTATTCTCTATATCCTTCATATAGTCCATCTATTGTGGTAAATCAAGTTTTATCTTTATTATACTTTCTCTCGTCAATTTGCTTGACTCTTCACTTTATTTCAGACATGGACTAGGATGAATATATCTGACTCATCTATCATCCCAAATCTCAAACTCTGAGTATTCCCCGATTAGAATCTACTTACATTGGCATCTCTCATTCACTCATTCTTACAGACTTTTGCATGAGTATTATTTTCTTGACCTTTTCGTATTCTCTAAATCTATCCTAAGACTCCATAGTCATTTCTATGCTAATATTCAACTCAATTACTATTTTTTCTCTTTCAATTCTTTAATATTGAATTTTATGATAAAAATAAAACTATGCCTCTCTCTTCATTTAACTTTAGCCTCAACTTGATGGTTATTGATAAACTCTTCTTTCATGCCTTTTGTGTCATTTTCTGATACACCTTTCTGTGACTTCATCTACCCTTTTTCATAATCTTCAAACCTTCAATTCAGTAATTCTTATCTAAAATTACTGGCTTCATCTCCCAAAAGTAAAACCATTATACAATAGTTCTTTCAAATTTTTATTCCTTTGTCTTAAAAATAGTATTGTTTCATTGCCTTTTTAATTTTGGACCTCCATCAAGAAAAAGAAAATGCTTGTTTTCTTTTTCCTAAGATCTTTCTTTCTCTCTCTTTTCATTTAAAACACTTCTCCCTTGTCTAAGTACTCACTTTAGCAATTATTTCCTTTTTACTTGCATTTTGGTTGTCTTTGGTAGCTACTTTCTAGTCAAAAGGCTTGTTAGAATGGCTATCATCAAAATGACAAGAGAGATTGAGTGTTGGCAAGGATGTAGAGAAAAGGGAACCCTTGTACACTGTTGGGAATAGAAATTGGTTCAGCCACTTTAGAAAACAGTATGAAGTTTCCTCAAAAAAATTATAATTATCACATGATCCATTAATTTCACTTCTGGGTATATATCTGAAGGAAATAAAAACAGGCTCTCCATCTTCATTGCAGCAATATTTATAATAGCCAAGATACGTAAACAACCTAAGTACTCATCAACGAATGAGTGGATTAAGAAATTATGGTAAACATATACAATGGAATATATTCATCCATAAAAGAGAAGAAAATCCTGCCATTTATGACAATATGGATGGACCCTGAGGGCATTACACTAAATGAAATAAACCAGACAAAGAAAGTCTGATGATCTCACTTATATGCGGGATCTAAAAATGGTCAAAATAATCACTTCTCAGCCTTTTGGCTAAGATCAAGTGTAAAAAAAGCTCAAAGTTACAGAGACTGGGAATAGATTTGTGGTTGCCAGTGCTCCCAATAGTGTTTCTATTCCCAACAGTGTACAAGGGTTCCCTTTTCTCTACATCCTTGCCAACACTCAATATCTCTTGTCATTTTGATGATAGCCATCCTAACAAGCCTTTTGACTAGAAAGTGACTATCAAAGACAACCAAAATGCAAGTAAAAGGCAAATAATTGCTAAAGTGAATACTTAGACAAGGGAGAAGTGTTTCAAATGAAAAGAGAGAGAAAGAAAGATCTTAGAAAAAAGAAAACAAGCATTTTTTTTTCTTGATGGAGATCCAAGGGGGAGGGAGGAGAATGGGGGAAATGGTTGAAGGTAGTCAAAAAGCACAAAATTTCAGTTATAAGATAAATAAGTTCTGGGAATGTTATGTACAGTATGGACTATAGTTAACAATTTTGTACTGTATACTTGAAAGTTGCTAAAAGAGTAGATCTTAAAAGTTCTTATCACAAGAAAAAAAATATAACTGTGAGATAGTGGCTGTTAACGAAGCTTATTGTGGTAATTATTTTATAATATATACATAAATCAAACCATTATGTTGTGCATCTTAAGTTAATGCAATATTATATGTCCATCATATTTCAATAAAATTGGAAATTATTTTGCTTAAAGTCTCTCCAACAAAAAACATGCCAATAACTTCCACAATTCTTTAGGTTGGGTTTATATTTCTCTTTCATTTAAAAAAAAATTGCTAAAATCTACCTGTTGCCCTTAATAATTCAGTGAAATTATTTAGGTAACCTAGATATTTGCATTTTCTCCACTGTAATTACCATAGTTATCCCTAGATTTTCGATTATGTTCAATGTGTATCCCTGATTCTTAAAAACAATAACATTTGGGGGGAGGGCTACCTTAATAGCTTTACACTTACATTCATTCTTTATTGCTGTCTATCTTTTACCATTTATACTGGTATCCCTTTTTCCTCTATGCTTTAACTAAAGCATGACTGTACTCATTTTTCTCTTTTGGGTGGGAATATTACTAATTAACTTTCTTTTTTTTTTTTTTAAGATTTTATTAATTATTGGACAGAGAGAGAGATCACAAGGAGGCAGAGAGGCAGGCAGAGGGAGAGGGAGAAGCAGGCTCCCTGCTGAGCAGAGAGCCCGATGTGGGGCTCGATCCCAGGACCTGAGATCAGGACCTGAGATCATGACCTGAGCTGAAGGCAGAGGCTTCAACCCACTGAGCCACGCAGGCGCCCCACTAATTAACTTTCTAAACATCTGTTCATTCTTCTCTTATTTAGAGAGGTTACCCAGATTATTCAAAGCTAGAAATCTGGATATTCATTCTGGTTCTGTCACTTGGATGCAAATATATAACATTTGGGAGACAAGTGAGGGGTAAGGATTTTTTTTTATATAATTTCAATTTCTCTTCTCATTTTTTGCTTTCTTTGTTTTTCTTTACTTTTCCCTCTTCTTACATTTATAAGCAAGCCATGCTTCAGACATAGAGTGACTATCTGTGGTGCCATTTCAGGGTCTGTTCTTCAGATGATTGGGTGTTGAAAGGCAGTTGTGTGGTGACATGATGGCAGAAATATCTTTTAATCTCTGAGAGGCAGGTGTGATTTTTATTAACAGATCTAGTGTCATCCTCAGATGCAGCAGATCTCCTTTCGACAGTTCTGTGTTTTTCTACCAATCACTTCAGAAGATCCATCCTAGAGCTCATTTGTTCAGCCATATGAGAGTTTTATAAATACTTATTTCCTTATATTACTCTTTTACCAACTTGAAAATGACTTAACTTACTATCAAGAGTTTGATTTTTCTCACTTTAGTAGATGACACAAAAATCTACATATTTCACATCATCACTACACTGGAAATGGAAGTAGGTTGAAGGATTGATTCCATCAGCTATTGTTTCTGATA
>CM053618.1:14924206-15022635 GCA_028646535.1 Procyon lotor
TTTTTTACTATTAAGAATGCTTTGCTTTGATACTACTTGAACATGCCATTTACCGTCATGATTTGGATACCTAGACCATTATCTCAGGACTCCATTTCCCTCCTTTCTCAACTATAAAAGCTGTTGTCATCCTGAGGTATAGTTTCCTCTTTCCACATAGAAGTTTTCCTAATCTTGCCATCCATATCACATTAATTACACCTCAATTTAGTACTTATTTAATCACCATTTATTCATTCACTCAACCAATACTTATTAAGCAACTTTATTTCAAGTACTTTGCTAACTGTACCTAGTTGTCATTAAAATAAGAATAATTATTGTCCTTCTAAAACTAAGTCTAATTGGAGGCAGGGGAGATATGCAGCCAAAAAAGACAAAATATACACATAAATATACAATGTAAGTGTGCTATAATAGATGAAGTAATGGAATTATGAAATAAGACCAACCAATTTTAAGAGTCCCAGAAAGCTTTGTGGACAAATGACAATCTAGTCTGAAATTCAAAGATAGGTTAGGGTTTGGTATATGAAGGGATCCAAGTAGAAATAATAGTTTAGATAGAATGAATTGTATATTCAAAGATGCTGAAGAAAGGGAGAAAGTGAGGTGTATTTGAGGAATAAAATTATGGCCAAAGAATAGTTGTTTGGTTGAGAATTGTAGTGGCCTACACAGGGGAAAAATACAGATGAAAGATTAAGTAAGGAAAGATAATTTTATAAATTATCTTAAAGAGTTTGGATGTTATCCAGGGGGCAGATGACACAAAATCACAAGTGGGGATAAGGAGTTATTTGCTCAAATTTAGCTTTATAACAAGATAATTCTGTAGTAAAAACAAAACAAAATAAAACAGAAACAAACAAACTGGGGAGACCCACATGGGTGTTAAGAAGAGCAATTATGAAGCTATTGTAGCAATTGATCCAGAATGAGGCTATGATGGTAGTGTTGGTGGTACAGAATAACCCACTCAAGTGAAGTAGGTGTGGAAAGAAAGTGATAGATTTGATTCTTGGGAAGAACTTGGGAATTGACTGGATATATGCGAAGAGTAAGAAGGAAGAGGAAAGTAAGATTTTAGGTTAAAACTCTGGAAAACAGTATGGAGGTTCCTCAAAAAGTTGAAAATAGAGGTACCCTACAAACCAGTGATTATACTACTAGAGATTTAACCCAAATATATAAATGTAGTGATCCTAAGGGGCACCTGCACCCCAATGTTTATAGCAGCAATGTCCACAATAGCCAGATTATGAAGAGCCCGAATGTCCATCAATAGATGAATGGATAAAAAAGATGTGGTATACATATACCACATAATATTCCTATGTATAGGTATACATACCTATATAGGTATAGGTATACAATATACATAGGAATATTATGCAGCCATCAAAAATGAAATACTGTGATTTACAATGACATGGATGGAATTAGAGGGTATTATGCTAAGTGAAATACATCAACCAGGTAAAGTCAATTATCACATGATCTCATTCTCATGTGGAATTTAAGAAACAGAAGATCATATGGGAAGGGGCAGAAAAATAAAACAAGATGAAACTAGAGAGGGAGACAGACCTTTAGAGACTGTTAATCATAGGAAACTAACTGAGGGTTCCTGGAGGGGAGTGGAGTGGGGAGATGCAGTAACTGGGTGATGGACATTAAAGAGGGTATGTGATGTAATGAGCACTGGGTATTATATAAGAGTAATGAATCACTGATTTTTATATTTGAAACTAATAATACACTATATATTAATTAATTGAATTTAAATAAAAAAGAATTTGGATAAAAGATTTGAATACATGGACATATCGTTTAGGAGACAAGGGAACCAGAAAGAGAAAAATAAATGAAGAATGTTGATCTTTAGTTGGTAGATGTCTTGGCTTCTAAGAGATTATCATAAGTCATGTGTTCTACCTCACATAAAGCCTTCATCACTTGACTCTAAATTTCTTAGAATCGGAGCAGTAATTTTTTTAAGGATTTTATTTATTTATTTGTTTGTTTGTTTGTTTGTTTGTTTATTTGACACAGAGAGAGAGCACCAGCAAGCAGACAGCAGGCAGAGGGAGAGGGAGAAGCAGGCTCTCTGCTGAGCAGAGAGTGAGACATGGGGCTCCATCCCAGGTTCCTGGGATCATGACCAGAGCCAAAGGTGGTCACTTAACCAATTGAGCCACCCAGGCACCCCCAAAGCAGTATTTTTATTTTATTTTATTTTTTTAATGATTTATTTTAGAGAGGAAGAGAATGCATACATAATACACATGTGCTGGAGGAAGGGACAAGGAGAGAGGGAGAGAATCTCCAGCAGATCCCTGCTTGAGTGCGGAACCCTGTCGTGGGGCTCGATCCCACAACCCTAAGATCATGACTGGAGCCAAAACTAAGAGTAGGCTGCTTAACAGACTGAGCCACCCAGGTGCACCTCAAAGCAGTGTTTTTAATGATACCTATTATCCAGCTTCATACTGAAATATATCAGGATATTTTGCACATTGTAAATGATAATTAATATTTACCTTTTTATTGTGGTTTTCTTTATTATTAATCCTACCAAAAGAAACATAAATTATAACTATTTGGAAAAACTTGAAAATTTATAGGTAAAAATATTTTAACTCTTCCATTATTCATTTACTTAAACAATGTTTATTTAGTAGATATTTGCTTCAGAGCTCACATTTATTCTAATTTGTAATAAAATATAATATATGATACATGGTAATATATTAATATGCTACATATTTTAATAGATTCTAGTAGCATTAAATACAATATATTTATTTTATAATAATAAAATGATTCTGATATTTTTACTTTCTTTTTTTTTAAGATTTTATTTATTTATTTGACAGAGAGAGAGATCACAAGTAGGCAGAGAGGCAGGCAGAGAGAGAGGGGGAAGCAGGCTCCCCCTGAGCAGAGCTCTCTATGCTGGGCTTGATCCTAGGACCCTGAGATCATGACCTGAGCCGAAGGCAAAGGCTTTAACCCACTGAGCCACCCAGGAGCTCCATATACTTTCCCAGAATAATATATATTCCATTAGATTATTGAGGAAGAACGTGGCTTTTTAATAAATACAGTCATTTTGGGAATTAGAGACTTTATTTTGAAGACTTAACTTTTTATACCTACAAACTCCAATATTAGTGATCATGAATGTTAAGGAGCTATTTTATAGAGAAGTAGAGCAATTGCTGAAAATTAGGAATATGGAAAATGGGTGCATTACCTGGAGCAAAGGAATCAATTTTCCTTAGATTCTTGCTCCATAAAAAAGTATGGGATTGAGAAAGAGAGTAGAATATGTGGTAAAATGTAAAGAATTGGTAAATGTGGCTGAAGGATATATGTGTTTACTGTACTAGCCTCTTAACTTTCCTGTGGGTTTTAAATTTTTCAAGATTAAAGAAAAAGAAAACACTTTGACAATTATTTTATGAAACCTCTTTGCATATGCAAGATTATAAGTGGGTCTTATTTCCTGAGAAACTATTTTGAACATTATAGCAGCAAAAAAATTAGTTCAAATGCAAACCTAAAAGAAGGAATAATAAAGTATCCAATATTAATTGTTCAACAAATAGTAATAATTAGTTGTGAACATTCAACTAGATATTAGATAATATGGTCTAAAAGATGAACCTTTATGATATGACCCACCAATCTAAAGGATATTAAATCTAAGTCAGTAACTCATAATCTCCTTCCTGTCTTTCTAATTTTCATTATACTAGAAGTTCATTTTTAATATTATAGGAAGTACTTTATAAGTTCCATTATTTTATGAATTCAAATATGTATGATATGCCAGTATTTTAGATAAAAATAATGTACTGCCACCCTGGAATAGGATTAAGAAGAGCTAATGAGGAGAAATATTTATTGTGTACTAGAATATGTATTATATACATTATATATAATGTATTACATATTACTTTGTATATTTATTATATGCTTTAGTACATATCACTCTATATGTAATTTCTTCTGGTGTGTTTTCTTCTGCATGAACTTTTTGGGTATTTGCAAGTAATTAAGCTGTGTGACTTGATAATGTTCCCACCAAATTTTATTTGGTGAGAATTTGTTATAAGAGAAGGCCATGTACTAAATATCCATTTTTTAAACAATGTGATATTTCAGTATTTACTGCTTCCTCTTAATTTTTGAATGGAATAACTTGATAAGTGTCGTTTTTAATTAAATGATACTTTTAAATATGAACTCATGTTTTTTGTTTTTCTAATGTTTTGTTGTATTTTGATATTCATAAAATACACCCTTACCTGTTTCAGAATATACTGTGCATTGACATTGTAGTTTTCTTATTTGGCCTCTTAGACACTTAATCTAAAATAGTAAATTCAACATCATTTTGCCATTTCCTCACACTCCACTGTCATGACAATGTCTGGTGAATTCACTTATTAGTTTAATAATTCTTACTTTCTTTCCTTGGACTTCACTATTTCCCTACCTTAATAATACCTCTAAGTGTAGCTGTTTACTTTAGTAGTGACCTCCAAGATTCTTCCTTACAATACTTTTGAAATTGGCAATCTATATCATAAACTCATCTCTCACACAAGAATAAATATTGTTATTAATTCAACTCAAATAAAGGAACCAAGTCAGGCCATTCAGTAATAATTTAAAATTTACTACTCATATACAGATGTGCATTTACCTGCTTTTGTCAAAAACTAGGTGAATGAGTCCTTTTTTTTTTTTTTAGTAAACATTGAGTCCAATGGCCACTTGTCCCAAGGATCTTTGGAAGCATACATCCTTGCTTTAATGTATTTTAACAATACATTTAACAATGTATTTTAACAAAACACTGTTTTGTAACTCTTAAAGGAAGTTTCTCAAAGGGGGCTTGAGTTAAAATGTTGGGTATCACAGTTTGTTTGTTGTTCATATCTTTAAAAAGACCTTATAATGATTTCAAAAGATCGCCCAAATTAATATAAATTTGGACAAGATTGATATTCTCAAAATATCATTGCTAATAACCTTTCTTTCAGAAAAAAACATTACTGAATGAAAGTGGGAGCATGTACCCAAATCAAAAGTAGAAGAAACAGAAATAATTAAAACCTAATACTAATATTTTTAGGTGGTCTCTCCACACATAACATAAGAAAATCTTTCCATTTTTCTCTGTGTTAAGATTAGAAAATATGACAACCATGAAACATCTTCAACACATTTAGTAAAGGAAAGAATAATATATTATTCTTGGCCTGGCCAAGATATATTGAAATATATATATATATTATTTCATTTATATTTATAAAGAATTATTCCTATGTTTAATGGTATAGTATAATCCCGTTATGATTGGTCCTGGCCATTATATATTGAAAAATCACAGAATTTCAGAGACCTTAAGTGCCATCCAAGTCAATTGTATACTACTTTCTTAATGCTGTGTGTCTTAGAAAATCATGCTGGAGCAAAAAGAGTTAGGTTTAATGTTATGGTATATAATTGTATGATTTCATATCAGTATGAAATGTACTTTAAAGCATTCCTAATGTCCTTCCAACATTCTAGGCACTATTCTAGATGCTTTAAATAAGAAAGTATAACTTTTTGTAATAATGATTAAATGTTTCTAGTTTGAGTATATTTGATCAGCAGAATAAAAATATGTGTTTAACAAAGATAAATATTTACTAGTCATAACGGGATTATACTATACCATTAAACATAGGAATAATTCTTTATAAATATAAATGAAATAAAATTAATTTTAAGATAAGTGGTATAGTTCCTACACAAGAAACAATATCTAAAAGTACGTTTTTTCTCAATCAGCATTAAAAATTACGTATTGAATCATTTTCAGTACCACATTTATACAAGTAATTGACGGAGATCCAGAAACTCCCAACTAGTATTCCAAAATCTTTCTATTATATGATGTCATCCTTTATCATGATAGATAATTTTTAAAGTATCTTTACTCACAAGACTTCCATTGTTGTTTATAAAAGAGAGCATTGTTTAATCATCACAGTAGAGCAACTCACATGATTGGGGCAACTCATATAGTGGTGGGCATTGGTCGTGATTGTGTAGTCTGTATGACTGGATCTGATGACCCACGTCAGTCATATGTATCACTGTTTGAGATACTTTATAGTTGTAAAATTATTGCTGTATACCTTTCATGTATAAATAGTGCAGTATTAAATTATGAATTATAAAATTATAACTAGAAAGCAAATTTAAAATATCAATGGCCCTATCAAAACAGAGAAATATGGCAACTATTATAATTAAAATACTTTATTTAGTACTATGCATTTTGATTGCTTTCTAAAGATATTTTGCTGACTAAAAACTCTCATAATCAAAACTTTTTCATTAGTCAGAATTTATATACTGCATAATTCTGTGTGCTATAAATAATGATATTTGAAAAGATTAGTGAAGATGGAAAGGAAAATTGAATTTAAATATTTGTAGAATATTTTGTGTAGTATATAGATATTGCATCAGCTTTCTGTGTAAAGTCATTTATACTATACCACACTTGGATTGCCTCCTGGTACTTTATTTTTGAATGCTTATAAAATTAATGTATATGGTTTCATGGTTTATGTATAATCTGCATTGTCTTAGTTTTTGTGTGTATATGAATTTTGTAGGTATGCCTGTTTGTCTCATGAATAAGACACAGATGCACTTTTAAGTTTTTTAAAGTTCCTAGAAATAGTTTAATTATGGTTCTACCTTAATAATCAGGGAAGTTTGCCCTTAATAGAATAATGGAAAAAAAATATCTGAGAGAACACACAGACCTCCCCTCACACCCATTACCCCCACACATCCATCCATCTATCTATATATAGAGATTGATAAATGATAGGTAGATAGAGACACACACAAATTTAAACACAATAATTTATTTATGTATTTTTGCAACCACAATTTTATTCCTTTTTGGTATCGATATTATTAAAATAATTACCTGAATATATTTAATTCATTTTTAAAGCATTTTAGAACATTTAAGTAAACAATAAAAAACACTGAATATTAAAATTCATAACCCAATTTATGAGATAATTAAAATATTTAATATTTATTTTGAAAGTGTCCAATGTTATAAACACTTAAGCAAAAAAGAAGGATTAGTCAAAATCAATTGTGGCTGTAGGACACTGTCATGACAGATTTATCACTCAGTGACTTATTTTCCAATGAATACAAAAGGACACAAAGTCTGAAAGACATACAGCTTTGGAAAAAAATATTATATTTTGTTTTAGTTTTTATTTACTTTTGCTATCATTTAATTAAAACAAATGATATTAGATTTAACAAAAAAGGGATTTCCCAACTCAGCACCTTAATTGCTAGTAAAGAATCTTCTAGGGGCTAACTAATTGCCTGTGTATTTTGTCTAGGTGTTGAGGGAAAGCTAAGAGAATGAAGGCTCTAAATCCCCAGTGGAAGCATGATATGGCGGAGCAGAGCTGGTGCTGAATTGTTCTCTCTGATGGCTCTATGGGAGTGGATAGCCCTGAGTCTTCATTGCTGGGTTTTAGCGGTTGCTGCTGTTTCGGATCAGCATGCCACAAGCCCCTTCGACTGGCTCCTCTCTGATAAGGGACCCTTCCATCGCTCACAGGAATACACAGATTTTGTGGACAGAAGCCGGCAGGGATTTAGCACAAGATACAAGATATACAGGTATGAAGCAAAGGGAAAGCAATTACAGAGATATCTTCCTTGAAAGTTGTGTGTAAATAAGTTTCTCTAAGGGAAAGTTTCAGATGGGAAAGGGTTATTATCAGAAGGGTTATTATTTACCATTCACAATAGTACTGTTTTCTTGTTATTTAAAAGTATTTCTTATAGACGTAACAAGCTATGAAAAACAAACCAAAAACCCAAGAAACTAGTAATGGTGATCAGTTGTGCATCTCTCTCAAATTCTAGGGATGTTACAGTCCCTAAAGTAAATTCCAATTAACTTTGAGGTTGAGTTTATCATTTTAAACAGCCAAATGTTTAAACGAATTTTTGTGAGATTCCTTTCTACCTATACCATGCTATGTTACCTTTTTTTTTTTTTTAGCTTAAATGGAAATGGTATCTTCTGCTAGTCACTAAGAAGTTGTCACCTCATTCTTTTTCCTCTTAAAGATAAAAAGGAGAAAATGGTGATGGGTTAAAAAGAAGTAACAGATTAATGTGACATACTAGCAAAGGCCAAGAAAAAGGAGGGGATTGAGATATACGGCTTTTAACTTTTACTGTTCTTATATATTTGAATCTAAAGAAGTTACACAAAAGGAGTCATATATTAAGTCCAACAGACTGCTTGCTTCCCCAAGCCCAGTGAATCCATTAAATAGAGGAGTGTATAAATGGTTGCCTGACTGGATTAGATTGTATTGATCTTTGCCATAAAGAATGTTTTATGTAAAGTTATCAGTTTGGTTTGTTTCTTCATGATAGAAATTTACAATTCCCAGCAGCTGGTTTAGCATTTATGTAGAAGCAAAGCTTAGTATTGTATTTTTGTGTCTGCATCTATGTAGATACTGTTATATAAATATTTTATTTTATGTTCTATGTGCACCAGAGGGCACTGTGCTTCTGGTCTGTATGTAGTCTTTTATACAGCATTGTGAGAAATTTATAAATCCTATCAGCAATGCATATTTACAGAACAGATTGAAGGTACTGAACAAGTTCATGAAATGACACTGCTCTACGTGTATGTGCGAGTGTGTGTGTGAGTGTGTTTAATAAGAAATCCCTTAGTCTAGGCAGCTAGAGCATGGTCACAAGTCTATAAGAAAGATTTATCCTAATTTTTAAAAAATGATGTAACAAATATTAAAGATTTTCTTTCTGAAATGCAGCAGAAAACAGTCAATATAATATCATTCTAGTTTTATTTCTTTCTACATGTGTTTCTTGGTTTGGCCAGATTTCCTTTACCAATTGTGTGGAGCTACTTGAAGTTAAGATAATAAGAATGTCTAATATTTCAGCTTTCCGCAAGAGGATTATTAACAGTCTGTCAAACAAACTAACCCAGAGCATGACTCCATGATATTGGCATCTCTTTTGGGAGGTCTGAGGTGCTGTCTGGGGTGTGAGTGCTTGGCTCAGCTTATTGGTCGATGAGCTGTGAGTTGAAAACATGGCTTGACGTGTCTTTAGAGGTTCTAAGTTGAATGAAAGAGACATTATTTGGATCACCACAGTGAAAGGTAATGAAAAATAATGCCTCGTGATGTGTTTGCAAAACTCATCTATTCCCTTTAGTCTTTATGGGACTGTATTCTTAAAAATCTTCATTAGCTCTATACTCCTTATACTTCCCATGATTTTGCCTTCATGGTTCGAATAAACATGTATTGAACTTGTCTGTTTATAAACGGAATATGGCATCCCTTTAATCCTGCCCAAGGCAGGCTATAACTTCTTATGTTACCTTTGGTGGTTACTATATAATGAACAATATAATGTATTTATGAGGTTCCTTTTGTATCAGAACAGTGAGACATGTCATTTATCCAACTAGTATTTACCTAAATCTCAACGAATTCTATCCACCTATGCATCCAATATAATGGGTCAGCATTTTTCCTGGTGAAGTTAAACTTGTTTCTGAGATATTAAGAATCTCAAATCCAAGGACTAAATAGTTTTTGGCTGTTGTTCTGTTGTTTTTACTTTTAAAAGTACTTGTCTTAAAAAATAAGTAGAGACTTTATCTTTTATAAATGTTTGTCCTGAAATACAGAATTTGTATTTAAGACACACAGATGGAAAATTAATTTTTCCATAGTAAGCACTAGATTAATCATTTTAAAAGACCACATAATTTCAAAAAGTGGTCAGCCAAATTCTACTAGTGTTTATTATTACTGTTATAAGCTCCTTTATGTGAGGTGTTGCATTGACATAGTTTCTTAAAGACATTAGTTTTAAATGTAAAACATATTAAGACTGTTAAAATAATTAGGTCAAATCTCTTTTAGTTGTCTTCATTTTATCTCCTTCTGTAGCAACATATTTTTCTTTTCACCTCAAATATAGTATAGCAAGATCACAACCATTGAAAATTTATTAATAGGATCATAATCAAGGCATAGAGGGGAAAAAGAAGTGCCATAATTTTTTTGACAAAGTGCATTTTTGTCAACTAACAAAGCTTATATTTGTATTTTATACATTATAATTATAAAGAATTTTTAGATTTTGTTCTGAAACATTATGACTTAAGAAAAGATCATTTTATGAGTAGATCATTGAATTGGAAAACCTAGAATGAACTTGTTAACACTTCACTTGTTATTTGGTTAACAATAAAAGTTGGATTTTTAGTCATCTTTCCCTCTTAGCTGAAGATTGATAATAGAACCTAAGTATAGGCATTTTAAGTACACTCACTTTTAGAAAATGGGCTATGCTTGGAGAAATTTTGTCCACTCCTAAGAATAGGAGTACACTTGGTTCCTTAATACGTTGGAGCCATGTGATTGGTTATTATGTTTTAGAAATACTCTTAGGCATTGTGGCCACAGCAAATGCATAATTTGTTCCAGGCCTGGAGATTCTCAATTCTTTTCATAAATTATAAGAGCTCTGGAAAATAGACTCATTTTTAGTAACTCAAACTTAGAGTTATCTTGAATCACAGCTATAAGTTTTATGTCATAAGGAGGTAATTTTTATTTCCATAATAGATCTTCAAATACAGTGATAAAAAACAAAAATCTTTTTTTTCTTTGCCAAACTTCTACTCTTCTTTGTTTAAGCACACGTACAAGTGAATCATAGAGAAAATGATAATGCTTTTCTTGGAATCTTCCAAGATAATATGAAGATATGTCCTATTACTACAACTTAGTTTAATTCCTTGAAACAATTTTTCAAAATAAAATTTGAGTGAGAACAGGACAGAATTGAAATAAATGCTAAATGCTGTGCTTTATTGGTTTTTGTGGTCATGTTCTCTGAAAAAATTATATTTAAAAAATGCTGTGCAACGGACAAGATAGTCAAGAAAGATAAACAAATGCATGAACATTTCATATATGACAGGGGAATATGAAATAGTGTATGGGAAAGGGTGAACATTTGAATAAATGGTACGCAATTTGGGTATCCATATGAGGAAACCAGAAATCAGATCCCTTTCTCTTACCATATATACAAATCTACTTAATATGGAATAGAGATCTACATAAAAAAGGCAAAAATGCTTTTTCTGTAATAAAATATATATTTCTAGAAGAAAACATACATTTCATGATACTGGGATATGTAAAAGTTTCTTAAAACATCATATATTAAACATCAAAAAGGTAGTGATCAATTCAGTTATATTAACAAATATATATGTTATGTTATGAAATATATATCTATATCTATATATCTCATTAACGGGAACATAGCCATCAGTAGCAGCATGGATGAATCTCCAAAACAGAATGTTAAGTGAAAGAAACTAAATGCAGGAAAGTTTTGCACACAATATGATTCTACTATAAGAAAATCACAAAACCAAATTATATTATTAGAGATGCATATGTAAAGATAAACCTAGAGAAAAAAAGGAAATGACTATAACAAAAATCAATATAATGATTATCTCTATGAGGAAGTAAGAAGGATAGGATTTTTAGGGTAGAACATGAGGGATTTCTAAGGAAATGACAATACTGAATTTCTTAAAATAGGTGCTCATTACAATGTTCTTTATATTCTAAATATTCATTTTAGACAGTTACTCATATAATATTTTATATTTCACAATACAAAATATCTTAAAAGTAAGTAAATATTATGTCAGCTTTGATTTGAAAAATTGAAATCCTCAAATTAAGTAAATTAATTCTTTCCTTTGAATTGTTTCCACATTCAATATTTATTATTAAAGTTTTTTAAGCTCATAAATTTTGCAAAAATGTTTTGTTATAAGAGCAGTATATGTTCCATTATAGTTTAGTATCTATACATGCATTCATATGCAAAAATAAAATTTTTATGTGTTTGTTTTCAAAGATCTTCCATATTTTTTATATGTGATTTTTGCTATACCCTTTCATTGATGGCATTATTATTATTTTAAAAATATTTTATTTAACTTCCAAGTGGGAGAGAGTACAAGGATGGCAGGGATGAGAGGCAGAGAGAAAGGGAGAAGTGGACTCCCCACTGAGCAAGGATCCGGACTTGGGGTTCTATCCCAGTCCCGACTCAGAGCTTGATCCCACATCCTAACTGAGGGCTCCATCCCAAAACCCTGAGATCATGACCTGAGCTGAAGGAATATGCTTAACTGACTAAGCCACACAGGTGCTCCTCATTGATTATTATTATATCAATTTCAAAAAGCTAACATTCAAAGATTTTAAATGGTATGTCTACAAACAGCAAACATTAAAAAAATCTTATGTTTTTAATTCAAATCCAATGACCATTTCGCTATAATTAAAAAAAAGAAACAAAAATAATAGTCCCCATATGTAATTGACTAACTTGTTGATATCCAAAAACCAAATCCAATGTAGTCAATATAGTTTCTCATAGACTTTTTGTTCATTCTGTCAGAGAAATTAATGTCAGAGTAAGTCCTGCATTAGATGGAGACAACCTAAGCCCAAAATTCTACATACCAGTGCACTCTCCAGCAAATGAAGAGCAAGTGAGAAAAAGTGATTCACATACTCTTAGCCAACTCTACATATTGATAGAGCTCTCCGTTCTATATTACATAAATAAAATAAGACAGTAATAGCACCTTTGGGTTTGCAGTGTACAACAGAGTGCATGTAGGGAGACCATGCTCACAGGAGGAATAAAGGAACAAATAAAAAACTGGCAGAACCAAAGGAATTAAAAAATTACCATAAAAAATCAGTGGAAGAGATGATCTCTTTATGATTCCCCCCCTCAATAAGCACATATACAAGTATTACACACATATACAAAGTGTACTTTGTCTTCAAATTATACACATGAAGTGTATACTTTGTCTTCTCCATAGGTTGTAAGAAACTGTAAAGTCTACAAAACAGGAGGTGGTAAGGAACAAATAATCTGAAAAGAAAAGGGAACTGGGTAGGATGGCATAATAATGTAAATGAATTGAATTCAGCAATAAGAATAAAATTCACATTAAAGACCATTACACACAGTAAATGTAAAAATTGCAAAGGTGGTTATGAAATTGCATGTAAATGTTAAAATATAATTCTTGGAGGATACAATTTAACATGAAAGATCATGATTAAATCATATGGGTCTATAAGTTCAACTGATAGAAATAAATACCTAGAAGAAAGGCCATGCTAAAGATAGTGAAGTCTTACAAAAATTTTAAGTGAAGAATCAAAATTTATATTTACTTAAATTCTGAAAGTAGAACTAGAAAGAATAAGTTTAAATGTTATTTCAAACCTTAACGGTAATGACTAGTGGATACAAAATCATCATATATATCTTAAAATGTACTGCTACATATAAAAACAAACATAAAAAATAAAAAAATGAAAATGATAAATATAACTTAAGACAAGGGGACTGCAGAAAAACCAAATATATGGTTAATGTAATGAATGTATATATGTCAAGGTCTAAAGATAACTACTGTATTTGGATTAAAACATTTATTTGAATATGCTATTAGCAGTTATCTAAAACAAAATTATGCCTAATATAAAAGCCGAAAAAATGATCAATTAATTCTCTTACAATCCATATAATGCTATCTACTAATGGTATATTATACTATACCTTTTAAGGGAAGTTAAAAAAATAACAGTCACATGAGATTTTAGTCTACCATTCTTATTCTTCATGGATGAAATTAATCACACACACACACACACACACACACACACACACAGACACACACACACACAAACAGTGTAGGAGTGGGAAAAAGCAGATAACTTAAGTATTGGATCTAGTACAATTGTATCATATATAGAGTTGTACATGTCCAACATGTGATGCTAAATGTGATATACTTTTTAAACACATATGGAAATTTTTGAAATCTTACCACATAAACTTAAAACTAGTTATTTTGAATATAAATTTGGAGAAATTAATTTTCTATTTGCTCTTAAATTTGAAAACTCAGATTTAATAACATTAAATATAATTTTATTTTAAAATATATTTAATACTATGAGAAAGTATTTTATACTTTTTCAAATACAAAGGTAAATAAAACAAAAAAAAAACCCTCCAAAACTCAAAAATAGAAAGTAGGGTTCAAATGATTTCTCTATGATTTTACTTTTTAAAAATATAAAAATGTAGAGAATAAGGATTAGAAGTAAATGTATCTGTTTGCTCTATCTCTGGTTGGAAAGTTTTATAATTTTTTATTACATTTTTCTATAATAAGTGTGATTCTATGATCAGTCAAGATACTTAATATCATTAAAACTATTAAGATGAGACATACTTGAAAGATGACTTCCAAATAATTAAGTGAAATTATTAGAATTTACCAGAATTCTTTAATTAAAAGTTTAAAAATAAAGTTTAAAAAGTGAAACACATGTTTTCTTTGAGTCTTCACACTAATTTTCAAAGTAATTATAATAAAACAGCTGTATATTCAAAAGAAGAGCTATAAAATAAGCCAGCGATGTTTAATGGAACAGAGAGTGTAGGCAAAGCAAAAGAGATAGAACTAAATATTGTGTTTTCATTATGTGATTGTGCTTTCACATGCGACCTCATTTAATTTCCCAAACAAACCTAATATAATGATTCCCATGTTAAAGATGAACAAATAAAAACATAAACTATTGTCCTTTTTTTTTTTTACTCTTAGTATTCCTGAATATCTCTTTCATTGTACTTATGCTGTTATACTAAAATCACCTGTTGACTTCCTAAACTCTGAATGCCTTCAAGGCCAGACCTCTTCATCTTCCCATTTTATTTCTATTTCTATTTCTATATTATTATTGTTATTTTATTTCTATATTCCTATCCATCTCTATATTTCTGGAACAATCCCGTTGCTCACACATCAAATATGTAGGCTTTACGTTTGGGGCTGCTTGGTCTCAAAACCAATGCTCATGCCGTTGAAAAGATCCCCACTTGACTGTAAGTAGGGAGACATGAATTGTTTTCAATCTTTGTTACTAACAACTGTGCTACCTCAGATTTATAAATTAATTTCTCAGACTTCGGTATCCTTTTTTTGTAAAATTGAGGGTACACTAGATTACTAAAGATCCTTTGAGTAATAAAGTTCCATGCTTGTAATCTCTAAAGCAAAATGAAAAAATATCAGAACAAATAGATAAGCATTAAATAAAACAAATCAACTGTGGTTAATTTTGCTATGTGTATTATTCCTTCCTTTGCAGAAGTTGTTTATAAATACTTTTTAAAAAGTAAAATCTGAGAATCTTTTATATTACTCTGTATTTATACATACTTACACATCAATTTTGTAATATCCTCCTACACACCACTCAAATTCTTTTCTATTTCTTATGTGTTCTATTGAACAGGCTGTAGTGGAAGGAAGCTATTTTTCCTACTTGGTTGGCTTTCTACAAATCATTCCATTAGTCTGGTAGCGCACTTTACAGTGCAATGATAAATTAGGGAGAATATTCTAGATAATGATTTTATACATAAATAACCTATATATTTTATATTTAATATTTAGTCAACAACTCTATTTAATTACATCTTTAATTTTGAGATTAAACCATATAGTAAATTTAAAATTTTATTATTTAATTCTAATTCACAAACAAATATACATACAAATTCCTACTTTAAGTGTCCTTTAGCTGTCATTGGGAAAATTTTAGTAAGAAATAAAATTGAAATATTAATTCAAGAAGGCCAGTTCTTAAAGGACTTTGTATATAATCTTATAACTATAAATAAAAGGCATGCTTTGTCATAATTTCTATAATTGTAAGTAATAATTTATAGTCTAATAGTACATTCATGTTTGTTGTTATTAAAATGAAAAAATGAACAAGACTGCCAGTTCACACAATTATATACAGAAGAGGAAATAACAATGATGATTTTTGGCATTCAAACAAAGAATTTATTTGATTATTTTGCCCTCTCTAGTTCCATCTTACCAAGTCCTTCAGTGTCATTATCTCTGTGATCTTCTTCTAAATAAAATTCTCAAAATTATCAGTATTGTTTTCTTTTGGTATCACTGTTCTAGGGCTTTTGAGTTGTTAATATGTATTATTTTTAAACCAAGCACTATCCCAAAAATACAAGGTTTAAAAACTGAAGGGGGAAAAAAACAAGTAATAATCCTTTTTCTAGGCTTTTTTTGTACCTATTTAAATGGACTGTTATTTTAAAAAGCCATTTATATTATATTTCTCACTGTAAGAAAGGTCCTAAATAACATTTATTATGCCTTTTTCTGCCTTAATATAAAATAATTACAGTAATTGCCATTTCATTGCAATATTTAAAAATCCAATCTTTAAAATATTAGTTAAAAGATTAAGATTAAAATATTATCTTTTTTACTTTAATAAGCTTGTAATGTGAACTTGGTAAAAGTTTAAACCCTCACCTTCAAATTGTACTTTCCAAAGCTAAAGCTAAAATTTGTACTGAGTGCTTGTACTTTGTAATAGGCTTTATTTAACTAATATCTATATTTAGACCATTTTTTATGGAAATAGCACATTTTAAATTTTTTGAGACTACTTTTTCTAGAAATTGCTTATTTTTCCCATTGTTTTCGGTTAGAATCGCAATTCAATAATCTGCCTTAAAATGTAAAAATTACCCAGTAAAATTCATTTGGCTCAGAGAAGAGTCTTATTTTACCATCAATTAATTAGTAATATTTAACCATGAAATTTGCCTTGGTTAAAAAAATTACACAAAGGATGTTCATATATATACCTTTTATTGAAGTATAATTGACATACAATATTGTATTAGTTTCATGTGTGCAAAATAGTGATTTCTACAATTCTACTTTATGAGACACTCATTATAGTGAATGTAGTTACCAATTGTCACCATATAGAGTTATTATGATATTATTAATTATATACTGAATGCTGTACTTTTCATCCTCATGATTTATTCCCATCCCCCCTTCCCTCTGGGAACCACTGGTTTGTTCTATTTATGAGTCTATTTGTTTTTGTTTGCTCCTTTATTTTGATTTTTAGATTCCACATATACATGAATATTTATGGTATTTGTTCTTTTCTGTCAGACTTATTTTACTTAGCACAATGCCTTCTAGGTCCATCTGTGTCATCACAAATGGGAAAATTTCATTTTTATAGCTGCATAATATTCCATTGTATGTGTATACCACATCTTCATCCATTTATATATTGATGGACACTTAAGTTGCTTCAATATCTTGACTATTGTAAATAATCTTGCAATAAATATAGGGGTGCATATGTCTTTTTGAATTAGTGTTTTTATTTTCTTCATGTAAATACCCAGAAGTGGAATTATGGATTATATGGTAGTTTTATTTTTAATTTCTTGAGGAACCTCCATACTGTTTTCCAGTGTCTGGACCAATTTACATTCCTACCAATAGTATGTGAGGGGTTTCCTTTTTTTCCACATCCTTGTCAAAACTTACTATGTTTTTTTTTCTTTTTGACACTAGCCATTTTTGTCTGGTATGAGGTGATAGTTCATTGTGACTTTAGTCTACATTTCCCCAATGATTAGTGATACTGAGCATCTTTTCATGTGTCTCTTGACCATTTGTATGTCTTCTTTGGAAAAATGCATTCAGGTCCTCCACCTATATATATTCTTAATATTACTTTCATCTATTTCTCTAAAAATTCTGGTAAATAAAGGCAGTATAAAAAGTACTCTATTTTTTATGTCAAAATAGGAAAATATTAATAAACCATTTTAGTTTAAGTGTAAAATCTAAAAACCTTGAGTTATTAGTCAAAAGAGAAATTTTTATGCTCTTCAGTACTATTTAAAAAATTACTAAAGGTTCTCTGAGTGTTTTATTTGTAGTCAAGAAAGAGAAATCTCCATGATATTTGAAAGTACCGTTGATCCTTCAATGACATGGGTTTGAAATGTGCAGATCTACAAATATACAGATTTTTTTTCAGTGAAGTACTATAAATGTATTTTCTCTTATGATTTCTTTAATAACACTTTCTTTTCTCTATCTTACTTTATTATAAGAATACAGTATATTATACATATACATATATACATATATTATATGTATATACATTACATGCATATAATACATATAAAATACTTGTTAATCACCTGTTTATGTTATCCATAAAGCTTTCAGCCAAGGGTATGCTATTAGTAGCTAAGATTTGGAGGAGCCAAAAGTAATACACAGATACACAGGTTTTCAGCTGACATGGGGTCAGTGCCCTTAACTTTACCATTGTCAAATATATATATATATATATATTCACACACACAGACATATGATTATTTTTGTGTCTGTCTTCCCTTTTTAAAAATAATTTCCTCCCCTTCCTATATATGTACAGGCTGTTCTTTCTTTTGATACACTTGAAAAGAGGCAAAGTGAATGGCCTTACCATGCATTTGCATATCCTCTTCCTAACAGACATTTCTCAGGCTGCTCACTTAAATAGATATTAGCAGTTTACTAATTAAGCTATCATTCCTGTCAGCCTGAAATTAGCAAAGGCTCTGTTTTGCTGCAGCCTTGTGTGCTAAATTTTCTTAAAAGACACGTACTGCTATCATCACAAAACATAGTAGGAAATCAGATTTAAATAAATATGTATAAAGTATTTCCTCACATATATAATCTTTAAAAGATTAATTATGATATGAAGAGTGATTTTTCAGAGTTACCCCTAAATTCACCACACATAAAAATATTTTTTCTGGTTTGTTATAAAAAAACAGATAGTTTATATTTGGGAATTTTCTTTTCAGAAGTAAAATTTTTTTAACATTAAATTGAAAATTCTAATAAAAAATAAAGTCTTAAAATCCATCTACTCAAATCATTTTGGTTCTACTGCATGCTCTTTGTTATGTCATTGTTTGACACGTGTTCATATCTCATATAATGTAATATAAAAACATTTTTTAGTCACTTGACAAATCTGTAAAGAATTTTGTTTTTGAACATTGTAATCTGACACTTTGTTTTATTTCAAATCTGCACATTTGAAAAGAATGTCTCCTATATATTCATTTGCACTATTGATAATTTTAGCTGAATAAAGATCTGTAAAAACAGATCTTTCAATCACATAACGAGAAACTCTTCCACAACTAGATACATTCAAATTTTGTATATGTTCAGAGTCCTTTATCAACAATTTCAAAATCTCAGAGCTCTGAAAATGAGCATTGTCTCATAGCACATATGACTTGAAAACCTTCCCTGACCTGGGCAGATGTGAAACTATTTATAGTTTTAATTTTTGTCCTTAATGCAAATATTCGTGTTTCATTGCAAGGATATTGATGTATTTGATAATGGGTTAATACCCTTCCACTGAACATATTGCAAAACATACACAATAGCTACCTTATTTTTCCTCTAAAATCTGAAAATCTCTGAATTCCGATGCATTTAATGCCAAAGGCTTCAGATAGAGCACTTTGGTTCTGTGTTAACCACCATACTTTTCCCAGCTTCTTCATTAAGATAATATTTTTGACCACATTAAATGCAAACAGCACAGTTGGATCCCAAAAGGTGTGTTTTGTTGTCTAAGGTAGTATGGGGAGTATGTGCAGGTCCAAATGGAGGGCCAAGGGAGGATGGGTTAGGATGTGCTGTCAGGAATGGCTCCGAGTACAGGGGAATCAGGTGGGAGCCACTGCTGCTGTGATCACTCTTCCCAGGGAAAGCCCTATCTCCAGGGATCTTAGGAGTTACATGGGACCAGCAGCATCCTCCTAGGATGAGAAACACTTGTATGCCACCCCCAACCCCCAGTCCCCAGACTCATCTGTAGAAAGTGTGGCTCACACCACATATCAACTAAACCCCATTTCTCCTCAACATGTCTCCTGATATTCCTTGAAAATTTCACAGAGTACCAACTGATTTGTTGATCTATTAGCTTAACAAGGCCATCTAAGGAGGAAATGAAATACTTTTTTCTATTCTTACCTACACATATAAAAATTCAATCTAAGACACTCTTTTTTCATTTTAAATATTGAAATTATATTCATAAATTCTTATTTTTAAGTTGTGACCTTGTAATTCTTGTGTTCTATTGAAAAGTTGTTTAACCATTTTTTTTTTTTTAGTTGATCTCTAAGTAAAGAGTTAAATTACTTATTTTTGATGTTATATTAATTTAATCCCACTGTATGACTGGAGAGGTAAAGATAACTCAGTAGGATAGAGAAGACGAATTGGGATTATAGCACTAGGGTTTCAGGCCTGCATTTATCCTTTACCTTTTGTGTAAACCTGGGAAATTTTACCACCCCTCTGTTCCTCTGAGTTTCAGCTCATAAATGGAAATGACAGGAAACTCTATGAGTTTATTTCTCACTTTGAGATTCTGCTGAAGCAAAGTTCTCACTCATCATCTTTCTCAGAGAAGCTATTTTATAATGTTAATAATTATTTAGGATATCATCACTGCATATAGAAATTAAATGTAAATGTATTTAATATGCCATAAAACTGGCTGCATATTTTTCTTTAGGATTAATATTTGAATTTGTTCTGAATATAAGTTTATGATTTAAAGAATTTTACTTAGTGAACACTATGTCTGAATATAAAGATCTCAGATTTTTCTAGGAAATAATTTCTAAAAATCATATGTAATTTTCCAAGGTGAGCGGTCTTAGTTGCTTCCAAAAGGAGAATGAGATTTAAGGAATGTACACTACATAAATAAAAAAATTAAGTCTATTGGATGGCAAGGAAACTTTCAGTGTTGACGCTACCATGCTAATTTAGTTTTTTTATTTTATAAAAATTCCAAATATTTGCTTCCTGTAATCAAACTCTAAACATTCACTGAATGCATTTTATATTGTATTCTACCTTTCAAAAATATGATGTTTGATATGTGCCTGAAGAAAGGTAGCCTAGTAAAAGTCTTGAATGTTACTTTAGCATATTTTACATTAAAGTGGGTATTCAAAGTATTTTTCTAAAAAAAAAATGAGATCATAAATATTCCCTCCCTTTCACTAGCAGAAAAATAATAAAAAAAAACAATAAAAAATGTGCCCATGACACAGGAACTTAACTTCTTGAGTCCTGTTTTTGCCCTTATTTATCTCCAGTTGCCTTAGTAGAGGAAATAAGATCATTGTTGAAATGATATGAACTTAATATTATATTTCCTAAAGACCGAGATTCTCCCTCTCTATTTCTGGCATCTTAACCATGGTCATACTTTAATCTTTTCACTGGCAGTGTTTGCTGTTGAGCTTTACTATTTAGGCCTTAGGTTTATCAAGTTATCTCCCTTCTGTTTCTAGCCTTGGTAATACTCCTAAAATAGATCATCACACAGTTCAACATCTTTCTACTATTAACTTATTCAAAACACACACACACACACAGACCTTTTTATAAAAACTAATAATGAGCTGGTATTTTTCCTGCCTTGAAATAAACTTTTCTTTAAAAGAAATGAGGTATAATGACATATAACATTATACTAGTTTCAGGTGTACAACATAATGGTTCAATATTCGTATGCATTGCAAAATGATCACCACAATAAGTCTAGTCCACATCTGTAACCATACATGTTCACAAAATTTTATTTTCATGTGATGAGAACTCTTAAAATCCACCTTGTCAGAACCTCCACACAGGCAATATAACAATATTAACCATAGTGACTATGCTGTACATTACTCTTGATCCGGTTTTTAACACCTTCCTTGTTTGGTTAAATATGAAAGAGTCTTATGCCATGCTTGTGCTATTTTAAACTTCAAAATAAATTAAAATGGGAAACTCAAAACACTTAGGGTACTAGGATTATATGAAAAACCTTTATGTTAATATATTCAATTCATATTAAATTTAAGTTGAAATACTCTTCCTTTCTTCTTCATTATATCTTCATGCAAGCATTATACCTACTTATGAGCAACATATTTTTCACTCCTAGGAATAATGGAAAATAGAATATAGAGTAAGTCACTTTCACCTTTATGTCTGTTGCCCTGAACTATTTCAGAGCCAAAAGGGAAGAAACATATTCACTTGCATTCCCATCCCCTTCTGTGCCATCTCTCACACATACACAGAATTCTAAAAATGATACCGTTAAACAGAGTAGATAGATGGAGCTAGAGAGTATTATGCTAAGTGAAATAAGTCATAGAAAGACAAATACCATATGATTTCACTCATATGTAGAATTTAGGAAACAAAACAAATGAACATAGTGGGGGTGAGGAAGAAAGACAAACCCAGAAACAGACTCTTAATTATAGAGAACAAACTAAGGGTTACTTGGGAGGGGGGGACATGTTAAACTGTTGATAGGTATTAAGGAGGGCACTTCTAGAGATAAGCACTGGATGTTGTGTGTAAGTGATGAAGCACTAAATCCTATACCTGAAACTAATATTACACTGAATGTTAATTAACTGGAATTTAAATAAAAATTTTGAGGAAAAAAACCAAAACCCTAAGTAGATAGAAGGAGTGATATCAAATCAGAAAAGACCTGGTCAATTTCTACTCTGCCATAAGCAACCAGGGGCAAAAATGAATATAGGTAAACCCCAAAATTCCAGTGGAATGGCTCTCAGGTATCTGAGATGGGTGGATCCTGTGAAGAGAAACAAGGAACTCTCACAACAGGGCTGGCATTAACTTGTACTTTGCATGTGTTATTTATCTGCTTTGATACCCGAAAGTGCCTCATTGTTAGGATATTGTAATAGAAAACATTTCCTCTTCTTGGTTAGTGCTTTTTCAACGGATTTCTGACCCAGGTCTTAGCTCAAACAAAATTGTTATTTACAAATCACTTATGGAATTGGATTTAGTATATACCAGTATTTCCTAAAGGTAGAACCTTTCTGATAGTCACTCCAGTGTCTTTCAATGTTAAGGTACTTATGGGATTTCATGTAAAAAGCCCTCAACCCCAACATGGGTTACAAGTTTAATCTAACAGTGGAGTTCCATTTGTAAAATATAAGTTTCCCCAGAGTCGGGCAGTATGTCTTTTTGACAAGGTAATTCTGAAAATCTTGTTAATACAGAATAAATACTCATGTGGTCTTGATTTTAGCACAGTTCACATACAGAAAGGGGTGATAAGTTAGAGGAAGAGAGAGAGAGTGAGCAAGTGAGCTGTTAATAGAGTCACCTGGTATCTAAAGAAATGAATATGTGGTTTAAAAATAGTATTTAGGGTTCTCTTTCTATATTATTTTGTAACAAAATCACAATATTTTATTTACTTTTATAACTTTTTGTCAAAACATTTAAAGGTTGTGTTTAATAATATACAATGATCAAAGAATGTTTCTATAAAAACTCCTGGACTTAGAAGAGCTATTAGGGGTTATTGATTTGGAAGTCTCTCTTTTTACAGTTTTGATTATACTGTGAAATCTTTTTTTTTTTTTTTAAAGATTTTATTTATTTGACAGAGAGAAGCACAGCAAGAGAGGGAACACAAGCAGAGGGAATGGTAGTGGGAGAAGCAGGCTTCCCACAGAGCAGGGAGCCCGATGCGGGGCTCGATCCCAGGACTCCGGGATCATGACCTGAGCCAAAGGTAGCCGCCTAATGACTGAGCCACCCAGGTGCCCCTGTACTGTGAAATCTTGAGGAATGAAAGATATGCTTTGGCAAAATAACTGCTATGTAAATGTGACCCTCCCTAATATTTATTTTAGCATACTCTTATAGTTTCACTATATATCTTAAAAGGAAAAATTTATAGTAAAATCCTGTGGAACATTATCTCTTAAAATATTCATTTATCCTGAATATATTTTGTTGCCTACAATTCTATTAATGTAAAATTAAATGGGTTAGTTATATTTCCACATGATTTTAAATAGTTAAATTGTAACCATTGTAAAATACCAAGAAGTCATTAAACATTTTAAAATATAATTATGAAGATTACTTAAATAATAACATTGTGGAATCCTGGCTTCCCAAAGTATTATCAAAATAACTGGCTGATAAGACAAAGCTGATTTTATTCTCACTGCCACTATTTCCACAACAGAGACCCAAAAGTATCTCAGCAAGGAGAAGGTAAAGTTAGAATAATATTACTGAGGTTTTACAATTTTGCTTATGTGGGTCTATCAACGTGGATAGTATGAAGTTTGATTAGGATTGGATAAGGATCCTGGATGTAATAGTTTAGGACTTCTAGACAGAGATCAAAGATGGATTTTGAGGCCAGGGGTTCAAAGACTATTGGCAATAAACTCTTGTTTGGTTTGTTTGAAGAGTCCATAAGTCTCATCAGGAAGATTCTGGAGTGAACAATAAAGTTATTTGAAATTTACCTTCCTGGGTAAGAATTTTCTAGAATTAGAGTTATACTGATGAGGATGTTAATATAGGCAGAAAACCACAGAGAGATGGCTTTGTCTCAGAAGTAATTTGGTTTTATCGGGCATGAACAAAAGAAAGTCTAGAAAGATTAAATAATTTTTATCTGTTTGGCAGGCAATAGGAATAGAGTCCAGGTATTTTGACATATAATGTGCCATCTTGACATTTTGTTGAATAAACCTAATGAGATCACTTATTATTTTTAGTAAAAATTTAATAATATGAAAAGCTTACAAAAACATATAGCCAGTTTAAATAATACTAATTATACCAAATGTTTAATCAGCTCTCACTAAGGTGAAGTTTATCTTCATTAAAAGGGTAGAATTGGTAAGACTTACATATGTTATACTGCAATTACTTAATTGCCTGACAATTACCTGACAGTATCAGCTTCTTAGGAGAAAACAAAGTATCTTATTATTGTTGTAGCTCCTTCAAGTGGCACAAAACCTTGTACATAATATATGCTCAATAAACACAATAATAATGCAACACAAGCTTCCACCAGATGGCACTGAGTGTCTGTACTTTACACCAAGACATTTCTTTATTTTCCGCCACGGAAAATCGCGCCAATTGAGTGTCATGATTCTGTTTGCTTGATATGATTTTCAATCGAATATATTTTTCTATATTTAATTTTTCATTATATGCCATGTGATGAGTAGTTCAGATAATTTTATTTAGAAACAGGCAATTTTATTTAAGAACATAATTTTTAAATGAATTATTAAACACTATTTTGTGTCACATATTTGCCATTTATAATTCAAAGACATGGAAATTAAGAGGCAAATTTGGATCTTTTTCTTTCCAAGTATGAGAATTTAATTTGAGTAAGTTTCTCCCATACGGTATTGGTAATTTTTATCTAAGAAAGTCACAAGATTATTGACCTTTTAGGAAAGATTGTTAACTACATAGATTTTAGTATCCTTAGCTCAGGAATTTTTCACCCAAGGATTGGTGCAAGTTTCCAGAACAAAATTAGATATTCAACTATTTCCAATTGCAATAAAGTTCCATGACTTTAATATTGCATTTAAGACAAAAGTCCATGATTTCTGGACTTTAAATATGAAAGCTATGTTAAGTAGGGCATAATTTGACTTGCATATGAATGAGAGCAGTAATAAGATGTGGATAAAGAGGCTGTTTCATAGGAAACTGCTAGGATTTATATATTTGTGATTTGTGGTTTTGATTATTTCTAGTACATCACTCTTCCCATTTGTATGTACATTTGTGTATGCCTGAATGTACTTTGTTACTGTTTTCTCCTATTACCTTCAGTACATTCCTCTTAATACCATTATTTGGTTTTTTTTACTAAAAATGAATGCCTATTAGGGCTCATGGGTTTATGTGCAAATTATTATTGTTTTTTCAATTCTTTCAGCTTCAGCAATGCAGATAAGCTTTTGAATGACATTTCAGAAGAAAATGCATAATATTATAGATTAATATTCATTTAATTTGCATTATCTGACAGAAAAATAAATACACTTATGCAGTAGGAAATTACTGAAAGAAATTGTGGTTTATGGGCAAAATTTATGAGTATGAATGCATTCATTTTCCCATGAGATTTTTTTCATTGAAAATGAAATCATCCTTTTTCAGTTTAATAATTTATGAAAATAATATATTTTTAAGATTTTATTTATTTGAGACAAACAGAACATGAGTGTGGGGATGGGCAGAAGGAGAGGGAGAAATAGACTCCCCACCAGGAAGCCAAACTTGGACTCCATCCCAGGATCCTGAGGTCATAACCTGAGCTGAAGGCAGATACCTAACTGACTGGGCCACCTGGCTCCCCTAAAATAATCATTTTTAAGTAAGAAACTATTAAATTTCCAAAATAAAATTTCTGTATGAAATAATCTCTTAAACTTGCATATAAATACTTGAGTGCAACTTATGCAGATAGAATATCAAATGTATTTAAAATGAATTAAACAATAGTCATACTAAATATATTATTTAAACAAAATTTCTAATAAAATCCCAGATACATTTTAAACTTCATGATGTTATGGAAATTCAGAAATGTACTACACTTTTATTTATTTTATTTTATTTTTTTAAGATTTTATTTATTTATTTGACAGAGAGGAGAGAGATCACAAGTAGGCAGAGAGGCAGGCAGACAGAAGGGGGAGGCAGGCTCCCTGCTGAGCAGAAAGCCCATTGTGGGACTCAATCCCAGCACCCTGAGATCATGACCTGAGCTGAAGGCAGAGGCTTTAACCCACTGAGCCACCCAGGCACCCCAGAAATGTACTACACTTTTAGACATAACTGTTCAAACCAACATTTTAGCTAAAGGAACATACATATATACATAATGTCATACATTTTCTGTTTCCTGAGACTTTCTAGTAATTACCCCATTATCCTGTAGTTCTATCAGACATATTACTCAGGAATAAGTTTATTAAGAAAAAAAATCTTCTATGATAATCATTTTAACAGGATAAACATATTTGAGTAGTTTATAGCACCATTAATTTGATTTCTTATAAATTATACAATGGGATTGAACTGTTTCACTTTATAGATTGGCTCCAACAACAAGAACCACAATTTAATTCCTTGCTTCATAAAGCTAAATTATGGCTTTTTGTCAATACTTCAGCATTCTGCACTAAGAAGAAAATGTGCAATGCCATCGTAGACTCATCTTGTATCTGATGATCTTTAAATGTCATTGAGAATTGGAAATTATCCCTTATAATGGTTGAAGTTGCTAAGTCTAGATAAGAGGAAACTCACATATAAAATTAAAATATACTTTCATTATACAACTTAGCTATGAAGTTCTGACTTATTTCTGATTTCTGCATTCCTCCTTTCCCCCAAATTGGGGCCCTTTGACCTTTACCATCTAGAGTAGGCGTGGTTGGCCCCTTGTATAAATCTTAGCCCAATCAAAAAAAAAAAAAAAAAAAAGGTAGACGTCTGTAGCTCTACATTGCAGGAGTAATCCTTTATCCATATTTTTCTAGTTCAACTCAAACTACACAGTTTCAGATTCTGATGACTGGGATTATACTTTTCTTTTTTCTTTTTTTTTAAGGAAATAATAACCCATGTAACAGTACTGGTACTTAGCTTTCTGCCGTGGTTTTCTGTTTAGGTCACAGCATTAATATTTCTCTCTCACTCTTAAATCTGACTGGGGCAAAGTGACAATAAGGATTTCACTCATGTGGAATTTAAGAAACAAAACAGATAAACATGGAGGGGGATGGAAAAGAGAGAGGCAACCGTAAAAGAGACTATAAAGAACAAACTAAGAGTTGCTGGAGGGGAGATGGGCAGGGAATGGGTTAAATGGGTGATGGGTATTAAGGAATGCACTTTTGATGAGCACTGGGTGTTGTATGTAAGTGAAGAATCCCCAGTTTCTACACCTAAACTAATACTACACTGTATGTTAAATAATGGAATTTAAAGTAAAACTTAGACAAAAAAAAAAAATAAGCAAAATTGATTGAGATGTTTGAAAATCTTTTCTTCCAAGGATTCATCTAATCTCTGATAAAAGTCAAATTTAAAGTAAACATCCATATTTGGTGATCAATGTTGACATCACTATAAAGAAAAATTGAAGAGATCAAGCTAAAGTGAAGTCAGATTTTATTAGAAATATTCCTGAATCTTTCAGACTATAAGAAAGTACCTATAAACATAAAAGATTCCTAGAATCTTATCAAGAGTTTTATAATCTATAATGAAATAATATACATCTTTGCATGTATGTCTTTGTTCACATGCATCAACATATCTGTAGAACAAATGCTTATAAATGACATTATTCTATGAAAAGCTGTATGTATGTAAAATTCTGCTATTGCTTCCAATGGCCTTATAGGTTAAAGTGATACGTTGGTTTTTAAGCTTATTTGTCTTCATTATGAGTGAGCATACAAATCTTATAATCTGTCTTCTTGTCCTGAAAACCATCTGTTCATGACTTTCGACCCTTCCCTATCTTTGCTTAACTTTCATGCTTAAAGAAGTAAAGGTGACATTATGAAACTGAAGTAATGCTTCTAAAAATTATATACAAGATAAAAATTGTGAAAAGAAGTATTTTAATGAAAATGCCTAGAAAGGAAAATAGATTTGGTATTTTATCCTCTGGCTCTTCACAAAACCTATTGGCTTTAATTCAAAAAGAGTGATCTCTTAATTACTACAGCCAATGAACTCTTCTCAATTTAGTGACAGTATGGGAGTAGCTAAATAGAATAATAATTAAAAAGTGTGGCCTAGGTTTGAATTATGGTCTTGTCAATTCAATAACTTGTAACCTTGAACAAGTCACTTAAACTCTCTAATTATCTGTATCATCATCTGTAAAATGAAGATAATGATAGTATTTACTTTACAGGTTTTATATGAGGATTCAGCTAAATAATGCACGTCAGGAAAGCGCTTAGTCTAGTGCTGGGCATAAAGTCATGTTGCCATAATTATGATTATTATTGGCATCATGTCAACGTATTATATGTTCCTCTTGACCACATCTCAAGGTCTAAACTCATTTTTTCCTTCAGTCTGTAGTTCTAAGTACTTGGTCCTCCTCCTGTTTCTCTGATAACACTTAGAGCTTCTTTTTTTTTTTTTTCCCAATTCTTTTAAATTTTATTTATTTATTTATTTGACAGAGAGAGAGAGAGAGAGAGAGAGAGAGAGAGGGAGATCACAAGTAGTCAGAGAGGCAGGCAGAGGGAGAGGGAGAAGCAGGCTCCCTGCCGAGCAGGGAGCCCAATGCGGGCCTAGATCCCAGGACCCTGAGATCATGACCTGAGCCAAAGGCAGAGGCTTTAACCCACTGAGCCACCCAGGCGCCCCACACTTAGAGCTTCTTGCCTTATCCTTCTTCCATCTCTTTAATGAGTATCCTGTTTTGGAGGCTATCACATTGAATGTTTCTTAGTTACAGTTCTGATCATGTTATCACTCTGATTAAAATCTTCTACAGTAAACTGATTTTGAAACCCTTCTGTCAACTTTTCCAAAGTTAACATCGAAAGATACAGTGTGCAAAACAGAACACCATGTCTGCACTCTCATGTTCATTCCAGCACTATTTAAAATAACCATGATACGGAAATAACTCAAGTGTATGTTGACAGATGAATGGATAAAGAAAATGTGCTATATACACACAATGGAGTATTCAGCCTTAAATGAGAAGAAAATCAACATGACATTATGCTACATTAAATAAGTCAGTTACAGAAAACTATATAATTTCACTTTTATGAGATATCTAAAATAGTCAAACTCATAGAAGGAGAGAATACAATAGTGACTGCCAGGGGCTGGGGGATGGGGGAATGAGGTGCTATTATTCAATGTGCACAAAGTTTTGGTTATGCAGGATGAATAAGTTCTAGAGATCTGTTGTACAACAGTGCCTATAGCTAACAACTTAATAATGTGCACTTCCAAATTTTTTAAAATGATAGATTTCATGTTATGTGTTCTTACCACAAAAAAAGAGAAACAAACATAAAAAAAAAAAAAAAACCCAACAGCAACAAAACAAAGAACACAACAAACACTGGAATGTGTTGGATGTTTATTACTTTCATGGTGATGATGGTGTCACAGGGATATGTATATTTTCAAGCTCATCAAATGTGCATATTAAATATATGCAATTCTTTGTATATCTGTGATACCGCAATAAATTATTTTTTTTAATGAATGGAAAGAAAGCAGAGATTTCAGACAAAATTTACAAAAAACTCTGGATTATTAAGAAGAAAAGACAGACAAGTTTGAGCACAGACTTTTTTTTTAAGTAGAAACATGAATATATATTTTTGTTGTCAGGTATTAATGGAAAGGAAGCTACGGAACTAGAAACCAACCCTTTCCTGAACTAAAACCACAAAAATTTCTATTCATACTATATTTTAGTATCAATAGACATACCAGTTTTTTATTGTTGCTGTAAAAATTACCACAAACTTAGTGGTTTAAAACACCACAATTTATTACTTTATAGTTCTAGAGGTCAGATATCCTGTATATTTAAAAATAATTAAAATTGTTTTATGACCGTGATCTAAATTCAACCAGCTTTTTACTTCGTAGAGAGTTCTTGTTGAAAGAAGGCTTACAGATTGATTTTGCGTATATGATTTCTCATTTGTACATGTAATCCTTCAATGGGTCTTATTTTTAATATTTTGTAATAATTCTGAGTGAGTGTATACAGACACACAGTATTTTAAATAACTTGAAATTTAAGAATTTTTTTATAAGAAGATGTAATTGCTTATATTCTTTTTTCCCTATATAAAGTTAAAAAACAAAAGCATACTATCTAAACAGAAGAGAACACAATATTCATTTGGCTAACACTAGTTACAGGTCTGTTATTCCCCACACATGTAGGTGAGAGGCACAGAAATCTTTTCAAAGCTCATCTGAAAATTTTATTTTATGAAATAAACAAAAAACATCTTTAATTTTAGGATTATAACATTTTAAAGATAGAAGAGTAAACAAACCCTTAGATCAAATTAAAAATTAGTGAAATGAATGACAGAAAAGTCAATGTTTATAGGGTATCCA
The DNA here is from genome assembly GCA_028646535.1 of Procyon lotor. NCBI lineage: Eukaryota > Metazoa > Chordata > Mammalia > Carnivora > Procyonidae > Procyon > Procyon lotor. Next base: position 14,955,402 of record CM053618.1, read on the forward strand.
AGATTCCAGAGAGTATATTGGATATTTTATATTCACTGTCTCTTTCAGTTCTCATACTAATTCCTGAAATAAATTTTATTTAGACCTTTCTAAAAAAGGCATAAGAGAAAGTTAGGAATTTGCTTACAACATAATGCTGTCTTGATCCAGAATTCAACATTATATTTCTTATAGCATGGTTTTCTATTTTTTGATTAATCAATTAATTGGTATTATAGAGAATTGTAAACTAAGGAAAAGTATGGAGAAAATGGAATGATTTAATTGGAACAGAGCTTGGTACAAATATTTAAATTAAATCTAAAAGCCTACCACCCAAAGACAACCAAATTTAACTTTTGGCTTATTTTCTTCTAGTATTTTTTCTAGGCATTCTTTTCACAATTGAGATTACACTTTTTTAATCTTAATTTTTCCTAAATTTTATAATATAAGCACTTCCGTTGGTACATTCTTTACAGGTGTTATATTTTAATAATTATATCCAATTTAATTAACTCATATGTTCTCCCATAAGGTATAAGAAGGTAGAATGTTAGAAATTATACTATATGAAATAAAATCATGCAAATTATGTTAGATGTTTATTGTTTCCATACAACATTTCTGTTCTATTATTTTCATTTTATGAGGGGGATAGAGGGTGTAAAAATGAGACCAGGAATAGTTTACTTCTTCCCTCAGAAATAATCCTGAAAGTTATCCTCTGAATTTAGGTAAATATTTCCATTACATATTTCTAAACTGAAAGATACATATAAACATTTACATTCCTTGGGTTATGTTGCAATAATTAGAAAAAAATGCATGCTTCTTCACTTTTGAAGCTGCATATTATACATACCAATATATAATTGGGAAACTTTTTTGCAATACTGACATTGTGTATGCCAATGCATTTAAATTTTTGCTGATTAAAAATAAAATGCTGGGCTTTTCATTATTTATTGGCTTTTCATGAAAGTCAGATTTATTGGCTTCCTGTTGAAATGAATACTGTTAGAGAGGAAAATTTTATTGCAATGATTCTGTTTGAGCCATTTACCTTTCAGAAAGGCACAAATCAACATTGTTTGGGTCTAATGGTTATTGATTCGGAAATAATTCTAACAAGTATAGTTCTTTAAGGTCAAGCAAAGGTTTTGCCAACTTAGCTGTTGTATGACATTACACAGTGCATAAGCCTCTTTCTTGGGATCCATTTTACTTTATTTAGCTTACAGTTTATGTTTCTAGGACAAGGAGTGAAACATTAGCCTCCTTTGTAATATGCACCATTGTCTTGTTAAGTATGATGATGGTGAATTATAATAGAAGGAATTGCTATTATTTGCGAGTGAAAAACCCAAATTTCCTTGAAACAAGTAATATGGAACTCCCTTTCTTTGTTCTAGCACATTTTGTTAATAAATTGGTCACTGAAGACTAATGGAAAATGGGGATACGTTGTTCATTGGTGTTTAGAATTTGACTTATTTTGAGACAGTATCTATATATTTACCAACATCTGTCTGTTAAGTTTTTAAGTCATTGATATTACCTTAACATTGTTAAATCATCTCAGTCCACAAGGATAGGTCTCTCTTCAAGTCATTAAAATTTTTTTTCCATCTATTTTTTTATTAATTTCCATGTCTGTTCAATTGCTCTATGGGACATCTAATTCATAGGTTTCATATTCGTTTTCAGTCCTTTGAGTATCAACTTGCTTCTCATCCCTTTAAACATTTTTTCTTTTCCTTTCCAAATTAGCATAACTTTCTCCATCTGTTTCTCCATTTCGTGCTACATCTATTTGAAGTGCCAGTTCTCTTTGGGTTCGCTTCTTATCTGATTTTTATTGTATTATTGCAATTCTACTTTCCTTGAGGTCTTCCCATGTCTTATTCATCTTCTCTTTAATCACATCTGTTTTCTCTGTCTGGCTTTCTCAAGTCCAGATGTGCTCTTTTAAGTCGTTTTACTTGTTTCTTTGCATATTATTGGCACAGTACTGGCATTCCCTTCTAATGTTGGAGAGGATATCTTTTCTGTAGATGGGTTCCTATAACTAAAATTCCCGAAACTTCTAGATTTGGTTTTCTTTGTGGTATTTTTTAGAGCTCCTCTATGATAACCTGACCTAACTTTAAGCTCTAGACAGATTCAGTGCTTACAGATATCTCTACTATACTTGTTGTCACCTATCCTTTCTCGTATGCACACCAGGAAGGTAATCTATTGGGTAGAGTTTCTGGATCAAAGTGTCTATCAGGAATTCCTCAGTGCTGTGTACTTGGAATGTTTTACTAAGCTATTGTATGGTACCATGATAATCTGAATTAAAGTAAGTACATATATGTAAAGTCCCTGTAATAATATACAGTTGACTCTTGAACTATGTTCAAGAACACACATGACTGTGTTTTTTTTTTTGATAAGTAGAACATACTTCTAGAAATGTATTTTCTCTTCCTTGTAATTTTATTAGTTACACCTTATTCTCTAGTGTACTTTATTATAAAAATGAAGTATATAATACATACAGCATACAAAATACTTGTTAATTGACTGTGTATGTTATTGATAAGGTTTTTGACCTATTTAGTAGTTAGGTGTTGGGGAGTCTAAATTTATACATGGATAGAGGGGGTTGGCTCCCCTAACTTCCATGTTGTTCAAGGGTCAACTATAATTCTTTTTTTTATTGAGGAATATTAGTTTCAGATATAAAACACAGTGATTCAAAATTTGTAGACATTAAAAAATGCTTTAAATAAGACTACTTAATATTCATCACTCTTCGTTGCTTTAAATTGTTTCAATCTTTTCCCCTTGTGATAAGGACTTTTAAGGTCTACCCTGTTAGCAGCTGTCAAATATGCAATAGAATAGTACTAACTATAGTCACCATGCTGTACATTATATCCTTACAAACTGGAAGTTTGTGCCTTTTGATCCCCTGAACCCATTTTGCTCCATCTTCCACTGCACAACTACCAGTGTGTTCTCTGTGTCTATGACCTTGTTTTGTTTGTATCTTAGAGTCTACATTTAAGTGAGATAATATGGTGTTTGTCTTTTTTGTCTGAATTATTTCATTTAGGATAATACCTTTAAGTTCCATCCACGGCAATGCAAATGGCAAGATTTTATTCTTTTTTATTGCTGAATAACATACTACATCTTCGTCCTTCAGTGGATGCTTAGGACAATGGGGAACCGACAAACAGACTCTTTGATAAATGGTATTGGGAAAACTGGACAGCCACATTTAAAAAAAAGCCACATCATATACAAAAACTTAACTCAAAATGAACTAAAGGCTTGACTATAAGACCTATAATCATATAATTCTAACAATATTAATTCCCATGCTTTCCCTGACTATATTGCTTTCATACAAAGACTTTACTTCCAATTTTAAAATGCCCCTCTACCATCATCAGGTTTTTGTGGCTGTTGTTGTTGTTGTTGTTGCTGTTGTTGTTATTTTGAGATTTGAGTATGTCTGAATGGATATAAAAAGACTGAGAAAGGGGTAGTACTTAGAATTTTGAGTGACAAGAGGTAGTAACCACTAATATATGTTATGCTGGCTTTAATCCTTTGGCTGTGTAGCAACATATTCCGGAAAATAGTGAAGTAAAATTTAAAATAGAATAGAACGGCAAAATTTAGAATAAAGGCTAAGACTCAGGAATTTATAGACACACAAATTCTTTCATGGAAAGAGGCAGGAGAACTATAATTTAAAATCTGTAAAAGTTGGAACAAATCCAAAAATAGATTGCACATATACCTACTTAAAAAAAGCAACCCTGTGTATTTTGGAACTCTTACCAACTAAGAAATGAAATGTAATTTAATATTTAGATGCAAATCCTATAAAAGAACAGGTTGAGAGCAACACTGAAACTAGGTTAACATAAATTTACCTCACATTGTTCAAAATTAGGTTTTGGTGGTATAAAATTATAAATCCCTTTGGAGAGAAAAATAAAAGCTGCCATAGAGTAATGATCAAAGATAAAATCCTTATGTCTGGCACCAATGATAGGAAGTGTATGTGCATATGCTGTGTTTTGGGGGTGGGAGAGTTTAAGAGAAATGTGTAAAGTCAAAAGTTTGACAAGTTCATTTGTAAATGGGAAAATATCAAATGACAATATTTCATTCTTTTGTAATGATTTAATCTTTAAAAATGTTTTATATTATGGTATATTTGGGTGCATAAATATAGTATAAAGTATAAATAAACCTTAAGTTAAAAGGATTGGCAATATTTTTCTTGTCAATTGCCACATATGCAAAGGTACAGTAATTTTTCACATGGTAAGAGTAATTGATCTGTCTACTATCAGTTCACAATATATATATATATGAAGGAAAACTTTTACATTATCATATGAGTCTATTTTAAATATTTATCATATTTGGTCAATACTCTCTGATTTTACGCTAAATAAACAGGGAATTCAAGTCAATATTGTGGTGTGGGCCGCCTTAGAAAGACTGTGTTCTGTTTCTAAAGTACAGAAATGTGGGATAATTTTTTGTTATTGTTGTCCATGAATTGAGACCTATAGTAATGAAAGGGAAATACATGTTCAGCTTTCAGAAATGAAAAGGTAAACCTCATACAAGGGTATGGAAAAAATCGAACCCTTCATCACAAAAGTTCGTGCTTTAATGACACCTCAGAGAGGGGAAAATATGCCTCAGAAGCTCCCTGCCTCCTTACCGGACTCTGGAACTGACCTAAGCATAATGAAATGCTCATCTATAAACAGTATGAAAGGGATGAGGGTCTAGAGACTTCTCCCTTCCTCTCAAATGAGAAAGATCAATAGAAGCTTGCTGCCTGCCTGGAACACAAATGAAAATTGGCACCCTTCAAAAATCATTGAAAATTCTAACATTTCAAAGACTGCTTTCAATATACAAAATAAAAAGTTGAAACAAGATAATAATACCCTAGCATTTTAAATTTTGCTGTAAAAGTTATTAGTTTTTACAAATGATAGATGTCAAAAGATTTTTTTATATAGAAAAACTGTTTTAATTCAGCCCAAAATTACCAACTTAAAATAAATGCTTAATACTAAAAATACTCAGCTTCGTCTTTAGTTCCTGAATGAGAGTCAAGATTTTAAAATTCACTCCTTCCTTCCATTCCATTCCCCCAGATCTGGACTTTGGCTCTTATATTAGGAAATTAGGCTTAGAATATATGATACTTATGAGGGGAATAATTCATTTATAAATCTAGAAATCTTACAGCTGTTTTGGTTATCAGTATGTGTGTAGTTACCTATCACATCAGAGAATTTTTGTAATGAATTTGCAAAATATGTCCTGAATGTGTCATTTCTTATGTTGACTTGCCTGACAGCAGGTGCCATTTTTCACTGACAGTTACTTTTATGATTTTTGAAGGTTTAAATAATTTAATAATATAAGATAGAATTTTCTGGCATCTTTCCTGAGGTTCACTGAGAATCTGAGTAACGCGATCTCTCCAATTCTAGATTATTTAATATAGTCAGAATATGTTGCCCATATTATGTCTGTCCTGGAAGTGACTTGTCAATCAGATTTAAAGAGAGCAAGGACACACATCCATTTATACCACGTTGGTCACAGTTAAGAGTTACAGACATCCTTCTAAACGCTTCATACATTGTCTTATATAACCTTCCAAGTACATCGTGAGTTAAGTATCACATTAAGATTTCCAGGCTACAGATAGGAATGTGGAGATGTAAAACGTTAATTCACCCCAGGCCATACAAGTATTAAGTGTCGGGGAACAATCATCTGATGAGATGTAGGGCCACCTTGGGAAACACAGACAGGAAACGAACACTTTCTGGAGATGAGCGATAAATGAACAATTCACTGAGTCGTTAGAAAAAGATAAAGGGTAAAGTGGTTTAAAACTAACAAAGAAGATGAAAATGTAAGAAACATCCATGAAAAATTCATATGAGTAATAAAAGTAGTAACAGGGTATTTGGCATTGTGCTCAGCACTACATACTCATGACCACATTTCGACTCTTTCATGAACTGTAACTAGTAAACTTTTGAGATGAGAAAACTGTAGCTCGGTGAAGTTAAATAATATGTCCAAGGATCCAGAATAAGTGAGTAGGAGTAACTGTATGTTCTGTTAGACTATATGCCTATAAAAAGTTCTCAGACATTTATAATGACTTTTTCTAAAAGACACACACAGAGAGAGAAAGGATTACAGCACTTGTTTGCAAGTATTAGGGTAATATGTCTTTTAATTGACTTTCATTTTTTAAAAACATTGTGACTTTGGACCCGGATTTGATGCTTATAATTGTAGTGACATTGCATTTTCTCTTGAAACTGATTTAATTCTGTGTGTTTGAAAATTCAACTTAATTACAATTGTGTTGAATTTTGAATTAATCAAGGACTTTATGAACATAAATGACATCTAAATGTTTGCTGAAGTTTTAGAAACAAGTTTTAAAAATGACTAAATTTGTGTCCTTTGAAAAAACTTTTTTTTTTTCCCACCTGAATGACTCATTTGCCTTCTAAATGGTTCCAGAACCAATTCTGACAGGTGTGGGTGAAGGAAGTAGTTTCCCCAAAATCCACCAAGCAATTCTCAGAAACTCTGGGTGTCCTGCAGTTCAACTCAATTTTAATACTGTCGACCTGCAAATAGTGTCATATTCCAAAGTTAAGGGCTCATTCCTACATGACTACCACTCCCTATTTCAGATATTGGTCACAATTCCAGGTTATCACCAATGCTTCTTGCCAACAGGGTATAGATTAGAGGTTTTCACATCCCCCTCCTTGGGTTTGAATAATTTGCTAGAGGGGCTCACAGAACATTTTCCTTACTAGGTTATTGGTTTATTACAAAGGATATAACTCAGGAACAGCTAGATGGGAGAGATACATAGAGCAAGGTGTGGGGGAAGGGTGCAGTGCTTCCATGTCCTCCCTGAGGGAACTACTCTCCCTGTATCTTCACAAATTTACCAACATGGAAGATCTCTGAACCTCATCTTTATAGGTTTTTATGAAGGCTTCAGTATGTAGGCATGATTGCTCAACTCACTGGCCATTGGCCATTTATCCACCTCTAGCCCTTCTCTCCTCCCTGGAGTTGGAGCAGAAGAGGGTGGAACTGAACATGTGGGTGGGGTGCTGGCAACCAGCTCATCTTTTGGTTACCTAAGGGCTTTCGGAAAAGTCATCTCACTAACATAACAAAAGGCATCTTTATCCCTTGAGAGAGTCCAAAGGTTTTAGGAGCTCTGCTAGAACCAGGACAAAGACTAATTATATATTTCTTATTATAAATCACAATATCACACCTTCTAATGGAATTCCATTTTTTAACATTTAAGCAAATTAGACACATCTATTATGTGGTAATATTATATTCTTATTTTGACTACTGGCGAGCTGAATGTCCTCTATTACTCTAAGCAAATTATGCAATATTTGACATGCCAAAGCAGACAATTAAAAAAAAAAGAGTTGGGGCGCCTGGGTGGCTCAGTCGTTAAGCATCTGCTTTCGGCTCAGGTCATGATCCCAGGGTCCTGGGATGGAGCCCTGCATGGGGCTCCCTGCTCAGCAGGAAGCCTGCTTTTCCGATACCATTCCCTCTGCTTATGTTCTCTCTCTCACCATGTTTCTCTGTCAAATAAATAAAATCTTTAAAAAAAAAGAGTTAATCATATTTATTAAGATATTTATTAATTAAATAAATATTAAATTAAATATTTAAATAATATTTATTTATTAAATCTTAAATAATATTTAAATAGATATTTAAATAAATATTAAATAATGTTAAATAAATATTAAATATATTTATTAAGAGATTTATTAAGGCCCCTTGAGAGACTTTATTTTCTTTAGTACTTTACTTGGATCAAACTTGAAAATCAAGATAACATTGAATAAATGTTTAGATCTTTTTCTCCAATTATGAAAATTGAAAATTGTCTGTATCATTCTGAACACATAAGCCAAACCATGGAGTTGTATCAAATTAGTCATATTAAATGACAAAGCTAAGACAAAATAGTAATATGTTTAATGTCCTTTATTCTACAGAGGATAATCCATGGATGGGGGAATACAGTGCCTCACAAGCAGTGGTGCATTTTTCCCTAGGGATTTTGGGCAAGAACAACTCGATGGACTATTAGAAAGAACAGAAAGAGTGCATGGTTGGCTGTGAGGCTGGGAATTTCCTTAAAAGGCTAGCAGGTCCTACTCTCTAGGGCAAAGTAAACTAGCTTAAGCGGAGTTGGAGACTGGTTGGAGTTAGGTTTCTTGTAACAGTGAAGTGTTACCCATAAATCCAAGCTGACGTAGGTTTACATTTGGGACATGGGCCAGGCCACTGGGGTGGCCTCCAATTTGTGGGTTCTCATATATGAATTAACTTTGTCAGGCATGTGCTCAGAAAATGTGTGTTCACTACATTCACACATGCATGCATACACACACACATACAACTTTTCACAGTCTTCACATGTTATTAAATCATACAAAGTCATAAAAACTTACAACTATTAAGATAAATGTATCATAAGCAATTTGTTTTCCCTAAATGCAGTAGTGTGTATTTTCTGTGATTAAGATGAAGAACAAGTTGTTTCTGAGGTGTTATACTTGAAGAAATGATAAAAACGTGCACATTTTGAAAAAAAAGTATTGGAATCATATTACTATGCAAAATTGTATGTGAATATTCAAAAGTGTTACTTTGGACAAGACAATAGACATGAGTACAAAACAATAACCAAATTACACATTAAGAAAATTCTTGTTGAAGTACAATTTCCCTTTAAAGCACTCATGATGTTCATCATAAATTATCATTATTCATAACATTACCAGATTTAATAGTATTTTAATATATTTTAATATATATTATTAATATATTATTAATGGTCTTAAAATCCTGATGCTCACACATGTCCATACTATAATTTCTTAAATAGCAAATAATAAAATATATAAGTAGCTATAAATAAGTGTATATGTATATTGGAAGCTCCTTTCTTTATCTTTATCATGAAATCTATATTTACAAGGACATGTAATATAGTTTCCCAGTTATAATCTCATGAGTCTATCTCTGCCCTTCACGTAAATAATCATAATATGTTCTTTCATTGTTTACTGTTTAATATCTGCTCCCTTTTCATTAGAAAACATGCTCTCTGTGCAAGACCCATGCTGGTTTTATTCAGTTATCACTACAGTTGAGTGTCTGACACGGAGTAGGAGTTCCAAAAATATTTCCCACAACTTTGACTGAATGAGTGACTTGAAGAAACTTTGAAAACTTTGGAACTTACCAACATTCAAAAGAAACAACAGTATTTTTGGACAATATAAAGAATATAATTAAATGGAAATGCTGATTTTTTTAATGATCTTTGAAATGCTAATGATACATAACACCATGTATAATATATATATAAAGGAAAACATAATTATAATAATATTGTTAATGCTGTTGGATTACAACTATATTTTCAAAATTATTTTTAAAGGGCTAATACATGTACCAAAATGGTAGGAGTGGTTTATTTTAATGTGTGGAGTAATGTGGGATTATTGTCCTATGTATTAGTACTTCCGTAAGTTCCAATAGTATTAGCATGTAGTATTATTCAATAGAAGAAAAAAAAACAATATAAACACTAAGTTTTATTTTGTCACCTACTGTTATTTATAAAATTGAATACCTTCCTGCTCAGAGTTCAGGTTTAACTCAGTATAAATATGTATTTTGTGTCCTTACACATAAATACATATACCCTTCAAAGGGTTAAAAATTCCTCTTGTTATAAACCTTGATATTCTTAAATATAATCATACATTTATTTAGATCATTTATTAGATCATATTTGGAATATAGTTACTATACAATACAGTTTCTTTTATAATAAAACATTTAAATATTTCTATCTTAAATCAGTCATTAATTCATACTTATTGTTATTTGAATACTATTAATAGTGTTTTCTGAGATTACCACAGTGGGAAGAAAAAAGACAAAAATGTCATCTTATGGAACCTTTGATCTAATTGAGGGTATATATTAAACAAATGAATAGGTATGTACAGGTATTGTAAGGTGATAGGTATTGTGAAGAAAAAACACAGCAGGGAAGATGGATAGGGTACATGTGTACTTGTGTGTTGGAGGCAGGGTTTGAAAACTAAGTACACGGCTAAGGAAAAAAAAAACTCATCAAAAGGTCATGGAGAAATCAAAGAATTTTTTTTAAAGATTTATTTAGTTATTTATTTGTCAGGGAGAGATTGAGAGACAGCACAAGCAGAAGGAGCAACTGGCCCAGGGCAAAGGCTCCCTGCTGAGCAAAAAACCACACTCCATACTGGATCCCAGGAGGCTGGGATCATGACCTGAGCCAAAGGGATATACTTAACTGACTGAGCCACCCAGGCATCCCATAGAAATCAAGGAAGTTTTATATTATACTTCCAAACTGTTCTTCATAGAAACCCCATAGTGAACTTCCTGAAAACCCAAAATAGTGTATCAAAAGTAAAAATATAGCCTTACCTCCAATACCTACATAATTTTATCTATGTTAACTATTCAAGTGTGTTTCTCACATAACCAACCCATCCTTTGGGCTCAGCAAAGCTTGACTCTCATGTCCTATGTTCATTCTAAATGTAGAATCCACTCAGAAATTTCTTTATCTAACTGTGTCAATATAGATTGTTTTCCAATGATTGTGATCCATTATTTTTTATAAGAATGACAACATAAGGAAAACATTAAAATCCTAGTCATTTCTCATAAGAATTTTGACAATAAAATTTAAAAAAAATTACTCAACCATATTTAAAAAATTATGAAAACATTGTATGGAGTTGTGATAGGCACAGTGTATAGAAACATGAAATGGTGCAGAAAAGGTTTTGAGAATCATGAAGGGGATTAAAGAAAGTTTTTATGTGAGGATCAGCTGAGAATATGAGAAAGTTTGGAGATAAAAAAATTTTTTATAGATTACAGAATATGAACAGAGTGATTTCAGGTCTCTTAAAATCCTAATCATTAAGATATGCCCTTTATGATGTATGGAGCCTAAATAGAAGAAAATATTTATGTACATAACCATGTATATAAGTAATTTCAAGAAATGGAGCTAAGATTTATGTCATAAGGAATGAGTTACTTTTCATAAAATATATCTCATGACTGTGCTTTATCATGATTAGAGAATTCCCTTTAGCCTGACTGATAAAAAGTGATACATTTCAACATAAGAATGAATAAAATAGAGGCACCTGGGTGGCTCAGTCGTTAAGTGTCTGCCTTCAGCTCAGGTCATGATCCCAGAGTCCTGGGATCGAGCCCCGCATCGGGCTCCTTACTCGGCAAGAAGCCTGCTTCTCCCACTACCATTCCCTCTGCTTGTGTTCCCTCTCTTGCTATGTTTCTCACTGTCAGATAAATAAAATCTTAAAAAAAAAAAAAAAAAGAATGAATAAAATAATGTAGAGCTTCATCTTCAGTATCATTTTTTTTAAATTATATCTTCAATAGTTCATGGGTCACAGATGGACTAAGGAACTTGCTAAAAGGCAGGGTTTCCCTAAAAGCCTAGTTGCCTTTTATACCACTTCAAATAGCAGTAAGAAAAAAACATCTTGCTCAAGTAACTTCTACTGTTCTTCATGAATTAGCTAGTCATTTTTACATTTTAATTGGATCTTGTACACAAAATAAGACATTTGTAACTTTAAAAAATGGACAGTTATTGGGAATACATATGATAAATCTAGTGATTAGCAATTTACTGGATTACAGTATGAATAATTGTATTTCTAATTACAATTAGTGCTAGGTTAAAGTCGTGTGTACTTGTCAGTAGAACAACTAGTACCAAGATGATATCTGTGTCATTCTTTTCAAACTAAGTGAGAATCGTGCAACTATTATATTTGTTAAAGTCATAAGGGCAGGAAACTAACACCTCTGCACTCGAGAGGTTTCAGTGAACAAGCCTGTTCTGACCTCTTTCTGGTAACTAAAATAGAAACCTTTAGATGGTTAGAAGGGCTGAAATCTCACTAGAAGCACCGTCTTTTTTTCACATCCTCGTTCAGGCTCAGCAATCTATACAATCTCCGCTGCTGTCTTTGCTGGATCTTTGAACAAGACAGCTGATGTTACCTGAATAAGTGACTAGATTTGCAATGTTTCACTTTTTAAGATTTTTTGCAAAGGATGATGATTTGATGACATTTTCTAAAATCAGAAGACTAAACTCATTTTTCTAAAGCAAAATTTATCAAAACCTAACACTTTACTGAAGTTATGTGAACAATTCATAGGTTAATTATACATAGTCTAGTGCTGAGACTAACTTGTATCTAAAAAAAATGTGACTTTTTTTAGAGATGAAAGAATTCAATTTGGATAATTTAGACTTATAAATATAATGATTGTTAAATATTTGATTTTATTCTGTTCTTATGATGAATATGGAAAGTTTGATCTAACTGCATTTACTACTAGAGCTTCCCTTTTTCTTTTTGGTTTATCAGTTTTTGCATCATTTCTAGGTCTGACAGTCTCCAACCTTTTTCACACATGTCATATACACCTATGCAGGATGTATATTCAGGGATGGTAACATGAGGACTTTTGAGAGAGTGTAACATGTTGAGACAATGGGAGACATAATGGTGGCCAAATGATTGACAGAAGATGTCAACTCAATGGACTGGAGAATTAGAGCAGTTGTGAGTGTCCATTGTTACTTCAAGACGCTAACACATGCTCCTTCTTGAAGAGCTTCAGTTGTTGAGACATTACCACCTGCAGAACCATCTGTGTGCTTATTGAATCTTATTTAAGATTCATATATAGATTTATTTTAAAAAATCTACTTTAGTCCCCAAATTTGGTTTGCTTGCAAACATATTATACCAACACAGCTGATATTTGTAAAACTGCTCAAGAGAAACAACTTATTTTAAAAAACAGAATTCTTTCAACTGATATTTGCATATTGACCTGGAAATATTTTTTTTCTAAATAGGGGATTTTTTTCCTTATAGTTGGCAGAGGCCTATAGACCACTAACTTACATTAACTTTCTGCTTCTTATGATCATTGTTCTCTTGGTAGTTCCTTAAGAACCTAAAATATGTGTGTATATGTATGTGTGTAAATGTATGTATACATATAATCTTTAAGAATAGGAACCATACAAAGAATATATGAAAAACTAGGGTGGGTAGTAGGGTTTGCCATCTTTGTTTACTTGGCATCAGATACCACAACTTGACATAAGCTACTTCTATATATAGTTTTAAGTATCCATGTATTACAATAGAATATTTTTAGAGCTAAGTTTTAGATGGAATACTCATGGGATAAATACTTGTATTATTTGTTTTCCAACTCGATTATAAATATACTGAAAAGAAGTTTTATATGAGTGACCAATGATTTACACTTAAAATTCATATAGATTTTGCATTCTGTCCTTGCGGAACAAAGATAATGAAAAGAAATATACTGGTTTAGTTTTCTTAACTTTGTTAATTCAATAAGAAATTGGTGAGCATGCAATAACTGAAAAATTGTTTTTGAAAATTGGTTTCAGAGTTCTGAGATTAATTTGAAGTTTCCTAATGTAATGCTGTCAAAATATTCAGTTTTTCATTTTCCCTTTAGATCACAAAGGAACTCATGTAATTAGAGTTTTCTAATATTTGAAATTTAACTAAGGAATGAATATTGATTTTTAAGATTTGCTTTCTCTCTTAGACAAGCTAAACAGCCTCTAGTTTACAAGTGGGTACTCACATGGAAAATATAGAATTATTCTAATTTTCCATGAAAGTTATTTAATATCATGAGTACTTTAGAAAGGATGATTTATATGGCAAAAAATTTCATAGGATTTAGTTTTTTAAAAAGATTTTTATTTATTTGAGAGAGAGCCATGTTAGTGGGTAGGGGTGAGGGGTAGGTAGAGGCAGAAGAAAAGGGAGAGGAAGAAAGAGAGAGAATCTTGAGCAGTGTGTGGAGCCTGAGGCAGGGTTTGATCTCACCACCCTGAGATCACAACCTGAGCCAAAACCAAGAGTTCCATGATTAAACCATTGAGGCACCCAGGCACCCCGAAGATTTATTTATTTGAGAGAGAGAGTGAAAGGAAGGTGGGGGGCATAAGATTTATTTATTTTTTTTAGAAAAAAGTAAGTTCTTACAAGCACATTTTCAATAGGGATCCCATAGGGATTATACATTGCTTCAGGTTTGACAGCAATATAATGAGTATGTGGAGGGCACCATTTTTTTTTTTTTAAAGATTTTATTTATTTATTTGACAGAGAGAGAGATCACAAGTAGGCAGAGAGGCAGGCAGAGGGAGAGGGGGAAGCAGGCTCCCTGCTGAGCAGAAAGCCCGATGTGGGGCTGGATCCCAGGACCCTGAGATCAGGACCCGAGCCGAAGGCAGAGGCTTTAACCCACTGAGCCACCCAGGTGCCCCACCATTTGTTTTTTAATCATAGCCAGTTTTTATTTTATTTATAAGTAAGTAAGTCAGTTATTTTAGAGAGACAGATAGAACAGGGTGGAGTTGGAGGGAGGGACAGAGAAAGAGAGAGAATCTCAAGCAGAGGCCCCACAACTCGCATGGAGCTCCATGAGGGGCTCCATCCCAAGACCCTGAGATCATGACCTGAGCTGAAATCAAGAGTCAGATGCTTAACTGACTGAGAGACCCAGGTGCCCCAATCACGGCCAGGGTTTTTTGTTTTGTTTTGTTTTGTTTTTTTTTAAAGATTTTATTTATTTGACAGAGAGAAACACAGCGAGAGAGGGAACACAAGCAGAGGGAGTGGTAGCGGGAGAAGCAGGCTTCCCGCAGAGCAGAGAGCCCGATGCAGGGCTCGATCCCCGGCCCCTGGGATCTGACCTGGGCCGAAGGCAGATGCCTAACAACTGAGCCACCCAGGCGCCCCTCACGGCCAGGTTTTAAGCCACCTCCATATTTTGAAGGCTATGGAGGATCACAGAGAAGCTGAATCTTATAGTTAGGTTTGAGGCCCACAACTTGAAGCAGCAAAAGTTGAGACAGGCAGGTGGAAGGCAGATGAGAGCCTTATAGGGCCTCACAATACATCTTGACTATTCCTAACAGTGTCTACTCAGCCTCTGAGGGCTCTTCCTTCCATATTTTCCACAATATCTCTCAAAATGATTCCAGACAAAGATGCACATAGGATTCTTGGTTCTAAGCCATTACAGAAAATAAACAAGCTCTGTTTTTGCTCTATTATTTTTCTGTTTTTCAGATTTTTATGTAAGGAAGCAGAGATATATTTAACTTTAGGTTAGATTGTATCCTAAAGGATTTAATTTTCAAATATTTAAAATTGGTAGTTTCATTTAAAGGATTATATGAAAAAGACATTTACCATCATTAATTATCAGGGAAATGCAATTCAAAACTACAATGAGTTATCACTTCATACCTATTAGGATGACTCATCAAAAAATAATAATAACAAGTGTTGTTGAGGATGTGGAGAAATCAAAACTTGTACACTATTGGTGGAAATGCAAAATGATGCCAGAGATATTAGAAACAGTATGTAGATTCCTCAAGAAAATTAAACATAGAACTGCCCTTAGATCCAACAATTCTGCTTTTAGGTATATGCCCAAAGAAAATGAAATCAAAATCTTAAAGAGATATCTGTATTTCCATGTCCATTGTAACATTATTCATAATACTTAAGATAGGGAAACAATCCTAGTGTTATCAGCAGATGAATGGATACAGAAAGTGTGAGATATATATATATATACATACACACACACACACACACACATATATATGCCATTTATATATATATAAATATGCTATAAATATGTATATGTATATATGTATACACACACACACACACACACACACACACACACACAGGAATATTACTCAACCTTAAAAAAGAAAATCCTGGCCTCTGTGACAACATGGAAGAACCTGGAAGACATTATGCTGTGTGAAATAAACAGAAGGACAAATGCTGCGAATACCACATTTTGGGGTTGTTTTTATCATGAAGATCATAGTAGAATATTTAACATGTTCAGATAAATCTTTAATGAGAAGGAAAATAAAAATTCATTTAAGAAAAAAAAGCAATTGCAAAAATATAAGATATGGAAAGGAGGGTTTTAACCAAGGAGGGTAGAAAATGCATGAGTTATACTGAGTCACAAATGAAATGTTGAGTGACATTTTAATTTTAAATTTAAAAAAATTAGACAATAATAACAACAGCATGAAAAGAATTTTTATAATCTATTTCTCTTTTATCAGCCAGATCCCCCCTGGTAAATAGCTATAATATTTAAAAGTTGAGTAATTTTACATTTAAAAATTTCATTAGTAGCAAGAGTTATTTATTATAGCTCCTAGTCAAGCCTTAGTTAAATCTGCAATCTAAGATTATGTGCTTGTGCAGACACACAAACACACATACACACACAGACACTGAGAACATAAGCAACGAGTGTTGGGTGAGAGAGTTAAATACTTTGAAGACTTTGATATAGCCGATATGATGTTTTAGGACTTTGCACTATTTAGGGAGGACTGAAAATCAAGGAGGCATTAAATGGTGACATCTTGAAGGAAGATAAATTATAATTCAAGCAGAAGGTGAAGAAAATCTCTATTAGGATGACTGCTAATGTCTGCTAGTTAGTTAGGAAAAAGGGAGAAACCAAAACACTAAGACTTTTAGATAGGATGAGATCAACAGTGCTGAATGCTTTGGGAGATCAAGAATAATAACTCATATAGTGAGTCACTGTGCTAATATCATTTAAGAATTACATATACTTAACCTAAGAACCAGATGCTTAATGAAGGGACTGATAATAATAATTCTGTTTTATTCCAAAGCTAGTACACTCAATAATTAATTCTCTAAATTCAGATAGGAAACTTGTTCTGAGTTTATGTTATTTATTTTATCTGGCTGGTTTTCAGTGGGTCAGAACCAAGTTGAATAATAGTTATTATCTTGTTTTCTAAAAGGAGACAATTATCTTTGTGTTATTGTAAAGAAAAACCCAACCCTACTTCTCAATATTTATCCCCCTTACCGCTCACATCATCTTCATGTCATCAAATATGGCATTTCTTTCTTATTGTCTAAGGATATAAGGTGTCTCATAAAATAACTTCTGTACTTATAAGTTATCATTTTTGAATGTTTTATATTTTTGTATTGTTTGCTACTCAAATCCTTCTGTTTTAACTTTAGGGAAGGGTCAATTGTACAGCACTAAAATTAAACTCAATCAAACCAACCCCAAAAACTTGTGACAAGAGAAAGGCCAAATATGGAGCACCTGGGTGGCTCAGTTGGCTAAGTGTCTGCCCTTGGCTCAGGTCATGATCTCAGGGTTCTGGGATCAAGCCCCACAATAGGCTCCCTGCCCAGGGGAGCGTCTGCTTCTCTCTCTCCCTCTGCCTGCCCCACCCCCCAGGCACGCATGCTCTCTCTCTCTCTGATGAAAAAATAAAATATTTTTTAAAAAAGGCTAAATATGCTTATATTAGAAAATAACTAAGACATATTTAAATTTTTGACAGATGACTTCCTAGAAGTACTACTACAACAACAAAAGTATAAGTAATGAGTAGCATTCATATTAAGATACTTATATTTTGTCGAATAGGGTTCTTAAATAAATGTTAATAGACAGCAGGCATATTGTGTTAATCAAATATACCTAGAGGACAAGAAGAGTTCTGCCAAAGTCTTTAATATATACCTAGCATACAAAATGTACAACATGTGTAATCTTATACTGGGTTTTTTGAGAATGAAATCTAATGATTTAGTCTTGTTTTGTAGACTAATTTTATACCAAATTATATTTTGAGTCAATAAACAGGTATATATAATATTTTTAAAGACACCTGTTAAGTGAGTTTTATTTACTTTAAGTGGTGATCCCATGTTAATAGATTTTTCACTGTATTTTAGGTATTTGTTTTTGTTCACTAGAATTTAGGGGCAATTTACCTGATTGTGAAGTGTCAGTTTCTTAGCAATAAGAAAACTGGAGAGAAGAAACTAACTTTACTTTGTGCTTATCTCCTACATATAATTTCTTCTGATTTAGAGACAGTTATAAATCTAGAGAAAAAGATGATCCCATATGGTTCTGATGTGGAAGAAAATACTGCGGATGTCCCTGCTTCCTGAGATTTTCCAAGTTCACAAGTGCAGGTCATGAACCTGTGGCTAAATATTCTAGATATGAAGTAAGACTGTATAGCAGTACCTGTAAAATCTTGGACAAAAAAATTTATACTCCCTAAGGCTCAGTTTCCTTACTTAAATGAAGGATAATAATATAATAATAATGATAAAATTAATAATGTTTAGATTACATGGGGTAATGATTATAAGGCACTTACAGAGTATATTTAGTGGGGAATTAATATTTGTGTCATTATTACAATAGGCATGGGCTATTGTAATATGACCATTGGTAGACACATACCCCAATACAAAAGTCTTTCAAATATTATGCTTATGTAGGTCTGTTTCTACTTTTGTTTTTGAAATGAATTCCAAATTGTTTCATTTTTTGTTCATTTTTGTTTTCTGATGTGTCCGTGTATTTGTTGTTTTATATTCATTCATCAAACGTATGTTGGTCTTCAATCACAATTGTTTTTATTGGGTAAGAATATTTATTTATTATTTATTATATTTTTATAGCAAGAATATTTAAAATGAGATCTACCCTCATAAACTTATTTTTTAAAATATTTTATTTATTTGACAGAGAGACACACAGTGAGAGAGGGAACACAAGCAGAAGTGGGAGAAAGAGAAGCAGGTTTCCAGCCAAGCAGGGAGCCCAATGTGGGGCTCGATCCCAGCATCCTTGGATCATGACCTAAGCCGAAGGCAAATACTTAAAAACTGAGCCACCAAAGCGCCCCTACCCTCGTACACTTTTAAGTGTATGATCCTGTGGTGTTAACTGTAGGTACAACATTGTACAGCTATCTCCAGAACTTATTCATTGAGTAAGAACTTCCCATCCTGCCCCCACCTGGCATCCAGCTTCCTGCTCTCTGTTTCTATGGGTTTGACAATTTTAGATACCTCATATAAGTGTAGTCACGCAGAATGAAGTGGGGCTTTTCCTAATATATATTAGGACAATGGCTTTTAAAATCCTGCCATAAGCAACAGCATGTATAAACCTGGAAGATGTTATGCTAAGTGAAATAAGCCAGGCATAGAAAGACAGGTGTTGCATGAGTCCAGGTTATTTCTTATGCACACACAATGTGCCAGGTATTCTTATAGGGGCAGCAGTCATGCCTGGAATAAATAAAAATTCCTTCTCTTATGGTGCTCCTGGGCAAGAGGTGGCTCGGGGCGTATAAGCACTATTAGCATCCAGTGGATGTTTACTAATCAGGTAAGAGATTGAAAACTGGGCAAGTTAAAAATACAGAGAAAGCGGGGCACCTGGGTGGCCCCATGGGTTAAAGCCTCTGCCTTCGGCTCAGGTCATGGTCTCAAGGTCCTGGGATCAAGCCCTGTATTGGGGGGTCTCTGCTCAGCAGGGCCCTGCTGCCCCCTCTCTCTCTGCCTGTCTCTCTGCCTACTTTTGATCTCTCTCTTTGTCAAATAAATAAATAAAATAAAATCTTTTAAAAAAATAACAGAGAAGCAATTAATGCATATTTACAGCAGAACCAAGAACTATGTCTTAGCTTTATATATTTATATAAATATTCACCTACTATGAATCTGGAGGTAATATAAGCAAACACACATATATAGAGATAAATTTTTGAAGAGTTTCATAGTTCTTTAAACAACTTAATGGACTTGCGTATTGAGCTGTGTATTATTTAATCAAGATTTTATAATGTGTTCTATAGATTTCAATTTAAGAAATTTAAAGAGGACCAAAATTAGGTTCAACTTTAGAAATATATTGAATATATCTGAGACACAGTAGAATAAAACTTGTACATAGATGATGTGAATGAAAGAGAACATTGAAGATCTGTTTTGATACTGAATCATTTTCTATTTAGATTCTATTATCTTGTGCTCATATTCATTTGTTGAGTAATCTTTTAATGTAAAAATAGTTATGTTTAGATAAAAAAATGCTCCTGGTGTTTTGTTTAGTGTTCATTTGTGCTTTGTCTTGTTTCATTTTGCTCTATTTTGCTATCATGATTCATTAGAATTGGAGCAATTAAATATTAACCATTAATTTATATAATATACAAATTGAGGACTTGAAAATTGATAGCATTCAGTCACACAGAAGTTATCTGTGCTTTGTTATGCTTCTTGAATGTGTGATGACTTTATATTTTGATTTCAAATCCCATTTGGTAGTAATTTAGGTAGGCAGGCACTTCACCAAGACGATTTACTTAATGAAGAAGCTTACATTCAAGCCGATGCTGTGTTAGAGAAGAACTGCTTAGCCAGTTGATGCAAACGGAGGCTATAGGGTCCTATTGACTCTTGGTAGGCAGTTTTCTTATATTACCACAAAGTAAAGATGGATTTGGAATTAAAATTTTAAATATATATCTAATCATTCTTAACTCACCTATATAAGTAAAAAAAACTTAATACTTTTGAAACCTAGCACTTAAAATAAGAAATTAGTCCATTTATAGTCTGCAGTGGGCAAGAAAGAGAAAATAATAGATCTCTCGTTAGTCTAAAGACTGAATGACCAGTCTTACTGTCTAGTTCTTTGTGAAGAGATGATTGGCAACAAATAGCACATCAGTGACTCCTCTTGGATCTTGATTTGATCTTGATGACATCTCTTTGGTTGTTAGTGCCATGGGTATGGAAGACTCTGACAGTTGTCAAACCAATATCCGTTCTCCCATTTGCTTTAGTAACATTGTGCCCATCTATAAGACTACAGTCTGCTGCCTCACTGCAAATTGGGATAGTCAAGTAAATATAAGTGGATTTTAGTAGCCATAACTCCTAAAAGAGCAGAGGGCAGCTGCCAGTATCTTCCTCTTTATCTCTTTTCATTCTCCTAAAATATTGGTCCAACAGCTACTTTTTATGGTAGTCTAAAGCCTTTGGGAGGAAAGCCATGAACTAAAAATAGCAGAATAAAAAGAAGACACCTGTGCCCCTGGTGACTTCTAGAGCTACTACACCAGCCTTCAGTTTCCTATCTTCAGATTAATTTTAATATGAGAGAAAATAAACCTATAATATATTGAACTGATTGAAGGCCTCCGATATGAGCAGCCAAATATAATTCCTAATCAATATACAGGAAAAACACAGAGATTAATTCAGCCTTAAAGCATTACTAATTGCATAAATAAGAAAGCTGATTCAGGTATAGGTGTGCATTTCATTGCGCTCAATTCCTACAGGTGCAGAAACTTGAACTATGCACTTTAGCCTAGTTGGTTAGGTATAGGGATATTTTGTGGTACAGACAGATAAGTGAATATTACTTATTTTGCTTTAAAAGTGAAAATATCATTTCTACCTGAAAAATAAAATGTGGTCATTTAAAGATTAAAACATGTTTTAAATTATAAACTACCAATATTTTTAATATTCAGTGTAATTCTTGTTAATATATTTTCATGCAGTTTGGGTTTTGCATTATTTATAAATGGACATTCTCAATTGACAATATAACCTAGGTCTTTTTTCATGTTAATGAACATAGATTGTTCTGAGATCACAGCAAAAATTATATCTCTGTCCCTAGTTCCTGGCACAGAGCTCCTAAAATCCTTGTAAATTCCAAAGAGATAAGAGCATTGGGAGCATTTTTTGTTCTAATGAGATGACTCTGGGATGGGAGATGTTCCTCAAAAAAGACCAAGCATGATTAGAAGCGTGGCATTTTTTCTCCCCAACTCCCTTCTTTTTTTTTTTTTTCCCAACTCCCTTCTTTAAAAAGAGAAAAGCAACTGAGAACGAAGTTAATAATTGATCATGCTTATGTGAGTAGACCTCTATGAAATTACAGTAGTGCAGAGAACTTTTGTATTGGTGACTGCTTGGGGTGTTAGGAGAGTGGCACATCTGGAGAGGGCATGGAAGCTCCCAGCCCCTTCCCTCAGACCTCTCCCTATGCGTCTCCTCCAACTGAATGTTCATCCATACTTTTTATTATACCCTTTAATAAACAGTAAGTGTTTTTCCTGAACTAGCAGATTGATTGAATGCAAAAAAGATTTGTTGGAACCTCAGATCTATAGCTCGTTGGTCAGAAAAACAGGCAACAACCAGGGTTTTCAACTAGTACCTGAAGTGGGGTCAGGGAGTAGTCCTGTGGGACTGAGCCTCCTCTGGGTAGGTAACGTCAGAGTTAAGTTCAATTATTGGATACCCTGTCCTGGAAATAGTTGTTGGTGTGGGGAAAATCTCCACATATTTGGTGACCAGAAGTGTCAAAAATGAAAGGTTGTGTGAGTAGTCAAGGAGACTCACAGGAAAGAAACATACAGTAGGAATGTATGTTCCTACTCAGGAAGGAATTTTTCCGTTGCAGTTGTGTATTAGTTTCCTCTGGCTAGTGTAACACACTACCATGATCTTGATGGCTTCAAACAATAGAAATTGAGTCTCTCACAGTAATGGGGGCCAGACCTCTAAAATTCAGTATCACTGGACCAAAATTAAAGTGTTGGCAGAGTTGTGCTACCTCTGTGGGCTCTGGAGGACAGTCTGCTCCATGCTTCTAGTGGCTTGCTTTGTAGCTGTCTCACCCTCTCTCTGCTTTGGTGGTAACATTCCTTTCTCCTCTGATGTCTGCCTCTCTCTTATAGGGACACTTGAAATTGGATTTGTAGCCCATCTGGAGAATCTAGCAAAATCTGTCTAAGTCAAGATCCTTAATTTTATGTGCAGACACTTTTCCTTATAAAACATTTACAGGTTCTAGGGATTAGGATTGCATGTGTATATGTAGTGTCTCAATTTGGTCAGTTCCCTTGGATAGAACTTTAAGTCTCTGATATTTTGAGTTAATGAAAACAACAATAAAAATAGCACACACACACACACACACACACACACACACACACACACACACACATCTTTCTTTTTGCTAAATCAAAGGATCTGAACTGTAGCTTATCAAAGGATTTGAACATCAAAATGCCAAAATACATTATCAAAAATTATCACAGTACATTCAGTAATGGGTAGAATTAATTTTTTAAATTTTGGTTAATCTACTGGAGCAAATATTCCATTTAATTTTTTTATCACTTAAGGTGAATTAAGTTCTTACATAAACTACTTATATCCATTCCTTGCTCATTTTACTATGAAGCTGTTCTTCCTTTAACTTAATCATAAGACTACTTGTAATAAGGATATTAACCTTCTTTTGGTTATATATATATCATAAGTATATTTTCCTAGTTGGTTGTTTCACATTGTTAATAGTGTTTTTATTTACAGTATATGATTTTTTTCATTTCTTTTACTGCAAGATTATAGAAATAACCATCTATATTTAATATGGCAATTAAAATCTGTCACATTTTTAAGTGTTATGTTAACCAATAATATACAAACCTCATTTCTTCCCTTAGTTCTTCCTTGATCCTTATTAACATTTTCTTGATCTGTGTTTTCAGTCTTTTCATGAATTCTGCTGTTTCAGGTATTATAAACCCAGGAACTTGGTCAATGTTATTTTATCCTAGTCAATCCAGATTTCCTGGAGAGAATAAGGACATGAGGGGAGTATGCAGAGCAGGAGGTAGAGTAGGTAGTGGCCTGGGGCTACTGGTAGAAAGAGATCTGAGGTATAAACAGATTTGTGACCATATGCCCTTCGCAGCTCCATTTCTCACATATTGGGTGAGCAAATTGATTTGCTTTTTCTACATTTATCCCTCCAAGTACTTAGGTTTTAGTTTCTTCCCACTTCTTTTTTTTTTTTTTTAAAGATATTTATTTGACAGAGAGAGAGATCACAAGTAGGCAGAGAGGCAAGCAGAGAGAGGGGGAAGCAGGCTACCTGCTGAACAGAGAGCCCCATGCGGGGCTGGATCCCAGGACTCTGGGACCATGACCTGAGCCAAAGACAGAGGCTTTAACCCACTGAGCCACCCAGGCGCCCCAGTTTCTTCGCAATTCTAAACTGGTTTTCAATCTATCTGCTTTCTAAATCCCAAAATGTGTATTAAGGCCTGATCTGCTATTATTTTACTTTGTCTTTGGTCTTCCACCTTCTAAATTTATATCTTTTAAAAATTCTTACCGTCCTTTTAGCAAAACTTCAGTAGGGAGGGAAATAGATGCTTGTTCAATAGATCATATTTCCAAAAATCTCCATCTTTTTTTTCCTCACTCCAATCAGGCTTTTGCCCCAGGCACTTCATTGAAATAATTCTTGTTAAAACTAAAAATTTTCTTTCACTCTAATGGCTGATTTTCTGTCCTCCCCTTACTTACCTCCAGCAGCATTAGATTCTTACAACATCCTCTTTCTTGAAACATTGCCTCACTTGTCTTTAAGGACAACATTTTCTATTGGTTTCTTTTCTAAAACTGGCTATTTCTCTCATTCTCTTATTCTGATTCCTTGTCCTCTTCCTGTCCACTAAGTCTTTAAATACTATGTGTGCTATTCTATTTCTTTTTCTCTTTTAAGTTTTCATATCTCTATAGGTGGTTTTATTTATTTACTTACTTATTTATTTTAAAGATTTTATTTATTTATTTGACAGAGACAGAGATCCCAAACAGGCAGAGAGACAGGCAGAAAGAGGGGGAAGCAGACTCCCTGCTGAGCAGAGAGCCCAATGAGGGGCTCGATCCCAGGACTCTGAGATCATGACCTGAGCCGAAGACAGAGGTTTAACCCACTGAGCCACCCAGGCGCCCCACTATAGGTGGTTTTATACAATTTAATACTTCCTGTATTCTCTTATGTGCTGATGGCATCCTATTTATAACTTCACTTCAAACTTTCCCATCTGTCTTAAATATTTTCATATATTTTCATTTATACACTTGATGGACACCCTCAACTTGACATGCTCAAAATAGAATATTTGATTTCCCCCCCACCAAAACAAGCAAGCAAATGACAAAAATTGCTCACACAAAGCTTATTCTTCAGTTTCTTATCTTAGTGACAATCTAAGATTTTATCTACTTGTTCAAGCCAAAAATTTGGAGGCATACTCTCTTGACCCTCATGTCTGATCTACTATTAGATCTTATAAGTTTAACCTTAATACTATATCCATCATTCAACCGCTTTTTTTTTTTCCCCATTTCTAACACTACTAACCTAGTCAAGTCATTATCATTTCTCACTTCTTCAGTCTGTTTTCTTCTTAATAGCCAGGGAAATCTGGAAAAAAAAAAAAAGAGCAAAGAAGAAAGGAAGGAGGGATGGGACCAATTCTTGCTATTTTCCTGCTTAAAATATTCTTCTATTAAAAAGTGCCTGGGTGCCTCAGGTCATGATCTCAGGCTCCTGGGATGGAGCCCACGTAGGGCTCCCTGCTAAGGGGAGGGTCTACTTGTCCCTCTCCTGCTACTCCTCCCCCTGCTTTTCTTCCTGTTCCTCCCCACTCCCCACTGTTTGCATTCTCTCTCTCTTTCTTAAATAAATAAATGAAATATCAAAAAAACATATTCTTTTATTACATGGCCTTGCGCACCTCATGTGATTTTTACTCCTGCCTACCTCTCTGGATTCATTTTTTATCATTCTCTCTCACTCATTATATTCTATTCCCAAAAGCCTAGATTTTTTTTTCCTGAATTCATCCAGTTTATTCCTTTTTGGGCTGTCGTAGAGGCATTTCCATTTTTATTTCTCCAGTTTTTCATATGGTCTGCTCCTTCACCTCATCCTGGCACACAATGGGTGTGCAATAAATATGTGTTGCATGAATGATATTCAGTGTAATTCTCAGTTTCTATCTTCCAAAGTGAGATATTCACATCAATTTTCTTTAGAAGATGCTTAGTTAAAGGGAAATTACTTGAAACTTCTTCCAAAGAATTATCAGTTTGTAAAAGAGAATGTCAGTTTCACCTTTGAAAAAAAGTTCTTCAGTTTTTTTCTAAATGTGTAAGATATGCAAAATATCTTTCCCTACTAGATTAAGGAAAAAAGTAGCTAAAATATTAAACTATAATTTAAAAAGAGAAGATATATTAAATAAAAAACCGAGTTTTGTGCTTTATTCTAAAATAGGTTGTGTTTATAGTTATGTTATTTAATATAGAGATGTTTATGTTTATCTAAAGAGAGAGCCCACTAAAGACCAGGAGACCTTTTCCATCTGGCCCAGGGTTTCTCAACCTCAGCAAGCACTGCACCACTGATGTTTTTTGGGTTAGGTAAATCTTTGTTGTGAGTGGCTGTTTGGTTCATTGTCAGATGCTTAACACCATTGATTGACAACTCTTACCCCAACTCATGCAAACAAAACTTTTCTTCAGACATTGCCAAATGTAGCCTGGGGATGAAATCCTCCCACTCTCTAGAACTATTGGCTTTAATTTAAATAATTTCTTAAGGCCTTCTTCAGCGACTATATTATACCATTGTAACCCAAAAGGTCAACACTTGGAAATTGATAGCTTAAACTTGTTGCGGTTTTGACAACCAAAATGTTGGCAGATGCTGATTAATATCCTCTGGAGGACAAAATCACGTATTTTGGGAAACAATGATCTACTATGATAAAAAACAGTTTTTTTTTTATCAGTATGATAAAAAACAGTTTACATATGCTGCTCTCACAAATAAAATGAAAAAGTAAGAGCAAATAAACTTCATCGGCCCATGTGCTTTGAATTCATCAGTAATATCAATCTTTTCTATTAATTAATATTTTCGGATCTTTAAAAAAGAGATTTTTAGAATAGAAATGATGCTATGGAGGGTATAGTTCAGCTCTCTCTTTTTATAGGTTAAGGAATGGAAGTGACTACAATAAAATGCTTATGGAAGATCACACAGAGAACTGTTTCTTAAAAATAGTTCTTATCTAATATAATTCAAAGAGGATAATTTTAATTATAAAAAGTAGCAAAAATTTAAACAAAACACCTAAACATATAAAAGAATAGACATTCTTTTGAGAAGGATGGAACTATATCAAGGGTTAACATAATTGCTGGGATCAGACTTTTAGTTTAGAAATTCCTCTTAGCTAAAGTAATAAATTTTCATCAAATAAAAGGACAGCAATATTTCAAGTGATACCAACTTTTTGGTTTTTATTAACCAATTCTAAGATAAATTGTTACATGTATTAAATATTTTTCATCTTACTATGCACAACATTTTGCTCTGAATAAAAATGGAAGGCATAACATTTAAAACATTATTTGTTTGGTTAAAAAGCTAAGTTAATGATGTTAATATGTTCTTATTTCTAGATATCAAACTTGATATAAAGTAGAGTTTGAATGCATTGAATGAATAAATTGGATGATGCATAAATCTTTGATTCTTGAACATCACTTCTTTCAGCCAGGATTTACCAAAGACCTGTATAACAGCAAGGCTTTTAAGTTTACACTTTCTTTTTTTTTTTTTTTTTTTTTAAAGTTTACACTTTCTAAGGGCACCTGGGTGGCTCAGTGGGTTAAAGCTTCTGCCTTGGGCTCAGGTCATGATCTCAGGGTCCTGGGATCAAGCCCCAGAGTCCCTCACTGGGCTTTCTGCTGGGCAGGAAGCCTGCTTCCCACCCCTCACCCCCGTCTGACTCTACCTGCTAATGATCTCTCTCCTCTCTGTCAAATGAATAAATAAAATTTTTTTAAAAAGTTTATACTTTCTAGAAAGAAACTTTACGTGACAATATCATTTCTTGAGTACAGAGAGATTCAAATACTTTAGATTTCATAATTGGGTTTTATAATCTTTTATGTAAGGTGGTAAGCCAGAGGTGTGTCAGTTTTTATTGGAAGAATCCTTATCTTTTGTAGGTATGGCCCTCAGAGTTGCTGGGAAAATTCAAGCAGTGTGCATTATTTTTACTCCAAAAACTGATTTGCTGCTGCTACAAAACGTATAATGATCAAAGAGGTTCAGATCAAGGAACATGGCTAATACCTTAGACTGAAATATTTTAAGATTGGCTGTAATCTGCCATCTAATTTGACCAAAGAAAAGCCTCAATAATGTTTATGTGAAACCTTTGATTTTGCATTGATCTTCCTTTACTTTCAAGGCTTTAATTAAAGTGAATTAACTATAAAAGGTAACTAAATTAATTACTAGGTGATGCTGTTTTGTCATTTTCATTTGAACTTTATTATTTTTTTGTTGTTTTATTTTAGTTTTGGTAGAGTTTTCATGGAACACCTTTCTTTTTTTCCCTAGCATAAATTAGACAAGAGATTCAAAAGCTTTTTTGAGGAAACTCCTGGCTCATGATGATAAAACTATTTTCAGCATATAGGATGGTTACCTATTCTAAATTAACTGGCTGTATATCACGGCAGGACGGCATGCATCTTAGTTCATATCAGAGCTTTTGTAAAATAACTGAGGAAAAAGTCAAACTAAAGTGCATTGTATTTTATATCACTTGAGATTGAAATCTGATCTGTCAGGAGATTCATCCACATAGTTCTGATTCTTGTTGAGGTATGAAAATACAGGTCTAGCAGAAATAGCAGTATAATGTGATTTGTGTTAAGCTTATAAAACATGGTCCATAGCATATTAGAGGATAATGATGGATAGGTGACTACTGTGAAACCTCTTATATTATTCTTGCTGATTTCTCAGAAAGATGAAAAGAAACAGTACAGCAGTTGTGTCTAAGAGCTGGTAGCACAAAGATTTAGTGGTACAGCTGAGTTTCTGTATCCTATATCCTATAACCATTTCTACATTTTTACTTCTGCAACTGTATGTGATATTAACAACTAATAACAATTTTACAGTGCCTAAGACAATTTGGAAGTCAAATTTAAAATCTACAAAGGAAGGAATGGGCAAAATGAGGCGGCCTCAAGGCTGCCAATCATCAAGTATTTGTTGATTGTTACAAGGCAAGCTGTACCACCTAAGTAACATGATGAAAAGGATACATTGATCTGGCTGATTAGTCTTCCTTCCTATTACCCAAATATATCTGGATTAATTTTTGCTCTTTTGTCCTTCTTATACAGTGATGGCAGTGTATCTAGCATGGTAAAGGATGATTGCAAATGAAATCCCCAAATCCACCTTTGGAATTCAAGGAGCTTAAGCTGAAAAGTAAAACAATATTATTGCATGTTTTTGCTTTATTTCAGAGTATTATATCTGGCAATCCCTTTCCTTCTGTTTGAATTCATTTCTCTGATTGTGTCTTGCTTGTTAATGTGATACTGCACTAATTTATATGGTAAGCCTCCAAGCCGCATTGTCTGTGATCCCGCAGCATCATTAGAGCTCAAAACTGCTCATCATTATTCATCCCAAGAAAGAATGTGGCATGCCGATGATTCTCAGAAAATATTTTTTATTACTACGGACTAAGAAAATGTGGTATTGTTAATCCTAAAATTCAGGAACTATTGGTGCAGGGCATGGATGTCCTTTATATTTCAATAAATTAAAATACAATTGCTTCCTTTTTGGTTCATCTGGTTTATGTACTTGGTTTTCTGTATTAGAAATATACTAACTAATTTCACTGCAGCATTTTTAAAAGCTGTGTTTATGAGGCTTTATTTTTTTCATGGTAACCATTCAGTTATAATTTTTAGATTAAAACCAGCTTGAAAACTGGGGAAGCATTTGTAAAGCTCTATCCCAAATAGTAAGATCATTGCTATTGAAAGAGGGGACACCAGAAAATCCAGAAAGGAACTTGACTTTAGTAATAATATAAAAATGCCACCATAAAACTATGTGTATTATTAGGTAAGACACTTAATCCTTCAGAGCCTTAATTTGCTCACCCATAAAATTGGGTTAATAATTTATCTTCCCTGGCAATCTCACAGGATTCTTGAAGGGCTAAATGACATAATGTGTATGAAAGAGCCTTGAAAACTATAAAGTGCCTTTTAAATTTAAGGTAATATTATCATTAATTATTTTTTACTG
The DNA here is from genome assembly GCA_028646535.1 of Procyon lotor. Taxonomy (NCBI): domain Eukaryota; kingdom Metazoa; phylum Chordata; class Mammalia; order Carnivora; family Procyonidae; genus Procyon; species Procyon lotor. The sequence goes on from CM053618.1 coordinate 14,985,579, forward strand.
AAGATAATGTTTTTTTTCATTTGTTAAGTTTATTTTGTCTTTGCTGCTATGCAAATACAAAAACATTTTTGGTAATTCCCATTCTTCTCCAAGTGAAGGAAGTAGATACATTAATAAACAACAGCAAGCTTTATGAAGTTGTGAGCATCTGTAACTTTATTAAGAAAAATAACCACATGTTTTTAGCAAGGTTTCATTTGTCCATCAAACAAAATTATTCTAGAAGTACAATATAACTTTTTATTGAATTTCAGCCTGGGCCGTAGGACTTCTTTAATAAATTCATTTTCCTTCTTTCTATAATAAACTTTCAAATGTGTCAGATTGTGCACAATGGCATAATACTGCTATTGATTTCGGTTTCCTATGGACTGACTTTTCTATGATTTTGTTATTTGCAAATAATAATTCTAAAACAACAAACATCAAAGAAAAACAGAACTGCAATATAACCAGTAATTTGACTTAAGGAGCATGGATTATTGGGTTGATAGCCCAGGGTTCAATTATAATTTATTCACTTTTTCTTCTGCCCAGATTTGGTTGTAAAATTACATGGAGTAATTATCATTATTTCTTAGGGTTTTTTGAGTGTTAAATGAGATAAGGTAGGTACCTTATCTGGCACACTGTAGATTGCAAATGATTTTGAATACCTTTCACAGATTTCCTTAAGAAGATCTGCTTAAAATACACATTGCCTTCTGAGCCAAGACTTCTCCCCTCGATTTTCACTTTGGCGTGGAAATATTATCAAATTACCTTTGGGGATGGGAATGATGATTTAAAATCGATATATGTAGTAGTGAGAAGGGTTACATTAAAGAGAATTAGTATTAAAAACTCAAAGAACTTAAAGAAAGTGAGCTCCAAAACATGGAAGAAGCACAATACTTTTCAATTTATCTGCAGAACCACCCTTTAGTTCATAATTTCCATTAGAGAGTTCACTTCTTATTCATACTCTGATCCACTGATATGTCGATTAATTCCTTCTGCAATTATTAAATCATTCATATACTCATGTGCATGTACCCATGATAGTCAATGAAGTGTCTACAAGTCTTGTTCTATGTTAGGCAGTGAAGACAATTGGATCATACCTATTTATTTGACCATGACATTGACTTCTCTTCTTTCTGTGCATGGTTTTGTCAAGAATTTTTATTGTACTCATTCTGTTTTCACTCTGTTAAAAAATCAGAACCAGACCTGGGGGCTATGTAGCTTTGTCTTAAGAATTAAAGTGATTCACCCAGCAGAACTTAATGGGTTAACTGAATACAAATTGAATAAATCTTTCCCATTTAGCCAGAATACCATAATTTGACAGATATCAAGTTAGATTATAGGCTGTTTACTTCATTTCTTCATTTTCATACTTCCCTAGGCTAATTTAGTATTGAACAAGTTTCAGATAATTTGAATGTATAATTTATTGATTCAGAAGATTATGTTTTCAGGATAGTGTGAAAAATGTTTTAATAATAGAGAAAAATGTAATATTTCAAAACAATTAAATGTGAGCACATTTTTAAAGAACTCATGGCAGGAAAGTTTGCCATATCACTTTGCGAGTATATTGTCTCTTTGACCTTTTTTTTTAATAGAAACTTCAAAAATTTTCATTTGCTTGATTTATAGGATGGTCAAAAAATTTGAACATTAAACTGTATGTTCTGATGAGTGTAAAGCCTTATTCTGATTTTCTAATAAGTTCAACATCAGTATATGAACCTAGGACTCTTTCATCTGCTCTGTGAATAGTCAAGTAGTTTTAATGTAAAAGCAACCTCCTCTGGGGACACCTTCAAAGAGATTTTAGCATAGAGTCTGAAAAGATTTTTTTTTAAAGTAAATTGGATTTTTAAAATTGATAGTTGCTATTAAGCATAAAGATGATGTAACTAATTTTAATTTATAATAAGACAGAGCTATTACAGAACATTAACATTTGAATGTTCATGTGTTTAAAAGTCTTCCAGTTGATGAGTATATGAATATATTAATTTCATATATTTCTATAATTTTTGAAATGACCTATAATTTCACAAATGAAACTATAATCAACCATGTAATTTTTAAAAAAAATATAAAAATATATTACCTCAATTTCTTTAAGTTGAAGTCCCTTCTGAGAAAAAACAGTATACTATCCATATAAATATACATACCTGCACATATGACATCAGTGTCCATTTAAGATTTTTTCATGTGGATTTATGCTCAAGACTATTATTATTTTGTAAAATATTTTATTTATTTATTTGATACAGAGAGAGAGATCACGAGTAGGCAGAGAGGCAGGCAGAGAGAGAGGGGGAAGCAGGCTCCCTGCTGAGCAGAGAGCCTGAGGAAGGGCTTGATCTCAGGACACCGAGATCACGACATGAGCCAAAGGCAGAGGCTTTAACTCACTGAGCCACCCAGGCACCCTCAAGACTGTTATTCTAATGATTGTAATAATGCATTTTTACTATTAACTACTACATTTAGAGTGTGCATAACAACTAGTAAGAAACAAATATACCTACTAAAAGTAAACTACGATTTTTCTTTACTTGCACCACAACACTTCTGGAGCAAAATATGTAAGTTTTTTCTTATACCAACAAATTCTCCATCTCTCTAGACACCATCTGGGCTGCTACGATTCAGTTATGAGACTATACCCAGTTAGTACAGACCCCATACGTTAAGGGCTCAGTCCCTTAAGACTGTGTTCCATTTTAGATGCCAGTCACCTGTAATGGATCCCCCAGTTACCCACAGTTGTTGTCAACTTGGCTAAATATTGGGGTTTCCCATGATTCCTTCCTCAGGTTGTATAATTTGCTGTAATGACTCTCAGGATTCAGGGAATTTCTTATGTTTTCCCAGATTATTACAAAGGATATGAAAAAGAATACAGATGAACAGCCAGAAGAAGGCAAGTCCACAAAGGTTCCAAGCCAGGGATTTCTGTCTTTGATGAGCCAGGATGTACCATCCTCCTCACACATGGCCAGAAGCTCTCTGAACCTCATAGTTTATCGATTTTTATGGAGGCTTCATCACAGAGGATTGATCAATCATTAACTCAATCACCAACTGCTCTGCCCTCCCCCAGAGGATTAAGGTGGTGCTGAAATTTCCAAGCTTCTAATAATTAGGTCCTGATTTTTCTTGTAACCAATCCTCTTCCATGTATATACCTAGTCACATTATTAGAACAAAAGATGTTCCCAGAACTGCTATTACTCACAAGATTCCATGGGTTTTAAGAGCTCTGTGTTAAGTACCAGGAGCAGAGACCAATGCTTGTTTCTTACCTACTATAATTTAGTGAAGTATGTATGGTAAATATATGTGTATTTTTTAAAAAGATTTATTTATTTTAGAGAGCGAAAGTGAGAGAAAAAGAGAGAGAGAGAGCATGTGAGCAGGGAAAGGGGCAGAAGGAGAGGGAGAGAAATCTTCAAGCAGATTTCCCACCGAGTGCAGAGCCCAACACTCGCTGTTCCTAGGACCCTGAAATCATGACCCAAGCAGAAATCAAGAGTCCAATGCTCAACCTGCTGAACCACCCAGGCATCCTTGTGTATTTCTTTTTGTTGATTGAATAAAAGGAATATTTATGGATTGAAAATATAGATGTATAAAATAACTTGAAATGTGGTTTTAAATAGCTTTCCATTAAAATTAATGAAAATTTATAAAAATGAAATTTTATTTTAAAAATATAGCATTATTTTGGCAACTACAAATGTATAAGTGGCACATCTGGCTTGATATAAATGATTGGTCTTTTTTATTTGTTTGGATACATTTGACTATAATTACTAGAAATCTTGACTCAAAAGGGGTTTCTCTTCACCTTATGCTTCTCCGGCTTTGATGCACTTGGAAATGTCATGGAGATCTGGCTCAGCCCACCCCTATCTATAGGCAATACTCGAAGTTTTTGATTCAGTTGGTCTGGGATGGGACCTAGAATTTACATTCTTAATTTCTCAGGTGATGCTGATCTTGCTAGCCATGGACCACATTAAAACAGCTCTGCCTTAAGCAAAAAGACATGTTTAACAGTCTGAAGGTTGGTCATACTCCAAGACATAATTGAGCCCCAGGTTAGTTGGTTTGTATTTTCCTTGCATTTCTCTACTCTGCTCTACCAATACAAGTTGGGTTTGTTCTCAGGGCCACGGTGTGACTGCAAAAAGCAACTGAGGCAGAAAGCTTCCTTATTCACATTCAGCAAAAGAGAAGAGAAAGCTTTTCTTGAATCCTGGAACATAAAGTCTTTTGTTAGAATTGATTAGACTAACATAGGCCATGCACTTGACTCTGAATGAATAAAAGTTGCCAGGTTATCACATGATGTGTTCAGCTTAAGCCAGTGTTCCTACACTAATTGCTGGTGAGGGGGTTAGGATTACTTTGACTGGCTAACACTAATCAGGCTCATTTATGGAGCTATGGATAAGATCTGCTTTTCTAAGTCATAGGGTCTGCATTGAATGAGATAGGCCACTGAACAAAATGAATGTTCTCTTATGATGACATTGGTTGGCCACTGCTAGCAAACGCTACTACCACTTTCAAATACAAACCAAGATGTGTTTACACATAAACTAGTCCATAAAAATGGAAGAAAACAGGTGAGACCAATCATATCTGATTGGTAAAATACATCTTTTATTAGATGTATTGTTTTTAGAATACATAGAATTTTCACTAAAGTTTCTTTTTTATAGTTTTTTACGTCACACTATCCACAAACATTTTTTTCTTTACTACATTAATTGGTAGAATTAATTCGTCTCTCAACCATTTTTGAAATGTAAAATATTTTGAGGTTGTCTTGAGTTCTTTCAAAAGTAAGGTATATGATTTATTTATTTATATTCCATTACAAATTCAAGTATAATCAATATATACTATACTGTAACAATGTACTTATTTTAGAATAACAACATAATGATTCTATATTTGTATATATTGCAAAATGATCACCAAGTAAATCCAGTTAACATCCATTACTACACAGTTACAAATTAATTTTTCTTATGATGAGAAGTTTAGGGTCTGTTCTCTAGATATATAAAACAGTATTGTTAACTGTAGTTAATACATTACATCATCAGGAGTTATTTATTTTATAACCGGATGTTGTATCTTTTGACCACTTTCACCTATTTTGCCTATGCTCCTCCCTCTATCCCTTATCTATAGCAACCACTAATTTATTCTTTGTACCTGTGAGGTTCATTTTATTTTTCCAGATTCCACACATAAGTGTGTTTGTCTTTCTCTGTCTGACATATTTCAGTTAACACAATGCCCTTAAGGTTCATTCATGTAGGGGAGCCTAGGTAGCTCAATGGGTTAAAGCCTCTGCCTTCAGCTCAGGTCATGATCTCAGGGTCCTGGGATCGAGCCCCGCATCAGGCTCTCTGCTCAGCGGGGAGCCTGCTTCCCCCGTCTCTGTCTGCCTCTCTGCCTACTTGTGATCTCTCTCTCTCTGTCAAATAAATAAATAAAATCTTAAAAAAAAAAAAGGTCCATTCATGTTGTCACAAATGACAAAATTTCATTATTTTCTATGGCTGAATATCATTATATACATATGTTTTATTTATATATTATATATACATTATATATTATATATACATTATATGTAATGTTTATATATATATACATTATATATATGGAATATATATATAATATATTTATATATTATATATATTTTTTCTTTATCCATTCATTCATTGGTAAACACTTGGGCTGTTTCCATGTTGTGGCTATATGTAAATAATATTGCACTGAACATAAGGGTACGTATATCTTCTTGAATTAGTGTTTTTGCTTTCTTCAGATAAATACCTGGTAGTGGAATTGTTGGATCATATGATAGTTCTGTTTTTACTGTTTTGTGGAATGTCCGTACTGTTTTCCATAGTGTTTGTACCAATTTATATGCCCACCAATAGTGCACAAGTGTTCCCTTTTCTCTACATCTGCACCAACACTTCTTATTTCTTTTTAATTATTTTAAGGGAGGAGGGGCAGAGGAAAAGGAAGAGAGAATCTTGATGTGGGACTAGAACTCATGACCCTGAGATCATGACCTGAGGCTGGGTTATACCAGATATTTTAGCCATTAATTTACATGGATTTGATATATTTTCATCCAGTGGTATCTTACATCTCAACATTTTAGGATTTAGGTGTCAACCACTCTGGAAAACCTATAAATGCTTGTTATGTGCATCAATAAGTAGATAGTGAAAGTGGATAAAGAGAGAACTAGTGGTGTGGTATAAGGAACAATGGATGGAAAGTGATCAGAATCATCTTCCTGGGTAGGAAACAGTCTCTATTTTAGTTTCAGTACATGATATTCAATATAGGGAAATACTGTGTGATACATGCTTCTTTCTCTGTTCCACTTGTACCTATATATAACAAGAGACTGGTAATGAACAAGAGAGCATAATATACCTATTTAAACTTTGCTATCTGTAAAACCCCTGGGAAATTCTAAATGAGAACTATTTATTATGCTTTATAAAGCTATACTTCAATTTCATGCACAAATAGTGTCACTTTCATTTTTAGCTTGAAGCCATTGTAACCTGATGAAGAGACACATAGGATCACAAATTAGCTCCCCTGAGAAGATTTTTCTATTTTTAGTCAGGGACTTCTGTAACTCAGAAAAAAAAAATAAATCTGCATTTTTGGTAATATTTTCTGTCTTTTCTTTCTAAGAAAAGCTTTTTGTTCAGTCTTTGGAAGAATAGATGTTTGTTTTTCATGCAAATGTGTTTTATTTTTATTTTATTTAAATGTAATAATTAAATATATTTTAATTAAATATATTAAGTCAAGCATCCCCCCTATTTGTTGTCAAATGATCCTTTATTGAAATATTTTCCTTTCTGGTCATTCCATTGCACCACTATACATGTCGTGAGGGTGGTGGCATTAATATTATAGCACACAAATTGGGCAACTTCCAAGATCTCTTTAATGGTTCCAGAGAATTCTTTGGCTAAAAATCAGTGCCACATCTGTCAGGCAATGCTGACAATCTCAGCAAAAGTGATATTTTCACTGGGCTTAATGTTTTTCTGCTTCCTTCTGTCTCTTGGAGGTTCCTTAAGGGCTTTGACAATCAGGACAGAGGCAGAAAGTACCACTTCAATCCGGGCTGTCTGTTCTGAATGGTCAGCTTCACTGTGGTCCTCAGACCCTCCCAATCACTGATTGCCTTGGAGATGTCATAACCAACCTTTTTTTGGAGATGGACCCATGGAGTTGATCTTCTAGGACAGGGTAGATGTGGCACCGACTTCCTCACCAGCACACCTCAGGTACCTCGGGTATGTGACTTTGATCTCGGGAGGGTCAAACATAGGCAGTATGGTGGAGGCAGCTGGTGGGAGATGAACCAAGATTTAGGAGGACTAAAGGCAATTGTACCTTTGTCTCTACTGAGCTGAAGGCCAAAAAGTTAGTCAGTCATCTTGATTCACATATATCTAGTATGGGTTAAGAGGATTTTCAGAATTTAGCTTATAGCTAAGTATTCCCTCTGTTAGGCTCAAAACACGTCAACAAGATAATTTAAGACAAATCCTTGTCCACAAAGAATTCATAATCTCTAGAAAAAAACAGATGTAAAAACAGACATTAACCCTGACACTTGTCCAGTGATGACATAAAACTGTTCTTGACTTTCATTATTTTTTGTTTTGTTTTTCAGTTTTTAAATTTTTAAAATTGGAGTACAGTTGACACATGATGTTATATTAGTTTCAGGTGTACAATAGAGGGATTCAGCTTCTCTATGCTATGCTATGCTCACCACTAGCATAGCTACCATCTGTAACATTTTTACAATATCATTGACTACATTCTTTATGCTGTGCCTTTTATTCCTGTGACTTATTCTTTCTATAACTGAAAACCTGTATCTCTCACTCCCCTTCACTCATTTTGTCCATCCCCTTACCTTCCTTCCCTCTGGCAATCATCAGCTTGTTCTCTGTATTTGTAGGTCTGTTTCTGCTTTTTGTTTGTCTCTCCATTTGTTCTGTTTATCAGGTTCCACATATTTGTTTTCTCAGTGTGACTCATTTCACTTAGCATAATATGCTCTTCACCCATCCATGGTGTCCCAGATGTCAAGATCTCAACCTTTTTTTTTAACAATGTGTTATGTATCTCCTATCTTTATCTAGTCATTTATCAATGGGAATTTGGATTGCTTCCATATCTTGTTGATTGTAAATAATGATCCAGTAAACAAGAGTGCATGTATCTTTTTGAATTAGAGTTTTTGCCTTCTTTGGGTAAATACCAATTGGTGGAATTACTGAGTCATATGCTATTTTTTTTTTCAACTTTTTGAGGAAGCTTAAAACTATTTTTAACTGTGGCTGTACAATTTACTTCACACCAGGGGGACACAAGGGATCCTTTTTCTCCACATCCCTGGCCACATTTGTTACTTCTTGTCTCGTTGATTTTAGTCATTCTGACAAGTATAAGGTGATATCTTATTGTGGTTTTGATTTGCATTTCTCTGATGATTAGTGATGTTCAGCATCTTTTCATGTATCATTGGCCATGACTATTCTTTGTAAGAGACATTTCTCAGGAGAGGCACTGAAAAGTGGATCATGCAGTCTTCTTGTACGAGTTCAAGTTTTAAAGGAGGTAAGCTTTTAGCTAAGTGAGAGTGGTGGAGGATTTGGCAACAGAAGCACACCAGGAAGAGACAATATCCTATGTATATGCTTACCTTAATTTCTTCACCTGGTATTGCCATATTAATAATATCTCTCTCATAAGTGTTATGAAATTAGAATAAATGTAAATGTAAAACACTGTGCATAGCATATAGTAGTATCCAGTAAGTGTGAACTGTTTTTCCATTTATACTTAACTATAGTTCAGAAAATTAATGGAAAAAATGTTCTTTTAAATAAAATTTTGCTGCTTAGTTAGCCTCTTTGTTAACATAAATTGGATCTCTCCTTCTCTCCCTTTCTATCAATGAAAAATGAGATTTTAAACCAAGAGCTAAATCCTTAACCCAAGGAATGCGTGAACCAACTATTAAGTTAGTTCTCTCACATACAAAGGTTTATATAACAAATACATTCTCAAACTCCAGTTCATCTAAGAATTGCTTGTTTTGATGATAGTGCAGATTCCTGGGCCCTGAGGCCTTGTCCACAACCTAGGATTTTTAGTAAATACTACAGGGGATTCTAGTGCAGGTGCTCAGTAAGCAGTACTTACAGAGAAATACACTGAATGGATTTTGTCTCATTTTTAGCACAAAGTACTGCATCAATCTGGAAAGTGAAGCATGATATGTTTAGCATAGTATATCATGGATGACATTCAATACAAAAATGGGCTAGAAACTAGACTCTCTAGAGTCACTTGATTTTGATTTATGAAAGGTGCAATTATTATATTTTTCAGCATCAGATTTAGTATACGAGATAGTCATCTGTAAGAAGTAACCCCCCTCTGAAATTATCTTTTCGGCCACCCATAACTTTGTGTCACCACTCCTATTTATTCAAATGTTCAAAATAAACTCTACTTAAATAAACTATCAACTCCCTGTTAATCAGATATGGATTGTCAGTGAAGTTTTTAAAACTAATAGTTTTTCCGCTTTATAAACCTATGTGTGATCCTCCAGACTCTTCATCCCTAAAGAAAATTGCAGTCTCTATGTGCTCAAGACATGAACTAATGTTAATGTGAACTTAAATGGAGCATTAATTATAGGATAATTGACCTATCCTCTAAAATTTTTCTCTAAGAAAAAAAATATGTGACTTTGGGTTGTTTGAATTTATGTGATATTTTTAAAACTTCCAGCGTGGGAGTGCCTGGGTGGCTTAGTGTGTTAAAGCCTCTTCCTTTGGCTCAGGTCATGATCTCAGGGTCCTGGGATGGAGCCCCACATTGGGCTCTCTGCTCAGCAGGGAGCCTGCTTCCCTCTCTCTCTGCCTGCCTCTCTGCTTACCTGTGATCTCTCTCTCTGTCAAGTAAATAAAATAAAATCTTAAAAAAAGAAAAATTCCCAGTTTGATTGATAGGGATACTTCAAAATGAAGTCAAATTTTGTTTTTGTAATCAAAAAAATACTTCCTTTAACATATATCCCAAGTAAATTAAACAAAATCTGCTCTGAACAAGATATTAATCCCATATTATGCTTTCATTTTAGCAAAATTTGACAGATTCACATACCCATTTTCTTTTCTTGGAAAACTATAAAACTCATACATTAAAAGAATGATTCAGGAAATGTAATCAATTATTTTTGATGTATTATTATTCAACATTAAAATAGTATTTACCTCTTCCTTTTCTTGAGACAGGTTTCTTAGTAAATTGTGGGGAGAATTTTAATAATTCAATTCATTTAACTAAATAATTCACACAGGTAATTAATTATAGCTTTAATACATTCCCTATATTCAAACTCCAAACTGATGCTCAGTTGGGTTCCAAACTTGCTGACTCAAGCAACACAAAATTCAGATTATAATTAGATCACATAGTTTCACTGTATTCTCTGTGCAGAGAGAATTAGGATATGGCATGAAGGAAGTGAAACTCACTGTTTCAAGCCTAGGGAAAGGGGTAATTAAGGGAGAGGTAGTTAAGTCCAATGCCTGAATCCAAATATATGGGAGGTGGGAAGGTGAGGAAGGAGAAGGTTAGAATTATTGAGATATTATGGAAAGTTAGAGAACCACAGGCATAGAGATGTACTTCACTGGATTTGGGGGAGGGCTGGAAGCCTATCAAAGGGCAATTCAAAGATGACATGGGTGTCTCGGTGATAGTAGAACAGGACCATGCTTAGATGAGCCTGGGCCATTGTTCGTGGCTTCCCAGGGCTTGCAAGTGGTATATACGGGACTGGGAATACCACTTGCCATGTCGAGGGGCTGCAGAGGGATGAGAAGTATAGTGATAGGAGGTCAGACTCAAGTGAAAAAGCCAAAATGCATCTAATTTAGAGCCCAGAGGTAGAAGGTAAAGACCATGTTCTCCAAGGAGAGAGACCACTGAACTTTAGTTCCTAGCAGCAAACAGAGCATCCACTGTATACTGAACCGTCACCTATCCTCTGCCTTTACACGGTTATGAAGATCACACCTCCCCTTTGTTGAAGGGAGTTAAAAGAGAAGAGCATCAGATCTACCTAAAGAGAAATGTTTATGTCCTGAAAAGGACTGTATGTTATATATTATACCATATATATACACACATATTTAAAACATATTATATTTTATGTAGATATAAAATTTTATACATATGAAACATGGTATATATACACTTATGTATATATAGCAATTACATGTTATAAATAGTATATACTGTTAATTTCTTTCTCTTTCAAATTTTTATTTTTTCTTTTTTAAATTTTTATTTAAATTCTTATTAGGTAATATATAGTGTAATATTAGTTTCAGTAGTAGAATTTTATGATTCATCACTTACATTCAACATATTTCTTAAGTGTTAATTGGACATATTTTTTAAATGTTTACTAGGTACAAAAGCTAAGCGCCGAGGATGAAAGCAACAGTATATTTAATTCAAATATATGGGAAAAACTTGATAAGCTATTTAATAGTTTTAATAAAGAACTGAATTATGCTAAAGCACAATTAAATGGAAATTTTATTTTCTGTTGAAATTATTTTTTCCATCTGTAAGCCATGCTTATGGAAACTGCTATTTTCAACCCATAATACATGACAAATAGCAGACTCCCAAAACATGTTTTTCCTTACATTAAGCAATTGGATTTAGAAAAAAAAATTACACATAGATAAGACCACATCTCCTTTTACTCTATTCTCAGTGATAGCCTAATAAAATCATATACTTAGAGGAGGAATTCAAAATATAATTTTGATTAATTTTTAATCATGGTAGCACATAATTTCTGGCAAAATGATAGGAAAAAATAAATAGATGCTTGTAAGCCATCAATATACAAGATTACTACCAACACCGCAATATGCTTTGATTTTATGAGATCTTGTCCATGAAAAGCGCTAGGTACAAGTTTTCTTTAGTAGTTTTAATAAGTCTTTGTTTTAAAGATTTATTTATTTACTTATATTAGAGAGGGAGAGAAAGAGTGCTAGTAGGGGGAGGGGCAGAGGGAGAAGGAGTAGGAGGAAGCAGACTCCCAGCTGAGCGCAGAGCCCCAGAAGGGGCTGGATCCCATGACCCCAAAATCCAGACCTGAGTCCAAACCAAGAGTCTGACGCTCAACCAACTAAGCTACCCAGGCACTCCAATAAATCTCTGCTTTAAAAGTAACACATTCTAGGGGCACCTGGGTGACTCAGTGGGTTAAGTGTCTGCCTTCAGCTCAGGTCATGATCCTAGGGTCCCCGGGATCAAGCCCTCTATCCAGGAAGTCAGCTTCTCCCTCTGTATCTCACACTAGCTTGTGCTTTCTCTCTCACTCACTCTCTTTCTCAAATAAATAAATAAAATCTTTAAAAAATAATTAAAAAAAAAAAGAGTAACATATTCTAAACATGCTACAAAGACCTCTCTTTGAAATGGTGTAATTCTGCATTCATTCAGGTGTCTTTTTCCTTTCTACAAAGTGGAAGGTTTTTCAGGCTGGGCTATCCACGATCCCATCATTTAACCTTATAACTTAGGTGTATGTCCATAGAATATATTTTCTGAGTACATGAATCTTTGTATAAAATAAATATTTAAGTAAACATAATTTACATGAAATTGTAAACATTTATAGTGAACACAGAATATAGTATTTGGAAAAAGAAATATGGGTAACAAAATACAGTTTCTTCTTACCTTTAATTAAAATGTGTTTCTTAATTTTCTTTGTTGTTTTAGTTTTCATCTTTCTCTCTATAGTAAAAGACCTATGATATTTCAACTACCTAATTTAAGAGAAAAATAGGGCCCCTGAGATTACTTTTGAAATATCCTGATTGCATAGTTGGCAGTAATATAAATTTAGATATTTCACTTTTTTTGGCATATGCACATGCATATTCTCTATAAAAAAGAGAATTAGGAATTTTAAAAAAGAGTACAAGGAACCTATTGCCAGCTGAAATCAGTGTTACTGGAAATAATGACATTTTAATTGTGCTACTCTATTTAAAAATTCCATTTTTATTAAAAAGGAAATCATATTTTGTTCTGAGGACTCATTATATACTCCATAATAATGAGACTAAATAATTGTAAGTAAAGAGAGAGGGAAATATTTTAAAGTATTATAAAAAGTTATAGGAGTTAAAGGCTTGACACTTTGTTAAAATTATGTGCATGTTTCTTGGCTTGATTTATTTCTTTGAATCAAGTACAAATTATTATGAGCAATTTACCTATAATACTTCACTAACCTATCTGATAAGAATTTCAAAATACAACAGAATTGATGTTAAACATTTGTATGGATTAAGCCTGAGTTAAAAAGAATAAAATACTGGACACTTAGCAATTTTTCAAGCAAAATATTAGTTTTAATGTAGAGGAAAAGTTTAAAAGAAAATACTGAAACTGTATTTTCTCTACCTATTCCCTGGCTTAGCTCTAGGGCATGTGGATACATTAAAACACTTCTTAAAACTGAGGTTCTAAAAAAAACCACCAAAACTGAGATTCTTCAGTGAGTGCATAAAACTAGCCATAACATCTATTTTAGCATAATCAAATGCAAATTTCAGCAACCATTTTCAGAGTAATACATGCACTCAAGGTTTTTCAACATGCTTTTAGATTTAATAGTTCTGAGATGTGAGCTATATATAAAAAAATTAATCTGAAGTATATTTTAAATCTTCTTTTAAGTACATGATTTTACTAGGTAATTAGAAGGAAATACAGAAGGATACGATTTTATATGTCTAGAGTTTTCTTAATGACTATTGCTTTATTAAAGACTGTAGGTATGTATTAGGAACCTGCAGCTTTCCATACATTGTCTTTATATGATTGCAGAAATGGACTTCATATGTACTTCTTTTTTTTTCATATGTACTTCTATCATAGATTCTGTTTCTGTATTTGATGAAAAACTTATTGATATATTAGCAAGGTTTTGTGCTCAGTTTAAAAGAATAACAATTTCATGCTTAGGTTGCCAGGGTGGCTCAGTTGGTTAAGCGACTGCTTTCGGCTCAGGTCATGTTCCTGGAGTCCTAGGATCGAGTCCCACATCGGGCTCCCAGCTCCATGGGGAGTCTGCTTCTCCCTCTGACCTTCTCCCCTCTCATACTCTCTCTCACAAATAAATAAATGAATTTTAAAAAAATTCATGCTTATTCATTTGTGCTGCTGTATTCCCTTTGTCCCCATGGATGGCTTTCTTTCTCATCAGACCTGGTCTCACCTTAGTGTCCTTCCTACAACTGGACCAAAGTCAGAAATCCATTGTCAATCAATAACTTGGATTGACATAAGTAATACCTATTCTGACCCTGATCTTAAGAGAATTTTGTAGTCATCCTAACTGCACTTACTACTGGTCCTTTGACACATACACTATATATGAACATGATATAAATGCATACACACATATGCACACATATAAATGTGTTTGAAATATTCAATGCATATGTAATGTTTTCTAGAGTCATTCAGTTAATGTTCAAGTAAATATTACAAATAAAGCAGAATTATAACCATGTAATAAATACAGTTTTATCCTAATATTAACTAAAGAGATTTCAGCTCTTGAAAATTAGATCCTATGAGTATGGGTAAGTGAGCTTTACAGGGAAATTCTTTTAAACATGTGCTGCCCTTACCTGTACCACAATATAATGTAACGTGGGCAAGAGTTCCACGTATACTACTTTTGAGCTTAAGTCACCTCATTTTTAAAAATCTCAGCTTTTTCTATCAGTAAATTGGGAATGATAGTAAACCTTACATACTGGTTGTAAGAATTAAGTGACATAAGCTCTACATATGCCACTGAGTCCCGGGCCTGTAGTAAGAGGACCGAACATTTTAGACAATATTATTAGTAGTATTATCAATACTATTGCAATTATTAGGACTATAGAGTCCAGTCTGGCATTCTTTATTAAGATATTATTATTTTAATTTCATGTTGATGTTATGAAAGTGTGCAGATCACAATGTAATTTTAAAGCCCACTTTAAAAGGAGTATTAATCATCTGGCATCAAGACATTTTAGAAGCTAATCTCCAGAAGAGTCTTTTTAATTACAAAGTTTAGGGTGTTTGACCAAGCTAATCTCTGATTCCATTTTTAACTTCATACCATCTGCTGTGCTAACCAAGTAAAATGGCAGTGCATTGTAGTTTAGGGTTATGCACACATTACCATTCCCAGTGAATAACATAGAACTGAAGAGAATGGCTTCTGAAAATTAATTTGTAGTGTCTGTCCTACTTCAAGTATGGAGTATAAAGTGATAAAGTTAACTGTCTTTAATGCTGAAAGGGATAAAGACAGGCATACTTTGATCTCTATCATTGACTCTCAGAATCTGGCAAACTGTGTTATCTAACATCAGTAGATCAAATTTAAGTTATGGTGTGTTTACAGCTCAATCATATCCCACCTGTAGGTCACCACAGGAAGCCTTAGTTCCTGGAGAAAAAGTGACTAAAAAGAACATCTCTATTTCTTATACTCTCTAAGAAACTTACAAGGTTTTTAAAAAATCAATTTGCTCTTTTCAAGTTTCTGTGTAAATAGAGCTATTTTAAAATCTATTGTTCTATATAATTTGTGTTTGCTTTCTAATGGCTAATCTAAGACTCACTATTTATCATGATGACAAGTTGCTGTCACAGTACTGTCAACATAATATAAATGCACTTTCTAATTCAAGTTCAAATGCTAGTCATACTGAGTATAGACTAGCAATTATGTATCACCAAATGGAATGCAACATATAGTTTATTAGGTATCTATTTTGAGACACTATGAAACAGGATGAAGTTTTATAAATGAATAATCCATATCCCTTTCCTTCCAAAAGCTGTTTCAAGAAGTCTCTCTCATCTCTATAGGAACATTTTCATCAGTGTTTAAACAAGCTGTCATCACCTCTATCAATTATCAACAACAACAAAACAACAGAACCCTCTTGACCCTTGACCATGACTGTACATTTCTCTACGGTTTTGAATAGTAAAACTCATCAAAAGAAGTTTATGTGCATTTTATTGCCAATAATTCTTCCATTTTTTCTTGCATCCATTCCAGTTAGAGTTTGACTTAACATACCCATGCCATTGAGCAATCTTGAATTCACCAAGAATTCCCACATTCCTAGAATCAATGGTCAATTGATTCATTTCAGTTCTAATAATATCTTTTTCCATTTATTAAGGCCTTGTTAATACTTCAAAGAAAAGGAAATGATCAAAAGTGCCAAATGATATATGATTTAAGCTTACAATTTTATTTTCCCAGAAGGAAAATATCTCTTCCAATTCACAGAGTCCTTCACATCAATATAATTGAGTCATATTAAATCCTATGTAATTTCCCTTGATGATAGTAATTTTGACATATTAACCTCCAGTTAGCCTAAAACCTTGGTTCTTAACCCAATTATTTGCAAGGCAATATAATGGTATTGGTTTATCAAAATCTATTCTTGGGACTAGGAATTTTTTTTTTTTAAGATTCATGAACCACAGGCGCCGGGGTGGCTCAGTGGGTTAAAACCTCTGCCTTCAGCTCAGGTCATGATCTCAGGGTCTTAGGACTGAGCATCGGGCTCTCTGCTTAGCACGGAGCCTGCTTCCCCCTCTCTCTGTCTGCCTCTCTGCCTACTTGTGATCTCTCTCTCTCTCTCTGTGTCAAATAAATAAATAAAACCTTTAAAAAAGAGATTCATGAACCATATGATGTATGGCTGGACATTTGATCTAAATTAAGATTTTGTTAGGAAGAAAACATGGTGGAATAAGGGAATGGTCAGTAGGAAGTGATCTCCACTAGTAGTTTTAAATTTATTTTCACTGTTTTTGGTGAGGATTGTACCATGTACAAGCATGCCAGATCTTGGCTACTTGGTCATACAACCTTATAGCTAATAAAAATATAATGAAATATTTATCATAATGTTGCATTTTATCTTATTTAATTTTTTCCTCTTTCCTTTTGAGGTAAACAATTTTGCCCGGTACACAACATTCTTTTTATCTTGAATATTCTTCTAGACTCAGTTTGCCTTATTTCTACTTTATACACTAATACATTCATTCATTATTCATTCAAGCATTCATTGAACATCAATTTCTGTGCCCAATACCCTGCTACATTTAATAAATAAGCTAAAGCCTGCTTAGAACTTCACTTCAAGGAAGTCTTTCCTAATATCTCCTGGGCATATGATCTTGTATCATCTTGTATATCTTTATAGAACTGTTGCATGATTGTGATTATTAATCTTTGATGGATTTTCCCACCTGACTATAAGCATGGTGATTATGATTTCTTACCACTCTATTACTAGTATGGAGTCCTATTAGTTTCCTATGGCTATTCTAACAAGTTATAACAAACTGGGTGGCATAAAACAATAGAAATTCATTGACTTACAGTTTTTTAGACTAGAAGTCCAAAATCGAGGGGTCAGTAGGGCCATGCTCTCTGAAAGACTGAGAGGGAGACCTTTACTTATCTCTTCACAGCTTCTTGTGGTTGCTGGCAATTCTTGGTGTACCTTGGCTTATAGGTGCATCTCTTTCTGTCAACACATTGCATTTTCTCTGTATGTCTTTGTTTCTAAATTATACTTATGAGAATAAAGATACCAATCATTGGACTCATACTAACCCAGTATGACCTTATTTCCAAAGACTCTATATTCAAATAAGGTCTCATTCACAGGTACTGGTGGTAAGGATTTAGACATATATTTTTAGGGAACAAAATCAACCCAGTACCCTATAGTGTCTGGAATATTGCAGGAACTCAGAAAATATTATTGACTAACAGATGGAGTGACGGAATACAGAAGAATACAGTCACATTCTATATAACCTGAAATATTGCAATTTCATAAAGGGAAGATATTTTACTATTCATTTTTAATGGCAACTTAGAGAAATAATTCTTTCACAATTTATGCTAAATATGTTTTTTCAGCCTGTATTGGCACGTTTATGATGAAGGAGAATTTATTATTTGTGAATGTTTAGTTTTACTAGTTGATCAGCTGTTAGTATAATAATTATACCCATAATTATATATGCATATAATTAATACACATGCAAAGAAATGTAAGAATTTTTTTTTTATTTTAAAGTAGTACTTTGACCACTGTGTTGAGAAGTGACCGCAGTGTTGTAAAGGTCAAAGCAAGTAGGTCAGTCTGTTGCATTTATCCACATGAGAGATAAAGGTGATCTGTACTAAGGTAATAGTCTTGGAAATGGTGAGAAGTGGCTAGTTCATACATACAACTAGAGGATGTTGATGAATTGGAAATAAAGTTAGAGAAAATTGTCCAGGGTGATACTAGATACTTTGTTTAAGCAAGAGCAATGATGAAGTTGTCATTTATTTAGAAGAAAAAGAATTATTTAGAGGATTATGTTTTGGGCAAGAAAATCAAGAGTTTAATTTTGAATTTATTGAGTTTAGGGTTTATTAGACTGTCAAATAAAGATGTCCAGAAGATAATTTGGTATTGTGGCATGAAGTTCAGCAAAGAAATCCAGGCTGAAGATAACAAACTTGTGAGTCATCATAAAGAATGGCATTTAAAGCTGGGTAGCTGGATGAAGTATTAAGGAGGTTAAGGTTTACGGGAGGGTGGGGGGAAAGGGTCAGACTAAGCCTTGAAACATTGCATTCCTTAGAGATTATGGGATGAGGACAAGAAAACAAATGAAACTAAGGAGTGAGATTAAGAGCAAGCAGCCAGTAAGTAGGATAACAAGTAAAGTATGGTGTCCTGCAAGTCAAACTCATTCTACACTTTGTAGTTTCTTCAAGAATTCTCATACAACATCAATTACAAACTCATTCTCATCTTTAACCTTTTTAGATGGTCTCTCGTTTTCATTGCCCTTCTTAAATTTTAGTATCCAAAATTAAACAGTGTTCCAAATTCATTTTGACAGTGCAGAGTGTAGTGAGCTTATCAATTCCCATGATAAGCACACTATAACTTTATTAATGCTGCCCAGGATTAAATTAGCTTCTGCTAGCTTGTCATATTATTTGCTTTGATTAACTGAAAATCCCCAGATCATTGGCATATGTACTGTTTTCAAGCCAAGGTTCCTCCAACCTTTAACTTTTACTATTGATTTCTAGAAATTATATCCAGAAATTTGCATTTATCCTTATTAAATGTCATCATTTGGTTTCAGCTGATTTTTGCCTTTCCGATTTATTCTCATTCTTGAGTCAGCAATCAAATAAAACAGTTATGGTTTTAAACTAGATACCATATCCAAACCTGATAAGCATACATTAATTGCCTTCTGTAATTCATGGACAGCGGAAGAGATGAGGTCTGTAGCTAGCTATTAGAAATGTCTACACTGAAAACTAGTGATTCTTCATGCTAAGACAAAGTGTTTCTCATTGGTAATGCTGGTATTTGCAAAAGCATTTATAAAATCAAAATTATTAGTTCTGATTTTTCACTTTATAAGAATAAGAATGTTAATTATGATATACTTAGAGAATAAAGACATAATAAAATCATTTTCCACTATTAGCATATTTTAAGAAATGACTAGCAAATATAGGCTGATATGAGTTGTAAACTCCATACTTGGATGGTCAAGCATTTAACCCTTAGTGAAACTCTAAACTAGATACTATTATCATCTCCATTTTACAGAAAAGGAAGCTGAGGTGTAAGGAAGTTAGTATAGTAATTCTTCAACTAGTCATCAGCACTCGACGAGTTGGATAATCACTTCAGGCATCTGGCCCCAGAGCTCCTGCACTTTATCCAGTAGGCTGGATTGCCTCCTTATAAATTAGTTTAAGGAGTCAGTGTAAAATTAAAACCATAAGTAATCTCATCACCAGATGAAATTACTATAAATATTTTCAACTGTTGATTTTCAATTTTTGAATATATATCTTTAGGCAATAAGAAAGTTATTCTTATTACATAAATGCTTTTAAAACTTGACTTTTTTTCTTTTCCTAAAAACATACATTGAACATATTCTCATGCCAAAGGGAATAGACCCATAACATTAATTAAGTGAATATACAGTTTATACTTACAGGATGAATCATTATCAATCTCCTATCACTGAACATTGTCTTAATATTTTTTGTTTTGAACAAAGCTGATAAAAATATCCATTAAAAAATTATAGCCACTGTGATATAGTGGTTTGATATAGCCTAAACTTTAATCTATGGTGCTCCATGGAACATTGATATGAGAAGTGAATTACTTGTGTCTGAAAAGTAAGAGCTAGTATTTTTACATTTATATTTGTGCAAATGATATCATTATTTCTATTGACTATGAGCCTGAAAGTAAAATTTGAGATACATAAAATATTTATAGTTTTTTTTTTACATATTGATATACATGTAAAATTTCTCTCCAGAGCCCATTAAAATTTTACAATAGCAAAACACATTTAATTACATTGATACAGATCAGAGTTTTCATTTTTCATTACTTAAAGTAAGAAATGACATTTAAAGTTTGGTTTTCCCAGAAGAGATCTGTAACTCATTTATATTCTAGGATTTACTTTTGCAAAAATGAAGTTTTTTCCTCTTATTTCATATAAAGCTTAGTTTTTTTTTTTAAGGTTCAACTTTGATGGCTATGTTTACATAACCTTATACTAATAAAATGCTCAAAAATAAAAGTTCAAAAAATGAAAGTAATGGTAAAGTGATGCAAAAGGAATTCAGAGCCAAATGTTTTCCATCAGTAAAATAATGTGGGGTGATATGATATTGCATATTTTCATATACTAATGAGATAATCATTTTGGTGTTGAAGTGGCTAGTTGTGTTTAAAGAGAGTCCCTGACTCTTATATTCCTAAAACTGGTTGAAGATACCAATGTTCCTGGGCCCCTCCACAAGAAAAGCTCTATTTGATTACATAAGAACAGAGAGTTTAATTTACCAGGAAGTCAGAGGCCAGAAAACCAGTAATGATGCATAATGTATCAATTTAAGGGGAAGAGCAGGTTAGATGTTGCCTTAAACTAATACTCCACTTTTAACCTAAAGGAAATATCCACACTTAGAAAGTTCTGTTCAATTCAAATCATTTTTTTTTTGGCCAAGATATGGGAAAGAGTAGCTACCTACAAATGCTTTTCATTTCCTGAGGATTATGTATGTATCAAAAATGGCAAAAATATTGATATTGATGTTTCCCAGTGATATAGATGAGATGATTTACATTGTGCTTCCTTCTTTGTCATAAACTTCACTCTGAACATTGTTTAATTATCAAAAATTTAAAAAATATGTATTTAAATTCCAGTTTGTTTACATACAGTGTAATATTAGTTTCAGGTATACAATATAGTGATTTGACACTTCCATACCTACCTGGTGCTCCTTACAAGTGCCCTCCTTAATCCCCATTACCTATTTAACCCATCCTCGCGTCTACCTCCCCACTGGTAACCATCAGCTTGTTCCCACAGAGGCATGAGCTGGAATATTACTCAGCCATAAAAAAGAATGAAATCTTGCCATTTGCAATACACAAATATTTTTAACATTTGCTATTTGAAATGTTTACTTTTCATTTCACACATCATAACATACTTTAGAAAATGAATTTTTTTTTCTTCGTAATAACAATTCTGTATTGAAACTCCAATAATAGTTGTAATGCTGCTTGGCACGTTGGAATTACTAACCAATGAGGGGCTTCAGCCACAGATTTTGTTTTGTTTTTATTTTACAAAATATAGAAGAAAAATGATGCAAAGAATGTTTTCATTTTAGAAAATGTAATTTTGTTTTGCAAATTATTGTATAATGGAAAGACATTAAAGGACAATGATTATATTAATAATAAATAATCTGGATGTAGATTACCTGAGATTTGAATCTTGACCCCATTATTTACTAGACATACGATGTTATTTAATTTCTTGGTGCCTCAATTCCCTCATTTGTATAACTGTAATAGTTACAATAACTACTTTACAAGATTATTGTAATGTTTGAATGAATTAATACATGTAGAGTGCTCATAACAGCTTGCTCATAATCCTTCATAATCCATAGCATGTATTACTTTAGGAGTTTGTATAATTTCGGAGAAGGTGAAAGCACTTCCTGTAAGAATCAATAATAGTTAATATTTGATTAATACTTCATAATTTAAATACTTTTCACAAATATTAGTGTATCACATAATCCTTTGAAGTCAGTGTTCTTATTCTCACTATATAGGTCAGGAAAAAAATTATTGGAAATGCTGAGTAAGTTTTCCAGGTTAAATAGTTTGTAAAAAGGCAGAGCTAAGATTTATTCCCAGGGCTTATGATTTAAATTAATTTCATTATTCATGCTTTATTTTGCACACTAACAAAAGCTGATTTGGTCTTTGATACTATAAAATACATGTTAAAACTACTAAGAGGCATGAATCGTATATAACTGGCATTAGTTCATTATTTTCTAGAAATTTTTAGGGAGTCAGGACAAAATATCTAGAACTCAGACAATAGTTCTTGTTAAGTGGGAGATATTTACACTACTATGCTTTTACAGGGGAAGTTTAATGTTGGAACTTAATCATGATGCTTTCTTATTTCTGTATGTGCTCATAATTACCAAATGCTGTGGCATTACACTCTGCAGGTAACATAATGTCTTCAATGGATTAGAAGTCAGGTTTTATTGTTACTTTAATACAAGAACAAGAAATTTAGGTTCTCCTGAATCTAATGGCCCACTAAAAATGTTGAAAAAAAAATCAGGGAATTACTTTGTGAATGACCTCATACAAAGCACCCAGTTAGATATTTTCCTGAGATGAATAGTGAAGAAAAAAAATACATCCAGGAATGGATGAGTGCCAATATACTAATTTCAAGGGCCTCCTTTCATATCCCTGTTCCACCTGCACCACTGAGAAGCACACAAATCAATACTGTATCTATTCTGAGTTGTCAATTTGCCAAACCCATGTGATGAAAACACTTGAGGAAATTTAGAATGAGGCTGGGTCTACATGACCGCAGCGATTGAAATAACTGCAGCATTTGCTCTTCCCAGATTGGATTGGGAAACTCATTTACATGGTTTGAACCTCAAGGTCCATGACTAGGACACTTTTATTTGGATCTTGCAGTGTAAACCGACCTATTAGAACTGTGCTTTGGCCAATTCAGTGACCAGTAATTTCATGAAAGGAAATTTATAATGAAAGGGAATTTTAATATGTGAGAGCTGGTGAAATTCGTTACAAGGGCATTTGAATTGTCAGACAAAGGAAAACTTTGAATGGTATGTTCTGAAGGGACAAAAAGTTTAATAAATATGTACTTTGTCTCAGTATTTGCTAAACGTAGACTGTCCTTTTTTCAGGAAGATTAAGCAATTAGTGGCCCACTCCTTTCTTCTCTAAATAAATTCATTCTTGGCTCAATGTGAACTTTTGTAGAACTTTATAGTTTGGGATTTTTTTTCAGTTTGTTATACTAATAAGTTGAAGTATGAGTATGTTAAGACTCATTAAAAGAGTACATATTTCTAATTCTCTCAGCAGCTATTGAATATGCATTTGAAACCAAAAACAATGTTTTCATTTGTGGTGGTGTATTAGGAATGAGAATGTAAATCCCAGTTGTGTAGACAAGGAAAGATGTGACAGGATTTCTAAGTATGAAGTAATTAGGAAAAGTTGAGAGGATTAAAAACCCTCAAGATTCATTAGAAGTATGCACATGCATCTTAGGATTTTTTTTGTTTTTTGTTTTTCAGTTTTATATTTCTTGCCAATTAAAAGGTGAAATGGTTCATGATAGTGAAAATTTTTAGATTTCCTGAAGATTTCCTAAAATATTACATTCTAAAACAAAAGAGCTAATATTAAAATAAAAAAAGAATTGTCACATGTGCTCTGAAAGGTATAAATGGCCTTATGCAATATGTGAACCTATGTTTTGTCTTTGCACATATAATTTCCTGCCACTAATTATTTGTGCCTTTTTACTTTCAAATTTACACATCATAAGCTTCACCCAGAGGAATTTAGCTTAATATAAAATTTTTAGCAAGGAAATTATCATGTAAAATCTGAAGAAGTTAGCTTCCACAAATTATCTTTATGAAAAGGAAAAGAATATTGGAATAGTCTTGGAAATAAGTACTGATCCATATGCCTAAGACCAATAAGATATCAGTGTGTGGCGAATGGAATTGGGTTGAAACATGAATGAGAATTAGCAGGTAGACTTAATGAAAAATATGAAATGTGCTATTCACTACATTCATTTGCATTATTATTAGTTGATAATTAATGGATCTCTAGTAGAAGTTTATGAATATTTTTATATGACTTAGGCTAAAAAAACTCAAGATCATTGGGATATATGTGTATTACCAATTAAAATTTTAAGGATTCTGTAAAGTTAGAGATATCAAAGTCTAAAAATAGAGGTAAGAAACACAAATAAATGCTTATATTTCCTTCCACTTAATTTCCCTTTAAAAAAGTAAAGTAGTCGGGACGCCTGGGTGGCTCAGTCGTTGAGCGTCTGCCTTCGGCCCAGGTCAGATCCCAGGGTCCTGGAATCGAGCCCCACATGGGGCTCCCTGCTCCGCGGGAAGCCTGCTTCTCCCGTTGCCATTCCCTCTGCTTGTGTTCCCTCTCTCGCTGTGTTTCTCGCTGTCAAATAAATAAAATCTTTAAAAAAAAATAAAACAAAATAAAAAATTAAAAAAATAAAAAAGTAAAGTAGTCATATCTCATAATGAAAATAGCATGAGTATTGTTCCTGAAGCTCAAGGCTGGCTCAGCACATAATGGCAAATAGACAGGCCAGTGGTTTGGGCTCCCTGGAGGCCTGTGCTGCCACAGATAATGAGAACTTGATCCACATTGCCAATACATTTTTGGTGGAGGAAAATAGCTAAGGAAGCAGAAGATAGCCAAAATGAGGAACTTGGACTAACGTATCTAAGAGTTTTTTAAATAATAACTGTAGGGGAGCCTGGGTGGTTCAGTCGGTTAAGTGTCTGACTTCTGATTTCGGCTCAAGATGTGTTCTCAGGATCATGAGGTGAAACCCCATGTATGGCTCTGTGCTCAGTGTGGAGTCGGCTTGAGATTCTCTCCCTCTGTTCCTCTGCCCCTCACCCCACTCATGCTCACTCTCAAAAAAAAAAAAAAAAAAAAAAAAAAGAGAAAAACAAGTAAGTGAAGAAATGTAAAGATTCTTTTTATAATGGGACCAAGACTAGATAGGAAAACTGACACTTTATGGAAAAGAGAGTATTTGTATGAGTTGAAACTTGAACTCTAGCCATGACTCTACTAATTATCAGTGTGGCCTTGAACAAATTACCAAATATTTTTGAGGCTCCTCTTCTTCATTGATAAGAAAATGGGGATAACTGGGCTTATCAACCTACCTTTATGAGTTTATAATATCGAACTGACAAAGATTAAATATATATTAAATATACTTTTTGTGACAGAGTGGTGTGATAGAAATGAGCTTAGACTTTAATGTCCGGCTTCTCTATTTTCTTTATTAATTATGCAACCATACACAAGTTGTTTTTACTCTATGATGATCAGTTTTGTTAGCTGCGAAGTAGATAAACTATAACAACTATAGTTAAGGATTGTCAACATCTTTGAAGTGGTGAGTTCACAAACTCAAAAGCACACCCTATATCTAGATTTAAGTATATGTTACTTGGTATGTTTCCTTCTTGATTTGGTTTGAATTGGAGATGTTTTAATTGATTATAAATGATCTAATATTCCTCACTAAATATTTCCTTGCTTCAAATTTCTGTTCTGGTACATCTTTTCCTCTGTAATTGAAATATCTTTCTGAGGAATCTCTTTCAGTCCCATCCATATTATTAAATACAAATATTTATTGATAACAAGTATATAACATTTGTTTCTTCAGTCCAGCATTCTCTTCAGAAATCCGTCATGATTCTAACATCCATCTACTTCTTTGACATCTTATTTGGATATTAAATGGCTATCTCAAAATTAATATGCTGAAAATGGAGCTCATGATATTCCTCCAAAAATTCAGCCTCCACCCATTTCCTCATCATCACTTAGCTACTTGTTCAATTTTGAAATCCAATACCCCTTTTTTCCCTCATTAACCACATTCAGTCCATGAACACTTCTGACTTCCAGTCCATTCACTCGCTTGTTTGCCGTACTTTAGCTTTAGTCAAAGATACCGTAATATTTGATCTGAACCATTGTTTCAAGCATCCAGCAGGGCTCAGTCTATTCACCCACAGTAGCCAGCCAGATTTCTCAGCAATGTAAATTAGATTACATCAATCCTTTGAATAAAATATTCAGTGATTTTGGTTCCATTGTTTTTGGAACAAATTCTAGATCCCCTCCCATGACTCATGAACCTGCTCTCTCCATCGCTCTGATCTTTTCTTATAGAATTCTTCATGTTCTCACTATCATCTAACCACCTTGTCCTCAAGGACCCTTCCCAAGCCTTTCCACCATTTATCACCTTTGGAGTGTGTTTCTTGGCCTTTCTCATGGCCACCCCATTCTCACCTTTCAAGTCAGAGCTGCAATGCCATTTTCTTAGAAAAGCATTTCTTGGCTGCTCTATCCAAGTTGGATTTTCTCTTTGCTTTTTATTTCAAAATTATTTTGCATTTTTTCTACATAACACTAATCTCAGCTGCTTATTTCGCTATTGTATTTCTCCACTGATTTATTGTTTTTACTCTGCCTTTCTCTCAAGAAAGTAATTTCCACAAAGGAAATGTCTCACCGTGACTTCTGTGCAGTTATATGCCCATTGCCAGGAACAGTGGCTGGCACATAGCAGTTCCTCAAGAACTATTTGTTTAATGAAGAGGTAAGTGGGAGCAGACAACTACATATGACACAAGCAAAATTCTAAAACAAGGCAAAATGTGATGAAGCAGAGAGGGGTATGTACAAGTTAGAATGTGACACACGTGGAATGAAAACACTAGTGTGTGTGAAATAACATGTTGGGCTCTGTGCTCAGCCCAATTCTGACCATACTAGCAAGCATGAAATAGTATTGAATTGTGTTTTTTGATTTGCATTTCCTGAACGAACAAGGCTGTTGAGTATCTTCCATGTGTTTATTGGCCATTTGTGCATCTTCTTTGGAGAAATATCTATTCATGTCCTTGGCTCATTTTTCATGTTGTCCCTAAACAACAGTTTGTGTTGTTGTTGAGTTGTAGGAATTTTAATATTTTTTAATATTAAAACCTGTTCAGTAATACAATTTGTAAATAACATTTTCCCATTTTGTGGTTTGTCTTTTCTCTCTCGGTTGTGTCCTTTGATGTACAAATGATTTTAATTTTAATGAAGTCCAATTACCTATTTGTTTTTGTTGTTTTCTTGTACTTTGGAGTCATATTTAAGAAACTATTGCTAAATCCAAGGTCATGCATATGTGTCCCTAAGTTTTCTTCTGAGAGTTTTATAGTGTTCTAAAATTTAGACCTTTAATACATTTTGAATTAATTTCTGTACCTAGTGTAAGGTAAGGTGTAATCTCACTCTTTTGCATGTGGATATACAATTTTTCCAGGATTATTGGTTGAAACTAATATTCTTTTTCCATTGAATGGTCCTGGAACCCTTGTGGAAAATCAATTGACCACAGTTGTGAGAGTTTATTTCTAGGCTCTCAATTTTATTCCATTGGTCTACTTGACTATCCTATGCCAGTAATAAATTCTTTTCATTATTATGACTTTATAATACATTTTTAAATCAGGAAGTAAGAGACTTCCAAGTTTGTTATTCTCTTTCAAGATTGCCTTGACTGTTCAACTCCGTGGTGAGTGCATATTAATTTTAGGATTGATTTTTACATTTCTGAGAATATGCTGTTGGGAATTTGGTAGGCATGCATTGAATCTGTGTATTGCTGTGGGAAGTATTGTCACTTTAACAATATTAAATCTTCTAATCCAGAAACATGAGGTGTCTTTCCATTTATTTAGGTCTTCTTTAATTTCTTTCAGTAATATTTTACACTTTTCAGTGTATAAGTCTTATGCTGCCTCTATTAAATTAATTTTAAGTATTTTATTCTTTTTGATTCTATTTTAAATGGAATTATTGTAAATGGAAATATTCTCTTAATATTATTTTTGGATGGTTCATTGCCAGCGTTTGGAAATACAATTGATTTTTGTGTGTTGATTTTGAGTCTTGTACTTTGCTGAATTTATTAGCTTTAACAGTTTGTGTGTCTCTCTGTACTCATTAGGCTTTTTTGTTTTTTTTACATAAGATCATTTCACCTACAAATAGAGATAGTTTTTCTTCTTCCTTTTCAATTTGAAAGCCATTTCTTTTTCAAGCCTGGCTAGAACTTCCAGTACTATTTGAAATAGAAGTGGTGAGTGCAGGAGTCCTTTGAGTCATGTTCCCAAACTTAAGGGAAAAGCTTTCAATCTTTCACCGTTGAGTATTATGTTAATTTGAGTTTTTTAAACACTTACTTTTATTGCTATCTGGAGAATGGACTGCTGGGAGTAGAAGCAGTTGTACTAATTTGAAAGAAATTGCAATGTTTGTTGCTATGGTGGCTTAACAGATGAAAAAAGCTGGGCTGATTAGGGATATGTTTGGATGTAGAATGACAGGACTTACCTCATTACAGGGTGGTGGTGTGGCATAGAAATTGGACTTGCACTGTCCAGTACATCATCTATCAGTCACATGTAGCTATTGAAAATTATAAGTAATTAAAATTAACTAAAAATCTAGTTCTTGTGTGGTGCATAAACAATGAATCTTGAAACACTGAAAAAATAAAATTAATTTAAAAGTCTAGTTCTTTACTTATATTAATCATTTTTTCATTTATAACACAAGTTCAACATTTTTTTCCAGTTTTACTGAGAGACGACTGATAAATAACATCGTATATGTTTATACCCTCTGACCACTTTCACCCATTCTCCCCATGAACCCATGTGGCTCCCCATATCAGAGAATGGAGACATAGGACAAACCCATAATTACAGTGAATTCTGCTGGCAGCACTGTCCTAAATCCTGCTTGTGCGTTGTTTTCTGCTTTTCTTCCTTTTTTGTGGCTAAAAAAGAGAAAATGAGCTTAAATAGAAAAGGAAATATAAACGTTAACATTTGAAGGAGAAATTATTTTTCTAATGTAAAATACTTAAATCAATTGGCATTGATGCAAGTTAGATGCATTTGTTTATGTCAGAAGTTCAACAAAATACATTTGTTATAAATGCATATTCATGACAGTATTTTGGAGCTGACAATATGGTCTAATGTTTAAGAAATTATGCTATGATGTCAGACTTCTTATTTGTATTCTACCTCAAAACAGATTAAGGAATAGTTGTAATCATCTGTTTCTTCATAGATATTATAAGGATATGATATTTTTAACTACTTGTGTTGTTATGAGAATAAGAAAATAAAGCTGATAACAAAATTTCTAGCACATCTGAAATACTGAATCACAGAGAAATATTTATGAAAACAGGTTATAAATAGATGAGCAGATAGATGATAACATGATTTCATTATACAGCTCTAATTTTGTTATGCCTGCTTCAAATTTTGAGTAATATTAACAGATTTAATATGGAAGTTATTAAAGTTGCATTTCTTTGAGTATTTGGAACATTCTATATTTGATATTATTTCTACATTTCATTTAATCAAAGCAATTACTGAATGAAAAAGCTGCAGAACACCCAAAGGTAAGCAGTTACTGAGCCAGTGTAGGTCTTGTTTCTCAGGGAGCTGTTAGTATATGAAAAGAAGTCATGTTCATAAAGTATCACACATATTAAACATTGCAGGGATAAGATTTGTAATCCTCTGTATCTTCATAGACACAATATGATTTTTTTTTTTTTTAGTATTCTGATCGTTATTAAAATGAACAAAAAATTGTGTGGTTACACTTTGTGGCTTGGAAAGTTTTGATATCCTTAATATTTAAAGATGCCCACAGTCATCAGAAGTGTGTCTTTTGGTTAAATTACAAAGTTATTTTTATCACCAGAAAATCTATGAAAGACATCCTACCTGAAGAAACTTTTTATAATAACAAGGAGCACATTTTACTTAAAACTAAGAAGTCCATGAAGGGGAATTAAAAATTATCATTACATAAAATGAAAAAAATCACTTAACATTTATTTACCACTATGTTCTAGAAATGGCAATATTTTCATATATCAAATATTTCAGAGGCCCTTTTTGAAATCATTATGCCTTCATTGTGGAAATGAAAGTTGAGAGGATTTTTAAAGTGTGTTTCCCATACATGTATATGAACAAAAATAAATAGATTAGCAAAAAGGTTTGTTCTTCAGAATCCAGCTCTGTAAGTGATGAACTTATTGCTATTGCCTATTCATATATTTTGCACATTTTCTATTGAATTGAATTGTTTCTTATATATAGGGCTTTTTATAAATTAGGTATGTTAGCATTTTTATATGCACTGTGAATTCTAATTTTGTTTGTTATGCCTTTTGCCTTTGCTTACCAGGATTGAGGGGCAGAGTGGTGGTTAAGCACATATTCTTATTTATAGCAAGTAAAAATAAATATTTTATTTTTTGACTTTGATTTTGAAGTAAATTTAAAACAGCCTTTTCGTCTACACTTTTACTGGAGCTATAGATATAAATCGTATGTGTGAATGTACATATATTCAACTGATTTGGATTTATTTTAGCGTGTAATAAATTATCAACGGAACCCCATTCCTTTTCAAATAACTATGCAGTTTGTCGTAACTCTGTTGATTTAAAATTCCAAGACTCCCTAGTTTATTTGAAATACTACCTCTAGGATATAGTAAATTTCTTTCTTTTTTTTCTTTAAGATTTATTTATTTTAGAGAGATTGAGCATGAACAGGTGGGGCAGAAGGTGAGAGACAATTTCAAGCAGATCCCAACTAAACACGGAGCCTGATGCTGGGCTCAGTCTCAGGACCCAAAGATCACTACTCCAACCAAAACCAAGTGTTCGGACACTTAACCAACTGCGTCACCCATGCACCCCTAGCATATAGTGAATTTCTGTACATATGTGGGTTTATTTCTGAAACTTTATTTTATTGGTCTGTTTATCCAGAAGTCACTAACTCAATTTTTAATTTTAGTTTTGTTTTTTAATAAGCCTAATCTTATCACTCTTGTCACCCTTGTTACTCTTCTTTTCAAAGTTTTCTTGGATATTTATGCTTATTTGTTTTTCCATATAGCCTGTCCATGACACCTTTCTGAAGTCGAGTCTTTCTGTGGTATATATATTTCCATGTATTTCATTTTATGTTTGTGATTAAGAATGTTTAAATTTTTTTCTCAGATTTTTGTCATCTTTTGTGTTTTTCTAAGCTTTTAATTATTTTTGAAAATATAAATAAAGTCTTCTTTTACCTTATATCTTCAATTGGCCATTGTATGTATGGATGAAGGTTATTGATTTCTGTATTTTAATTTCACACCCCACCACCTATCTGAATTATTTTGTTGTCTGGAGAATCTTTCCACTTAAGTCTAGTGGAATTGCTGGGATTAAATCATATCATCTGCAAATATTGCTGTTTTTATTGTTCTCTTTTCTGTGTTTACACTTCCAGTTTCTCTCTTTTGATCAGTTACATCAGTGAGAACATCTAGTGCTGTGTTAGACAGTAAAGCTGATTATAGTACTTCCATCTTCTTGACTTAGTAATAAAGCTTTCGGTATTAGCCCATGTATATGATGTTTACTTTTCACATGTATATAATACACACAGATATATAAAATATCTAGGTGTGCCTATATATACATACATATATATTTCATTTTATATATGTATTCTGTATATGCATGTATAATACACACCCATACACACACATGCACACACAGTCAATTCTCGTTCTTCCTGCTAATAATGGTCTAGAAAGTCACAAACTCCAATAACAAATACCGAACCATTATTTCTAGGGGTACCATGTATACATGTATTTTTGTGTGTGTGTAGATAGAGACGTACCTCACATATAATCTTATTTCCTAAAGCAATTCATCCGGTAGATTATACTTGCTTTGTTTTACAAGGGAAAGAAGTAGGTTTTGAAGTGGTAAGTGACCATCCCAATAACAGTACCAGAGTTGACATCAGACCCTATGTAACTGGCCATAGAGCCAGTGTCTTGTGCTGGTCCCTGCTGTCTCCATCTCATGGTCGTCTCTGTAGAATTGCTGAAAGGACAAGCCAGAGCAGCACCTTGTTGGACCCCACCAGGGGATGTGCACATTTGGATGACTCCAATTTTTTGGAGTCTGCTTTGTGTGCGTGCATGTCCTGGAATGATGGTGAAAAAGCCCACAGTATTAATTTTAGTGTTACAAATTGCAGATACAGAATTGGCAAATAATAATGATCATGGGTATAAGCATTTATAAGTTATGTTAGAGAATTCCTCATCAATTTCTATTTTGTTCAATGTTTTTTTGACCAGTAATTAGTGTTGAGTTTTGATAAATTTCTTCTCAGTGATCAAGAAGGAGATCATTTGAATTTTCTTCTCAGATATATTGTCAAGTTATTTTAATAAATTTCTTAATATTTTATGTATCTCTCTGACTTCTTAGAATATTCCTCTTGCCCATAATAAAATATTTTTCAAGTGTATTCCTAGAACTTTCTAGTTCTTTATTTAGACTTTTAATTGATATTATAAACAGAGATTGGTTTGTGAAATATTTTTATGGCATTTGTGCGATACTTTTTTTCCTATTGACTGATACTTGCTTCATGTAAAAATATTTGAATGGAATTATATTCTCTGGAGTAGTTTAAGTGGCATGCAGAATTATCTGCTTTACACAACATTTTGTTTTAAGGTAATTCATCTTTTAGAAACTGAAATTACCTCATGAACAGTTAGTAAATAGGAGATTATGACAGTAAAATACAGTAGTCACGTTAGTTCATGCGCAATCTTTTTTTGTGGATCTAGGATATACAACAATAAATAACAACAGTTGAAGGGAAATTACATTAACGCG
The DNA here is from genome assembly GCA_028646535.1 of Procyon lotor. Taxonomy (NCBI): domain Eukaryota; kingdom Metazoa; phylum Chordata; class Mammalia; order Carnivora; family Procyonidae; genus Procyon; species Procyon lotor. The sequence goes on from CM053618.1 coordinate 15,018,870, forward strand.
GATGCTTGCATTCACCTCTTGTTCCAGAAGCACTTTCTTGTTTGCCTTCCAACTGCTACAGGTCTTGATCTTGTGACAGCGGGGACTTTCCTGAACTCTATGGGTCCATGGCTTGAATACCACAAAGCTACCCTTTCTGTTTCTAACCAGCCAGCTGATGTGCACTCCTCTAGTCAGTGAGCCCCTGGGAAAGTAAGGCATGACTTTCTGTGAGAGAGACTCTTGCAGAATGCAGTGGCCTTTCCCACAGTGAAAAAGGCACTCCCTTGAACTTGGTCAGAGGGGCTACGGAGGCAGTGTGGACAGAATGCAAGACAGCCGGCTTAGATGGTATCTGAAGCTCTTCAAGCTCATCATCCTCAAGTTTGGTGATTTCTGAATGTCTTCTAGGTCTGGGCTCCTGGGGTGTCCTCTCTCAGCCCCCCAGGCTGAAGTCACTCACCTTTCCCTTCTGCGCCTCAGACAAGTGCTTCTGTCACTCCAGGCTGTTATATAAAGTGGTCTCTTATAATTAGAAAAAAATTTTATTAATTTATGGTTATTTCCTTCTTGCTTATACTTTCTCTGTGCTTCTTAATTGGTTGATGGTTGGTTTGTTTTCAAAGAATCACCTTAGCCACGAGTGTGTGTGTGTGTGTGTGTGTGTGTATGAATATGTTAGTTACACTATTGTGAAAATGTTGAAGGGAAAGGAATGGCTTGGAATCATTCTTGCAAGATTTTCCTTTCTTTCTGCCTTGTTCTGTTCCAGTCTATTCAGCAAGATGGTCAAAAGCGTGCCGTGCATATTGGCAGAGTGAGGAGGATAGCATTTGGAATGAAGTTAGCCGAGGAACCTTTGGCCATAAACTTCGAGGATAGTTAAAAATACTTAATAGGTCAGATTCTTCACAAAATTCCAAATGTCTATTTACTCAGATTCCTTTTTAGCAATAATTAGTGAGTCGATTATTAATCCAAACACTGTCATAAAAACATAACGTATTTAATAATGTGAAGTACTATAATGAAATCTAGATCTGAAAATTTTTCAAATATTCGCGTCAGTAAGTTTATAATTCAGTGCAATTTGTCTTGGACTAAATGTTTTTTCAAGTAGGCTAGTTACAGAAGCCTCCTGATCAAATGTAAGCTTCATGAGGACAGGGATTCTGTCTGGTTAGTTCATCATGTATCCTCAGCACCGAGCAAAGTAAAGGCATAGAAGGCAAGCAACTGATGCCTACACAGATGGACATGTAGACAAACTGGTGGATGGATGAGCACAAAGCCTTTTTCAGACAATTACTGACACTTAATTCCCAAGTGGTCGTGTCCGATTTTAGGGGATGGGCAGCCTCTGGTTCTGTGTGGAGCTACTTCGTTCTCAGGAGTCAGGCAGGAGGCTGGCTTGTTTGAGACTTTCTTCATAAATTAGTATTCCCCGAGGTTGATAACCAGCCAAATCAGAAATGACTGATTTGTGATTAGGATCTCCTGGTGATTTAATGTCTCATAGGGCAGCTCTGACTGTGGGGAAGTGAACATCCCCTTCTCCCACGTCACCTTTGATTTTAACTGAAGTGGAAGTACTTGTTGCCAAACTGATTCCAGGTGAAATTCAAGGGTTATCAGCCCATAGTGCTTTCAGTCAGTTCTTTTTGGGGGATTCTGTTCACCAGCCAATTAATTTTCTAGAGTCTCATAACTCAGTCATTCTTTCCTTTCTTCTTTCAATTCTCTTTTTAATTTGGCTGGATTGAGAACCCAAAAATGTAGCTTTTAAAGTTTTCTAGGGGCACCTGGGTGGCTCAGTGGGTTAAGTTTCTGCCTTTGGCTCAGGTCATGATCTCAGGGTCCAGGGATCGAGCCCCACATCAGGCTCTCTGCTCAGGGGGAGCCTGTTTCCCCTTCTCTCTCTGCCTACTTGTGATCTCTCTTTCTCTGTCAAATAATATCTTTATTATTTTATTTATAAATAAATAAATAAATAAATAAATTTATTTATAAATAAAAGATTTCTAAATAAAATCTTTAAAATAAATAAATCAACAAATAAATAAAGTCTTCTATAAAAGGTATTTTCAAAGGCAGTTTTTCAAGCATTATTCAAATTATATGTTTTATATAAATATGATATATTTAAAATATGTTATAATTTACCATTACAGCTGTTACAGAATATTACACATTTTTTTTAATTTTTTTGTTGTGCTATGTTAGTCACTATAAAATACATCATCAGTCTGTTGTTTTTTTTAAAGATTTTTTTTATTTGTTTATTTGACAGAGAGGGAGAGAGAGATCACAAGCAGGCAGAGGCAGGCAGAGAAGGAAGCAGGCTCCCCACTGAGCAGAGAGCCTGATGTGGGGCTCTATCCCAGGATCCTGAGATCATGAACCGAGCTGAAGGCAGAGGCTTTAACCCACTGAGTCACCCAGGTGCCCCCATCATTACTTTTTGATGCAATGTTCCAAGATTCATTGTTTATGTACCACACCCAGTGCTCCATGCTATATGTGCCCTTGTGCCTTCGTTAATACCCACCACCAGGCTCACCCATCCCCCACCTCCCTCCCCTCCAAAACCCTCAGTTTGTTTTTCAGAGTCCACAGTCTCTCAAGGTTCATCTCTAAGCAGAGAAAGTCAATTATCATATGGTTTCACTTACTTGTGGAACATAAGGAATAACATGGAGGACATTGGGAGAAGGAAAGGAGAGGTGAATTTGGGGGAAATCGGAGAATATTACATTTTGATCTGTGTTTTCACACAGCAAGGCTCTTGTGTTTTTCTGGTTCTCAGCTTTTTGATTGTCCCATTTCTATCTCTTTCCTGAGCTCCACTAGCTCTATCTCACAGTCTTATCTTTTGCACAATATGGAGATTGATGTAACTAACTTCTTATCAGACAGATCATTGTCTAAAATAAGATTTTCAGAATATTTGGATAGGACCATATATGCAAGTATTATTTTAATCTTGGTATAAGGGCTGATTCCTGAAATAGGCAAGTTAAGATTTATGCTTGTGAGAGACATCTAGAAGGGGGCTTAGGGGAGAAGTCATAGACCATCCATACAAAATTAAAACAGGAAAAAAAAACTTGGATCATTAAACTCTTTGATTGACAACTGAGTGGGATGGGGATTCATTTCCCAGAATCAGTCTGAATACCATTAAAAGTTTATCTTGAAATTGAACATTTTATCAGAAATGCTAATTTCTTCCAAGAAGAAGGTTATGAATTACATTTCACACAAAAAGGAACAACAGATTTGGAACATCATTTTTTTTTTCACATTTTCTTCTCTAGACACTCCAAATACCATATTTTAAAATTCAATTCATCATTTCATCCCATTCACCAAGTCAAATCTACACCTCCTCCTGTGTTTCCATTAAAGGTTGTAGCTCACCATTCACCTGGACATACACAGTAGAAATCTCAGAATCATTCTAGACAATTTTTTGTTCCTTTATCTTCGACACCTGTGTAATACCCATGCCCGTCATCTTCATCTCACCTGTTAATTTTGTTTAATGCTTTCATTTCCCTCTGACCACTTTGGGTCTCCCCAGGCTCTCTTCACATGTTTGCCAGGTGAGAGCAGCAGCCTTGTACACGGGCGTTGTAACTCCCGTGTATCTAGCCTCTAACCTGCAGCCAGAGCAACCTCGCAGAAATGAAATCTGACCTCCGCACCCTTGCTTGTAACCACTCAGAGATATCTCCATGATCCACATAATGAAGTCTGTTTCCTTAAAAAGCTTCAGAAGATTCAC
>CM053618.1:15023135-15047455 GCA_028646535.1 Procyon lotor
GCAGATCTTAAATTGTAGTGTTTTGCAAACATCATCTAAAAATTCCCATGTTGTTTTTACTTTGCCCATGGGAAAGAAACAAGTCTGGAAAAATAAATATGAGCTTATTTTTTGCCAAGAGACTGAGAAAAACTGACTTGCAGCCTATTGTGTTCTTTTGAAATTACCTTCTCTATTTATCAGTGGTTTGCAGTTGTCACCATATAAAACTATGTCATAAAATCAACTACTGCTCCCTTAAAACATAGTGTCATATAAGTTTGTGTTTTTAATACTAACAACTAAATGTATTTATAGGGTCATTTATATAATATTATACAAGACTCTATAAGCAAACTATAGAAATATAGTTTATCCAAAAGGAAACTTTATGTTCTTCAGAGATAGGAAAAAAGAGAAAATAAACTTGGATTTGTAATGAAATACATCATTTTTTGGTGCCATTGTAAATGGTGCTTTTTTAAAAGTTTTGAGTGCCATTTATTCATTGCTAATATATGGAAGTACAATGGATTTTGTACGTTGACTACACAATGCAATTCTCGTAAGCTCAGTTATTAATTCTAGGAAACTTTTTGTAGATTCTTCTTTTTTTTTTAAGATTTTATTTATTTATTTGACAGAGATCATAAGTAGGTAGAGAGACAGGCAGAAAGAGAGGGGGAAGCAGGCTCCCTGATGAGCAGAGAGCCTGATGTGGGGCTTGAACCCAGGACCCTGAGATCATGACCTGAGCTGAAGACAGAGGCTTTAACCCACTGAGCCACCCAGGTGCCCAACTTTTTGTAGATTCTTTAGAATTTCCTACATAAACAATGATGCCTTCTATGAACAGAGACACGTTTATGTCTCCTTTTCCATTATATATATGCCCCTCCCCTTTTTTGGTCTTGTTGCAGTGGATAAGAGTACTACTAAATTAGTACTCTACTAAATAAGAGTACTAAATAGGTATAATCAGAATGGACATCTTTGCCTTGTTTCCAGTCACATGCTGAAGTGGATAGTGTTTACCCGGAGAAATAAACATCCCTTTCTTTCCACTACGACTTCAGTGAGAGAGTTTCATTTGTCCACGTAGAAATTGAATCTTTTTGGGATTAACTGCTGTTTCACTGTAACACAGCCTCTGAATTCCAAAAGGGCTACCTTCTGTTTAGAGTAGATGTTTCATTTACCCATGTAACTGTTTGATTCTGAATTTTAGGTCTTCCCTTTGTGCTGTACCTTAGAGAAGCTTTCTTTATTCCCTTTTGTTCTCCTCCCTCAACCAGAAATTTTGCTTTAACTTGTTACATAATTTTGACTAACTTAGTTTGAGAAGTTAGCATTGGAAGGGTATGTTTTCTGTTTTTCTGATTAATCCTTAGTGTTAAGCATGCACTCCATCTCTGGGTCTTGAGGGTATAGACTTTTTAGTTCCACTGTCCCTCCGTCGCCTCTAAAGACTCCCCCAGTTCTGCCCTTCCTCCCAATAATTATCACTATTCTTCCAGTAGCACTTGGCCATCATCCATTAGTCAACTATTTTTTTTCAACTATTTTAGTTGTACACTTCTTACTGGTGTCTGGTGGTTTGTCCCGAGATGAGCATATTGCTTGCTCAGTGTTCTCAATTGTCTGAGTGGTTTGATAAACAGTAACACGTGCGAAGGTAGTCTGGTTCATTTTCACTATAAGTGAAGGCAACACTTATAGCTCTTTATTTCCTGGAGTAGAAGGCAGAGCAGCCAAAAATATTTTAAACTATTAAAAACTAATATGATGATTTGAAATTAAATGCAGAATATTTAACCATTATAAAGGAATCACCCTCCTTAGTAAGAGCAGGGAAATATTTATCATCATATCAACCTTTTGTTTCTATCCCTGACATGAGTCTTAGAGACTGAGCACAGAAGTGAGCAGAAATACAAAGGCATTAGGCCAGAAAGAAGTACCTTCTGCTCATTTGAATATGTGTATGACTCTCTTTAGATCTTCATAGGTCCACAAGGTAAGTGACCCAATATTCCACAGTCTAGCCAGTTCTTCTTCCAGGGAATCAGGTATAAATGCTATCAACACATGCTAATGAGGAGAAAATTGTGTTCTGCAAACATAATATGATCAATGTCAGACAGAAGAGAATAGGAGAGTAAACTATATACATATATCACTAAGATTAGCTCTAAAGGAGTAAGGAAGGGAATTCAGCTCATGATGATCATTGGGTCTTACACTGAACTGAGCAGCAGAGGCTGTGTCTTCCTTGAGAGAGCATCAACTGAAAGCTGATCCATACAGTAAAGCCAGAAGGCTGGGGAAAGACAGATCAAGTTTTTGAGTTTTTATACCCATCCAGAAATAAGACTTCATATCAGCTCGGATATCATGAGATTCATTGACACCATCTCTTATTACAATGGCTACTGATTCTAGACTCAATTTCTGTGTTCTTAGATTTAGAGTTCTGTTTTCTCCTCCTTCCAAACTACTTACCTGAAGTTTATCTCAAACAACATGCATATCTTTTCTGCAAACTGTTTAAGAAGCACAATTTTAGAAATAAAAGATACTTTGTGGAAAATCTGGGTTTACAAATTTAAACTAAATTCAATTGAGGTGAAAAAACAAGCTAAGAGAAAGAGCCACTTAACAATTCTTCAACTGATTAAATTATTGAAAAAAAAAAAAACAAAACCAAACTGAAGGAAGAAACATGGGCCCGAGGGATTGGTATAACAATAATTTGCAGCTGCTTTTGTCCTAAAGAAAATGAAATGAAAACAAAGTAAATGATTGGCTTCCTAGTGAGAAAGTTTAAGTTCAAATTCATTCTTCCATGTGAAGGCAAGATATGTGTCCTTTAAACCCAAGAGAGACTTCTCATACTTCCCAGTTCCCTACTCACCATTTAACTGGGGATTGCTCCTTCAGATGCTTTATTGTTTTCTCTATTCCAGGAGGCTCCAGGGACTGTATCATTCAGAATCTCTTGGTTTCTAGTTTTCATTTTGCTTTGACTAATGCATTGCCGGTTGGAGATTAGAAGATGTAAGGAGACATCAATATGGGTACATATTTCCCCACTCTTCATTGCTTGGCTATTAGTCTGGCTCCTCTGAGGTACTTCCTTGTGACATCCCCAGTCTTCACTGGGTTCTGGTAACATTCAACATGGGATCCCCCACTGTTTCCTTAAGGTGACAACTGCTTTCCATTGTTTCTCACACAGGAGTGCCTTGCCATCTTTGTTGGTTAATCTTGCCTATACTTTTGAAAACTGCCCCTTTAAAAATAAATATCCCCTTTAGAGAAATGCCTTTGGAGCAGTGTTTAATTTATATTTGTTTAAATTTGTGTTTTCCTCTCATGTATTTATCACTGAGTTTCTCAGAGAGGACTTCCTGTTTGCTATAGTTTCTGATGTAAGTGCCACTTGACGTGATAGTTCTCTATCTCTTTATCTCACCTCGGAACTCAGCATCAGTGTTACCACCACAGCCAGCTCACTCTGGAGATGGGAGTGTCATTTTAAAGTCCTTTTAAATGTAAGAATAAATTTCTTTCTGGAAGCATAAATGAGAATGGACTTTCTGTTATACACTAAGTAACACTCTTTCGTATTCCCTGGAAGCAGCAGCTTAGAGTTTTTAACCAGTAGGCGACAGTATCATGAAAAGCCTTTACAGTCAGTCGGCTTTAAACAGCATTTGTTCTTTATCTAGCAGGCATATTTTTAGCTCTTTGCTCATAACTCAGAAAAAGGAGTTAAATTTCTACTTTAGAATCCCCAGTAGTAAATTTGAGCACACTAAACTTTCTATGACACCTCTGATTTTTATATCATCATTATCTTTATAGCCTGGCCTTTGAAGGGACTGGTAATTCTAAGGGACTTTGGTCTCTTTTGCCATAACATATGTTTAAAGAGATAAAATTGTGCTTAAAAAGAAATATATATATACATATATATATTAAAATGTAAAAAATATATTTTTGATATGAACTATACCATAATTTAAAATGTTTAAATCCATATCAAAAAATATAAGGATATAATACACATGTATACTACAGTGTACTCTTTAAAAGTGACAAAGCAGCCAGCCAATATATTAAGGTAAAAAAATAGACTATGTATAATATAGTAAGGTTAAAAAATATAGTAAGATTAAAAAATATTGTAAATGAGCAAGTTCAAAGTTTGGATGTTACTAAATGATGTTGGTTTCATGAGACTAGGAATACTGAATTCATGTCTTAATTATAATATCTACCAAAGGTACAGAAAATATTAGATAACAGAAGAAAAGAGATTGCAAATTTATTATGTCTGCTCATATATTCTTGTCGGAATTGGGTTTTGAATCTAAGAATGGCCCTTTTAGTTTATCCTCAGTGCTGCCCCAGATAACCCATGTGTAGTTTTGCATTTTGTGGGGTGCCCACATTGAGAAGAACAGGACCTTGAGAGAGCGGTTTAACATGTTACCATAATTTTATTTTCATTTTAAAACTAATAATGTCATTCAGCTGTAAATGCAATCTGCTGATGTCTCAAGCTCTGACTATTCAAATTCTAACTTCTTTACCACTGATGTGGATATATGGAGGGGAGGGCAAACAATGGGAATTCTCTAGGTCTTAAAAGAGATAAAAAGTTCTCCTCTCAATGAGTTCATTTAAACTAACTCAGAATATAATAAACTGAACGTTACACAAGAAAATTTGAGTTGTTTTCTAGAATATAATGACAGTGTTCCCAGCAAGTATTTTTCAAAAAAAAAAAAAAAAAGACTTCAAAAACAAAAACCAAAAAAAATAAAAAAACCAAAAACAAAGAAACAAAACAAAATAAACAGTCCAATTAAACGAGATTTGGGCCAGAAAGTGTATATTTTTGCCCTTGTATAGTTTATATTGTTACTACATAGGATTTATTTTATTGATAATAAATTTGGGGAGTATTTTGAATTAAAGGTCAGCTTGAACAATTTCACACTGTTTTCTATGTGTATTTAGGAAATACTATTTTATGTTTACTTCAAAATCCAACCGAATTAAAATTATACATAAAAGTTTCTCCATGACTTAGAATATCTCATTTCATAAACATATTTCCCAATATTACTGTCTGGAATTAGAAAGTCTAAGGCACTTCTGATGTTTTTGTTTCCAGGCTAGAGTTATTATAATCATAGAAAGTACTTGTGCTTGCAAAATAACACTTAACCATTACTGAGATGAGAGATGTATTTATAAGTTCTGCCATTAAGCTGAATCTAAGCTTGAGATTTTTTTTTTCCTCTGGCTCTTAGCAAATGCTATGATCATATGCACAAAATTGTGACTTGGGATTATGTGTGTGCGGGGGTGTGTGGGTGTGTGTGTGAGACAGAAAGAAAAGAGAGATGACAAAGAAAAGAGAGGAAAGGGTGGGGAGAAAGAAATTGATTCTTAGAGAAATGGTAGAAATAATATAAGATAGTAAACCAAAGTTAAATTAACAATGGTTTCAGAAGTCTCATGAGATAACAAGAAAAACAGAGTGTGTCCGTGCCAGATGAAGACACTATAATTGCCATTGTCTCTATTATTTCAATGTAACACCTGTAAATAAAGCTCTTTGTTTATGATTCATATAAAAAAATTTTGTTCCAACAAAAACCACAATTAATGTACAGTTTTCATGATTTGTAAAATAGGGGGCATTTCTAATAATAATCTCATAGATTGTATTAAAACTATTTTAAATTATAAACCTTTACTATTTTAATTATTGAATGTATTTTTATTCATAGCAGACATATTAATATTATTAGTTTTAAAGACAGTATATTTATTGAATTGAAGACTGCCATGATGTGATATATACTATCAAGTTAATTACTAATGAAATATTTATAAACACCTTCAAATTATTAGTACTTTTTAATACTGTTTTACAGTATATAAAATTTCCCATCTATTGTTATGTACTCATTACAGCAACTGTTTTAGTTATTCACAATAGATAGGCAGTCATTAGGAGGCTCACTGAGTTGTGAAGCGTCTCACAGATCAAGGAAGATTAGGCTATAACCCTGACCTCTGTAACCTACTTCAGTGGCCCTTGGTGGGATCTCACACAAGATTACAAAACTAATGACAGTATCACTAAGCATATATCACACAAAGCATTAAAAACATAATAGTGCTGGGGCACCTGGGTGGCTTAGTGGTTAAGCCTCTGCCTTCAGCTCAGGTCATGGTCTCAGGGTCCTGGGATCGAGCCCCACATCGGGCTCTCTGCTCAGCAGGGAGCCTGCTTCCCCCTCTCTCTCTGCCTGCCTCTCTGCCTACTTGTGATCTCTCTCTCTCTGTCAAATAAATAAATAAAATCTTTAAAAAAAAAAAAACATAATAGTGCTTATTGACTAAAAGCAAATTTAATAAATTACAGAACAGGAATACTTTCAGGTGTAAATTTATTTCCAAACTTTATTCATTCAAAAATATTTATTAAGCAACCATTATATGTAAGGCACTATTGTAGGTAATGAAAATTCTATAAAAACAAATAAGACATGTGAATCTTTGCCTCATAGAATCCATTCTATGAGTACATTCCAGTGGAGAAATCAGACACAAGAAAAGTCAGTTAAACATCTGGCGGATAATGGTAAGTGATAAAAATTAATAATATTAAAGTAGGAAAAGCTTAAACGGATCAAATAGTGACCAGGACTTTAATAAAATGTGTGGTATGAGAAAAAACGTGAAGGGAATAACACCTATGGAGATAACTAGTGAATAAGTCAGTGTTTATCCAAAGAGAGAGAAAAAACCAATAGGAAATATGTATGAAGATATTTACTGCAAAGTACTGGTTTATGTGATAGAAGGGGCTGGCTAAGAAAAGCTGAAATCAATAGGGAAGGCAATGAAAAAGGACAGTGTAACTTTTATGCATGAGCTGAAGCTGCTATCCACAGGGAGAATGTATTTTTCCCTCCGAGTGTCTGAACTTACTGACTCATGCTCACTCAGATTATCTAGACTAATCTCTCTTACTAAAAATCAGCCAACTTTGGGTTTCAATCATATCTACAAAATGTAGTCATAATATCTCTTAGGTTAGTGCTTGATTAGCTGGGGAGGGGGACTATAGCTTTATCAATTTGATACATATTACTGACCAACACACTGGGGGTAGAATTCAAGGCAGAGGGACAAGTGAGTAACAGCAAGGTCCTGAAAGACCACACCTAGCCTGCTACTGAAACAGCAAGAAAGCCAATGCGCCTTGTGTGGAGTCAATGAGACCAACAACTGTGGGAGATGAGAAGTCAGGAATAACTAGCTAGCCAGATTTACATTGTGTTTTGTGAGTCAAAAGTTGTACGTTTACTCTCAGTGAGATGCTGGGACATTTCGGGGTGTTGAACATAACTGATAAGATCTTAGTTATACTTTATGCCATAGCTCTTGTTATTCTGTTGAGCTTGAGAACAAGAATGAAACTAGTGGGAGGCTCAACGATAACCCGTGGTAGTTTGAGAACAGTGTGAGTTTTTATATTTTCATAATATGTTGAAAACAGACCCATGAGCATTTGTTGATGGGCTGGATTAAACAGTGATCCTTATATTTTGGGTAGAGCAACCAGAAGAATGGAGTACACTAAGAAGGGCAAGACAACAGGAGACTTATAGAAGAGATATCAAGAGTTTGGTGTTGCATTTGTTGCATATCAGATGCCTATTAGGTATTCAGAATGAGGTATCAAATTTGTGGTCTGGAATTTGGAGAATGGATGCAAGTTGAGAATCATTAGCCCCTGGATGATACTGTAAGCTATGAGCCTGAATCAGAAAGTGGTAAGGAAATTAAAGCATTTGGTTTAGGATTATCAGACTTTTAATTGTGTCTTTTTCACTGTTTTTAAACTTCTTTTGACTTCCAATTGATTTTAAAGAAATTACACACTCATAGTAATTTGAGTTGTTGCATAATGTATATAGTGACATAAAAGTCACTCAGAATCCCACCACTTTATGGTGAATATTACATCTTTGGCTAGCTTTTTCCCCAAATTGTTCCTATACATTTTGTTTCTTCAATTACTTGAAATCACAGAATATATGAATTTTCTAACTATTTTACTTCAAATTACATTTAAACATTTTCTTTAATGACTGCATAATATTCTACTGTATATAATATATAACTTTTCAGCTAATGTTTTCATTTATTTTTTCTCTGCTCTGTTATAAACATCATAGCAGTGATCTTGCTTATGTATTGTTTTAATCATAGTTATATATCAAAATAGACATTGTTACATAAATTTAATAATAATTTTCATATACTCAATAATTGACAGAGCAGTTTGATAGTATGTTTTATGGCATTGTTAGCCTGAAATGTTGGTTTATAGAAAGGGATCAATATTTTGAAGAGTGTCTTAAGTAATAAAAACACAGAGACCAGAAATGGTGTGTTGTAAATGAAAAGAAATCATCTCCTTTCAGCAAACTTAGGCAATCAGGGATGATTAAAATAGCCTGTTTACTGCTGCAGGAAGATATAGTCTCTGTGCAATTTAGACGACCTACTTCCTAGAAATAAATGAGACAAGCTGCTTAAATATGTGTGTCACCTAAGATAGAGAAAATGATGTTTAGAAACTTTTTTATCTTGCTATTTCATGAGAAGAAAAGTTCTCAAACATCCTCAAACTTATTCTCACAAGACATGGATCAAAGACCTAATTCTCAACACACCAATTTCTGAGCTTTAACTTACCAAAGACTCTTCCATCCCTAGTGAACAATTTCTACTTTTGCAAAATGGCAGAAAATGTCATATTTGACAACTACTCACAGAAATCAGTTTCACTCAAACGAGGCTATTTGTGAAAGAAAATTCATACACACACTAAGTCCTATAGAAATCTAAAATGAGATTAAAAACAAACCTTCTTGAATTCTCTTAGACCTTTTCGCTCCATTGCCCTTTGGTTTTCTACATCATTAGCATTCTGGTTTTGCTGGATTTTCTTACTCCCCTAGCTGCTGGTTATTGCCACTTTGATCCTTGATGAAAGTGTCCAGTCTGTAATGAGTCAATTTAATTTGGTAGCTCATCTAGGAAATATTTTTTTTTCAAAATTCAAGTTAATATTTTAGATCCTTATTAGGACTGAGACATTGATGTTCTTTCACCAACCAGTGGAACTGCTTTAATGAGATTGTTACTAAATGAGTGCTGGATGAGCAAAAGATTGCTTCCAAAATAATTTGTTTCCTTACCACCGGTATAAAAAAAGGGCATAATATTTCCTTGAAGGTATCAATAGTGCTGAATGAAAAAACAAATGTAAACTTTATTAATATTTAATTGCAAGTGGAAATCTACCCATTGAAATTACATCAAGAAAATTACTTTAGTGTAAATATAACTAAAGCTGAAAACCAAACTCATACATTTAAATAAGCAATCAGTTTAGATATAAATTCTCTAGTAAAATTTTGTTCAGCAGAAATAAAATAATTATGTTAGATGCTATCTGTATATGTAAATCTGTGTTAGTTTATCTATGTTGCTAATGTTATATTTACTACAATGATAAAATACAATGATATGTTATCTACATTAAAATCTGGAAGTTCCAAAATTATAATGCCATTAAGTTTGTGTGCAAACAAACCATATCAAACAGTAAACTGAAGCTGAATTAATTTCAAAAAGATAAATCAAATGTGAAAACAAGGAAAAATCACAATGAGTAAAATTACCCCAGCAACCACAGTGATCATACAGATAATTAATATTTTCTTGGCTAATATGACAGTCACTTATTAGTCATTAGTATATTCCAATTCCTGTAGCAGTTTCCTATTTAGAACTCACATGTTTTATTTTTATGGGACAAACTAATAATGTTGTGTTTTTAGGCAAAGTCGTTTTAATTTCAAAGAAAAAAACCATTTATTTTCTTTTACTCAGATATTCTTGCCCCTTTTCAAGAGGCACAACTTCAACAGGAGAAAACCTGTAGAGTTTATTAACAAAGCTATCAAAGGCAAAGCATGGAATGATTTTAATGAGAGAGAATGGTATAGGGAAAGATACAGAAGTTTGGAGAATCTGAGTTCAGTTTGTAAATTTGGGTGAATTGCTTACTTCAGAAAGTCAAGATTTCATCATCTGTAAATGACAGACTTAGACTCAACACCTCCTGTCTCTTTCCAGTTGCCGGGTTTAATAATTCAGTTATCCAACAGTGATGGGGGCTCAGGTAGGACGGCGGTGGATACCAAAGAACTGGACAGTAGGTCAAGTGGCAGTGTCCACTCGTAGCATCTGCCTTGGTCTTTTGCGAGGCCGTGTTGGGGCTTAAGCAAGATAATCTGCATATTAGTATTTTGAATACTGTAACCCCCTCTACGAATACAAGTTATTAGCAGGGCACTTAATCATCTTTGGTCTAAAATCATATTTTTATTACTCATGAAGCCAACATTACACCATATATCAACCAACTAGAATTTAAATAAAAATTTGAAAAAATAAAAAATAAAAATTTAGGCAACATTTAAAAAACAGTAAAATAAAATCATATGTTTATGTCTTAAAAGTCTGTTATAACTGCATTTGCAGTGTTATTTAGCCATCCAGGATTGTAGCTCTGGAAAAAGTCAGGAAGTTAATATAAGAAATAAGGAGCCAATGTTGGGTATTCATCCTTTCTGATGGAGACATAATATTCCATTGTATATATGGACCATATTTTCTTTATCCATTCATCTGTTGAAGGGCATCTTGGTTCCTTCCACAGTTTGGCAATTGTGGCCATTGCTGCTATGAACATTGGGGTACATGTGGCCCTTCTTTGGACTGCATCTGCTTCTTTGGGGTAAATACCCAGTAGTAGTGCAATTGCAGGGTGAACATGGACGGGACTGGAAGAGATTATACAAAGTGAAATAAGTCAAGCGAAGAAAGTCAATTATCTTATGGTCTCATTTAGGTGTGAGAGCATCGTGAGAAGGAAAGGAAGGGTGAATGGGGGGAAATTGGAGGGGGCGATGACAGACTGTGGACTCTGAGCAACAAACTGAGGGTTTGTGGGGGGTGGTTAGGCAAGCCTGGTGGTGGGTATTGAGGAGGGCACGTATTGCATGGAGCACTGGGTGTGGTGCATGAACAATTAATCTTGTAACACTGAAAAAATAAAATAAATGTATTTGGGGAAAAAAAAAAGAAATAAGGAGCCAACTCTCGGCAGGGAGCCTGCTTCCCCCTCTCTCTCTGCCTGCCTCTCTGCCTACTTGTGATCTCTTTCTCTGTCAAATAAATAAATAAGTCTTTAAAATAAAAAAGAAAGAAAGAAAGAAAGAAAGAAAGAAAAAAAAAAAAACAAAGAGCCAAGCTAGAGATGAATAAAACAATTGAACCTCAAGTACTGATTTTGGCAATTGGTAACCATAAAATCTTGAGCAAATTACTTTCTCTTTCCAGACCTCAATATAATCACCTATAAAGTGAGGATAATGAGATCTACATCATAAAGACACTGTGAAACTCACATGAACTAATGTATGCAAAAAATATCTACCGTACATTTTATAGGTGGATGTTTCTTAAATTTTATTGAATTCACAACTTCTCTCTCACTCTCACCATCTTATCCATTTGTCATAAAAATCTGTTAAATCTAGTTCATAAATATCTCTCAAAATTCACCTTCCTCTTCATTTCTACTGCCAATAGTTTTGTTGGAGCCTTTCTTATTTTATGAACTGATAAAATAAACTCCTAATGTTTGCCTTCAGTGTTTCTATCTTGTAATTTATTCTCGACTCGGCTATTAAAATTATCTTTCTAAACTGAGTATATGACCATTTCACTCCTCTGCTTAAAAATTTTGAATTGGGAAAAAAAGTAAAATATAGATCCTCCCTCTTCTTCCCATGATGCCCTCTTCAAATATACTTCCATGTAACTCACCTGTCAGTCAAATTCATTACCTTTAGCTATGTTAAGATTTTTCATATTTGGTATCAGATTATTTTTCCAACTTCTATATTGTTACCTTAGTTTCCAGGCACCATTCCATCCAATTTGTATTGCAAGTACACTCCTCGGTTCGTTCATATAAACATGTCTCTACTTCTGCCCATTACTTCTGCCGAGGATCTCCTTTTATACCCTCTCTGCAGCTCCAACTTTCTATTCCTTCAAGAATATGCCTCCATTGTTGCATTGCCTCTGTTCTTAAACCTTGACTGAAACTCCAAGGAAAATTACAAGCACTTTAAAAAAAAATGTAATATGAAGCCATTGGCTGCTTAGATTATAGTGCAATTTTCGATTTACATATTTGTTTGCTTTCTTCCAGGGATCTCTGAGATTCTGAGACTAGGAACAATTTGATATGCTTCTTTACATCCTAACTGTTTTCTGTGCCAACTACTGCACTGGAGTATCAGAAGTCTGAAATATTTGCTTAAAAGTATGAATTAATTCTGTGAAACTTGTTTATGGTCCATTATTGTCTCTTATAATTTAGAGATTCGGCTGGTAGGCTGGGAGGGCAGATTTTTTGTTCTGTTGTGATTTTTTGGTTGTTTAATTAGGGGTTTAAGAATCTTCCAGGGGAGAAGTGCCTGGGTGGCTCAGTTGTTAAGCGTCTGCCCCTGGCTCAGGTCGTGATCCCAGTGTCCTGGGATCGAGCCCCGCATCCAACAGGAAGCCCGCTTCTCCCACTACCATTCCCTCTGCTTGTGTTCCCTCTCTCGCTGTGTTTCTCTCTGTCAAATAAATAAAATCTTAAAAAAAAAAAAAAGAATCTTCTGGGGGAGAGAATGAGGCATTTCAAGTCTGATCAAGGAATAAGATATCAGTTTTATGAATTGAAGAAAGTACGTATACTGGAAAATTCTCAAGAGCATAAAATATGTTTGATTACTTTCCCTAAACAATACAAAAGAGACAGCAAAACTGAGATGCTTTCCTATTCACTAGTCAACCACCATTACAGTTTGGTTTTTGCTATAAACTCATCATCTTATAGCAGTTAAAATTTTTCATGTTAGTTAATACAGGATATTTTCATCTTCATCTTATATAATTGACTACTTTTACTATCTTAAAAATATCCTTTTTTTTGTCTTTTCTGATATCACATTCTTCTGTATTTCATCTCTCCACCAATATTTCCAAAATTCTTGTTGACTCCTCCTTTGAATGTTGACCTGAATAAGGACTCAGACACAGTCTTATCTAAAAAAAAAAATCTTATTTTTTAAAAGATTTTATTTATTTGTTTGACAGAGAGAGAGAGAGAGAAAGATCACAAGTAGGCAGAGAGGCAGGCAGAGAGAGAGGGGGAAACAGGCTCCCTGCTGAGCAGAGAACCCGATGCGGGGCTGGATCCCAGGACCCTGAGATCATGAGCTGAGCCGAAGGCAGAGGCTTTAACCTATTGAGCCACCCAGGTGCCCCTAAAAAAAAATCTTATAAAGGGGACTACCATTTACATACCACTTATAAGTAGATGATTGATAAATTAATATATTTTTCTGTAACCTTTCTTCTGTCTCATACTAGAATATTCTAACTGGGAATCTCTTAAATATCTCAAAAAATAGTATTTCAAAAAGATGAACCCTACATTCCTCTCCCAAATCTATCTCTAACACCTAACCTAACTCCACATCTTATTAGTGTCATCACTACTTATCCCTTACCAGAAGTGAAAACCTATTTGTATTTTTCTTTTACGTCATCTTGCCTCCTTTAAAACTAAAGAATATTGACCGTAAATTGTGTATGCTCTCAACCTTCGCAGTCAATACTGGCATTTGCAATAGAATTCTAACCAGATCCTGGAATCCAATCTTTATTCCTTTCCACAAGAATGAGAGTGACATTCTTAAATAAATAGCACCTAAATGTCTCTCTACTATTTAAACACCTTCAGAGAATCTCAATTTAATTAAGAGTAAAATCAACAGTTTTATGTCATAGTCCATGAGGTCTTCAGTAATTTTACACTTTCTCAGCTTTCTGGTCTTTGATGTTCCTTTCCCCTTACTTAGTCATCCTTGAAATTTCCTTGCCTCAGGGCCTTTGCACATACTCTTCTGTCTGTGTACTTCCACTGAAGGTATCCAGTCATCTTTTAGATTACCATTTAAATGATATTAACTCGAAGAAACATTCATTGATTGTCCTAAGTATGTCAGCCTGTCCTCCTCATTCTGTAACTTAGCAGTATTCATACACTAATCAAAATTTTAATTTATTGTTCTATAAATGTCTCCTTTTTTTTCTTTTATTTTTCTGCTCACTCATTAGGATGTAGGCCACGAGAAGTCATGTAGGCCATATGAGGTCCGTCCACAGTTCCTAGAGAGTGAGTACCTAAATATAGTATGCATTCAATAAAAATTGGGGGATAAGTAAAAAATAAAGGCAAGTATAAACATACATATGCATGCTTGGCTGACATCTTTCTAATTTTGCCCAGTTTATACCTATGAAAGTCTTCTTACATTGCAGTGGGTGGGAGGAATGAACTGTAGAACATGAATATATATTTATAGAAACTCTATGAATTAGGTGTTATTTCTATAGAAATTTGTGGGAAATTCTGGACAGAAAGATTATGCAATTCACTCCTAGTCCTCTGGATTATAGTAGGCACAAAGTCTACATTATGCATTCTGAACCATGATATTGTACTATTGTACTACATTTGGACAGGTCTATAGTATCCTTAACTAATTTCAGCAGAATTTCAGGTAATGGAGGTTCCCTGTTATTACGTAGGATCAAGATCCCACATGAAAAACAGCTCACTGTTAAAATGTTTTGGTGATCTTTAATGTTAGAGAATGAAAGATTTTAGTAGTTGTAGGCTTTTTGCTTTTACTAGTTACTTATAAGTATTTGCCAATTCTCAAAACAACCATCAAAAAGATGGAGTCTCCCTTTTTACAGAGTAAAACTTTTACTTAAATACTCACTACTGATTTTCAAGTTTCTGTTAGTTTCCATACAACTACATGTACAGTTTTCAGATGTGTAAAGCAATAGAACTTAAATTGATGAGACTAAAAACATCTGAACATGCTGACTAGTGTGGTTATTTAATGTGAAAAGAACAAGAAATAAATCTGCCCAATCTAGTTGAAGGAGAGAGAAAACCAAACAGTAAAAAGAGATGTTTTTATATTTCTCCAAAATAATGAGGACGAAAATGAACACTTACTTCAAAACAAGAATATATATATATATATATATATATATATATATATATATATATATCTACATATATATATTTAAATTAAACCTTATCTCTTCAGCATAACCACATTGGCTACTGACTTTAGAGCAAGCATTTCATTTGTACATAAGAGCTGTAATGTGAATGAAAGATAAGAAAAAAGTCTGAACACATATTAATAATCATAAGCTCTGCATGCTCTGAAGATTTAGCCAGGAACCAGTAGGATATGGGGATACTTATAAATATAGTCTTTATTATTAAATCATAAGAAGCTGTAACAAATTATTGCCAAAAAGATTAAATTAAAGGAATCTTTTGAGGAAAAAATTAGATTAAATGTGTAGTATAGATTCACTTTGTATAAATAAAGTAACATGTATTTTTATACTTAAACATTGCATAACTCTAATCAAGAAAAGAAAATGCAAAATCAAGTTGGGATTTCAGATTAAGTTCCAGGCTTAACTTGATCCCTCAAGAAGCTCTGGAGAGTAAACTACACTCCACAGTTTATCTGTCTAGAGGCAAAGGAGCTTGATTTTGCAATTCCAAATCTGTCAGTGTTTGGTTACAACCACCCTGAGGGGATGAAGATGGGTAAAAAAAAAAAAAAATCCCAATTATTTCTGGCTTTTCATCCACAGGCAGCTCCAGTGCTCAAGGGCATTCATGTGAGGAAATTTATAGGTGCAAACTCTTAACTGAGAAGCACACAGATGCTGGTAGAGGAGCTCTGACCTGGACCAGTGATCCAATGCAGACGAGAGTGACGGAAGAGGGTACCAACAATGCCAATGTATGAAAGTTCTATTAAAATAATAACTTTTTAAAAAAGATCTTAGGGGCGCCTGGGGGGGCTCATTGTGTTAAACCTCTGCCTTCTGCTCATGTCATGATCTCAGGGTCTTGGTATCGAGCCCCACATCAGGCTCTCTGCTCAGCAGGAAGCCTGCTTTCACCTCTCTGCCTGCCTCTCTGCCTACTTGTGATCTCTCTCTTGCTTTCTGTCAAATAAATAAATAAAATCTTTTTTATTTTATTTTATTTCATTTTATTTTTTAATTTTTTTAAAGATTTTATTTATTTATTTGACACACAGAGAGAGAGAGAGACAGTGAGAGTGGGAATACAAGCAGAGGGAGAGGGAAAGAGAGAAGCAGGCTTCCTGCTGAGCAGCTGAAGGCAGATGCTTAAGGACTCTGGCACCCAGGCGTCCTAAAATAGTAACTTTTTATTGTTTTCTATAACAAACCCACCCACTGCTAATTATAGGATGCATTTGAATATGTACCAGAAGTGATGGAGAAGTAAAGTAAAAGAGCATTTTAAAATATTGCAATGGGTTGGGGTGCCTGGGTGGCTCAGTTGGTTGGGCAACTGCGTTCCACTCAAGACATGATCCTGAAGTTCCAGGATCGAGTCCTGCATTGGGCTCCCGGCTCCGCAGGGAGTCTGCTTCTCCCTCTGACCTTCTCTCCTCTCACGCTCTCTCTCACTTTTTCTCTCTCTCTCAAATAAATAAATAATAATATCTTTAAAAGATGATTAAAATATTGCAATGGGAGAAAAATATACCTAACCCTCACAAAGTAAGATCAAAAGTCCAAATGCCCATTATTATCTGGGATTGAGACGTGCATTATTTACATACCTAAAGTCCAAATTCTGTCAATGATGTGTCTGGATATTGTATAATATAGACCGAATTATACCACTGCTAGAAAACCATTGAAGATGGTTAATTTGGAGAAGATCTATATGGTATTCTTAACACGAGCATTTAGAGCACTCTCAGAGAGACTCTTTAAATTTACTGGAATACTTCTTGTGGTTGTTTTTTTAGAAATTCTTCTAATCAGCAGAACTGTGGGGTGTTTTTGCATGTTTAATAAAAATATCAATTTTATTTTGTTTTTATTTAAATTCCAGTTAATTAGCATACAGTGTAGGTGTACACTATAGTGATTCAACACCTCCGTACAGAACCTAGTGCTCATCACAAGTCTCTTTCTTGATCTCCATCACCTGTTTAACCCACCCCCTCACCCACCTCCCCTCTGGAAGCTGTTAGTTCTTTACACTTAGGAGTCTGTTTCTTGGTTCGTGTCTCTCTTTCTTTTCCCTTCCCTTTGCTCATTTGTATTGTTTCTTAAATTCCACACATGAGGGGCACCTGGGTGGCTCAGTGAGTTAAATTCCACACATGAGTGAAATCATATAGTATTTTTTCTTTCCCTTATTGACTCATTTCACTTAGCATAATACTCTCCACCTCTATCCATGTCGTGGCAAATGGCAAGATTGAATTCCTTTTGATGGCTAAATAATAGTCCATTCTATGTATAAATCAACTCTTTATCGATTCGTCAGTCAATAGACACTTGAGTTGCCTCCATAATTTGGCTACTGTAGATAATGCTGTTTGTTATTAACATCGGAGTACGTGTATATTTTTGAATTAGTACTTTATTATTCTTTCGGTAAATACCTGCTAGTGAAATTACTGGATTGTATGGCAGTTCTATTTTTAATTTTTGAAGAACCTCCATACTGTTTTCCAGAGTGGCGGCACCAGTGAAGGCTCCTCTTTCTCCTCATCCTTACCAGCACCTGTTGCTTTTTGTGTTGTAAGAATATCCGTCTTTTAAGGAGAAAATAAACATTTTCAGTAATTTCATACTAAATATCCTAATAATGTCTTTTCTGAAAATGAAACATTAAAGCAATTTGAAATACCAGTCCATGATCTTCATTACCAGTAGATAACCATGACTACGTTTTTCTTATAACATCATGAAATCATTTACTTCTTCAACAAATAATTAATAAGTGATGTGTGTTAGGCAATGTACTAGGTCATAGAAACACATAGATTAATGAGAACTATATTCTATCCTCATGGAGTTCACATTTCTTACGACAATCATCATCTATTCCGTAATTTAGCACAGCATTGAGGTATGTAATCAACTGCCTGGAAGTCACTGATTTTATAGATAGTTATGTGTTGAGTTACTTACAAAAATTCCCCCTGAAGTTTCCTATAAAATAATCACATGAAGATATAAATAGCATTATATTTAATGCTAAGTTTCTGCTAAGGTGAATTATGTTACATTTAAGCAGAAATAAGTCATCTTAAAAATATTATAGAAGAGCTGTTTCTTACACTGGAAGCCATAATGTTTACCACAAACTTCAATATATCCAATTGGTGATTTTTTTTCTGTAATAATCATAATAATAGTAGAGGTATTGTTTCAGCAAGGAATTTATAATACAATGAATAGATTTAAGAATTTACACTAATAATATAAGGTGTAAGAATGCAGAATGACAGAAGAAATACTAGAAAATGAAAATAAAGTTATTTAGTATAGAATTTAGTTTATTTTAATCCATGCAAAGTGGATCCAATATGCAAAACAAATTAGAAAAAACAGAGATACAGAAAAAAGGTAAAATAAGTTATGGTAATTTCATTATCAGAAGTAAATAAGTTTAGACTTCTGGTAAAGGGTGTTTTTAAACTTCTCCGTATATGTATATATTTTTCCCATAAAAACCAAGGTTATACTATTTCCATTGTTTACTACAATGTAATTTTTATTTAGAATTATAATGTAAAAAGTACCTTTTATCTTTAAAGGTAGTTCTACACAATCATTTTCAAAGGCAGATTACTATTCAATTTCAGCAGTAAGTAGTAATTTTTAAACACAGTTAGTTCTTTAGAGTTCTAAAGACTTTTGTATATTTAGGCTATCCAACATGTTGTCAAAATTCTCCTTATAAAATTTTTTCATAACTGATACTTCTGTCAGTACTATTGAGTAATAGCTATTTCCACACACTTTTCCAATTCTTTTTCATTAATATTTTTATCTTAGCTTTCTGTATATGTGTATGTATTTGGGAAATACACTGAAATATGAGCTGTAGATAATGTTACTTAACATGATTTGTATCACATATGATAATTAATCTTAATATATTCTTAAAATCATCAATTTTATTCTTAGTTTGTACTCAGTATTATTCTTACGAGATCATTTACTAAATCAAGATTATATAAATATTAACCTATATTTTTACTAAAATGAATTATATAGTTTTTGATGTTTTTCTTTACAGTAAATTAATAGTTGTTACTTTTCTTGATTAAATTAAATTAAATTCATTTACTTTAATATAATTTACTAAAATTAATCTTTTACAAAACATCTGCTCTTTCTACTCAAGTAAAATAACTTCTTGTACCAGAATCATGATGCTTTGTAGACTGTAACCTTTATTATGTTCTATTTAAAGTGAATCAATTCTCCTCTGTATAATTTAGAAATCTTATGAATCTATGTATATGTATTTATTTTTATAGATTAACTTTAGAATCATTTAGAATTATTTCATTAAGTACCTAGAAAATCTCTTGGGGGTTTGGACTGGAATTAAACTACATTTATAAAATAAAAATAAAAAATAGACTCCTTTAGGGGCACCTGAGTGGCTCAGTCAGTTAAGCCTCGACTTTTGATCTCAGCTCAGGTCATGTATCAGTGTCATGAGATTAAGTCCCATCTGGGGCTCTACACTCAGTGAAGAGTCTGCTTGGGATTATCTGTCTCCCTCACCATTTGCCCCTCCCCCTGTTCATGCACACTCTCTCTTTATCTGTTTCTGTCTCTAAATAAATAAATAAAAATCTTAAAAAAAGATAGTTTCCTTTAAAATATTGCTTCCTCCCTCAGGGACATGGCATAAATGTCACTAGAGTTTTAGAGTTGTTTTCATATGTTTTATAAACATCACTTTTAGGTCTATGCTGACTATATTTAGTGATGTTCTTCTGAATGGAGGAGGTTCACATTCTGCTCTTCAACCTGGACATTCTTTGAATATATGAAACTTTATTTTTTTAAAGATTTCATTTATTTATTTATTTATTTATTTATTTATTTATTTAGAGAGTGAACAGGGAGAGGGACAAAGGAAGAGGGAGAGAGAAAGAATCTCAAACAGACTCCCTGCTGAGCATGGGGCCCTACCTGCGGGGCTCCCAAGCTGAAATCAGGAGTTGGTCACTCAACCGACTAAGCCACCCAGGTGCCCCTGAAGCTTTATTTTTAAAACTTGTAATTAATTATTTTATTTTACTTATTTATTACATTCTTACTTTTCTCATTTTCCAGCTATTTTTGTTTTACTTATTTTAGGTGAGTGATTGATCACGTGATCTACTTTTTTTCTTTTTTTCCCCAATAAGGACCTCTTTCATCCCCTTGCATTATTTATTTCAGACTCGACTTTTTTTTAAGATTTTTACCTATTCATCTGACAGAGAGAGAGAGAGAAAGTACGTGAACCGTGAGAGCTGCAGGCAGAGCAAGAAGGAGAAGCAGGCTCCCGCTGAGCAGGGAGTCTGATCGTGGTCTTGGGCTCCATCCCAAGACCCTGGTCATGACCTGAGCTGAAGGCAGACACTTAACTGACTGAACCACCCAGGTCCCTCTCAGGGTCAAAAATTTTTTAAAAGAAATGTTAAA
This sequence comes from Procyon lotor, assembly GCA_028646535.1. Classification (NCBI taxonomy): domain Eukaryota; kingdom Metazoa; phylum Chordata; class Mammalia; order Carnivora; family Procyonidae; genus Procyon; species Procyon lotor. The sequence goes on from CM053618.1 coordinate 15,043,944, forward strand.
TAATGATATTAACAAGCATTTTAATAGTCTTACTGAATTAAGGGAGATGCCTTAATCCTTTCACTATTAATTAATGTGTTTGTTAATTTCACTTTATAATGTAACTAACTAAAGCATGATTGAATATCCATAAACTGTAAAAAACTATAACTAGGGTTATTGAGTGCTGTAGTCAAACATAAACCATTTGTTGGTGAGGGACCAGTAGTGTCTTCCCACTCTGCACAAGGAAGAGAGGGATAGGAGATTCCTGTCAGAGCTGCTGGGATTGAGAGAGTATTTGGGATTGTGCCGAAGGGGAGAGACATCTTTGTAACGGGAATTCCCAGGTCCAGGCACATATACACATAGGTGTTTAGGTAGGAGATGTGTACCTTGGGTTATTAATGGAACCCAGTGTCCGATTATCTTTATCTAATGTCCTGTGTTTTAGCCTTTCTTCACCTCTCACCTGGTTGATAATCTGAACCCCTCCTTCCTCCACTGAACTCTGACCTATAATCTCTGAGAATAGCCCACAGGACTGGGCCCTCTTTAATCATCCATCTTGCTTCTAACTTATGTAAATTTCTGTAGTGGCTATCTTATGTAAGATACAATAAAAAATTGTTGTATATAGTTTCTATTAAATGTTACAATGTTATGAAAATGTAAAAAAAACTATACCTAATGTTCTGATACAAGTTTTCAGTTCTCGTTTTAAATAATAACAAACATGGTTAACATTTCTGAATACTTACTATGTTTGAGGCATAGTTACAAGCACTTATATACATTTCTACTTAATTTTCAAAATAGTTATTAAATAGATAAAACAGATTAAAAGGCATGGAATCTGCAATTTGAATTCTGTTGTCTGGGTTTAGAGTCATTTCTTTAAAAGTGATATGCCGAGTGTTAGTAACGGGTGAACATCTAACTAACCTGTAATGAAGTAGAAGAAACTCTCCCTTGTTCTCATCAGTAATCCTAAGGAAGGCATTAAAGGGAAAAGGAGTTAAATTTCACATGTGCTGAATGTGAGCATCTTTGGGATATGGGAGTGAAGAACTCAAGTGGACAGCAATATATACTGATTTGATATTCAGGAGAAACCTTTCAGATTTGTTATTTATCAGGACTCAGTCAGCTTCACTGGGTGAGCATTTCCCAAGTTGAGTCATATTGTGTTTGGAGCCCAGTTATAGGTCTGGTGGCCTGGAGAGGAAATGGAGGCAAATGTTAAGGAGAACAAGCAATGTCCTAAAATTCAGTCGTATCTGAATATTTCTCAAGCTTTAAGCAAGAGAGAAGGCTTCTTATTTAACAAACAGGGAGGGGATTGGAAACTAGATCATTTTTTTTTTTAGGCATAGAGTTCAAGGGAATCCAGACTTTCCAAATTTTCAAGTAGATGTTCCCATTCTAAATGTCAGGGTTCCACTGAGTCCTTATCATGGTCCTGATTTTGACAAGGATGACAGCCTTCTTCCCTGAAGTTCATCCACTTTTATAATTAAATGTCTTCTACTTTTTCAGCTCTATCTGTCCTCCGGTTTAGGAAGGCAGAGTCATTTACTACTCTTGAAATTTGAGGTACCAAAAAGTTGTTTTAAAATTCAGAAATTCAGAACTCCTTAGTAAAAGCTATGGTCGCTTTGGAAATATATGCTCTGAAAAAATTTTTTGAAGCTCTTGATATTTATTTTGAGTCAGTTCCACATGCAAACAACCACTTTAATGACAAAGTTCTCCACAACTTTATTTTTTTGCTTTTTTAACCCTCTATCTCTCTATTTTTTTTTTTTCCAACTTAAAAACAACTTGCTTTTGACCATCTGGAACAATAGATGGGTGCAGCTACACCCAATTTTATCATTAACAAGAAAAGTTTTAGTGTGACTTTATTGATCAAAGCCTTTGAAATCCCATTTCTTACTGTTGGAATCTAGCAGTGAGGTCATTTTCATCTCTGCCTTGGAGCCCAGCCAACTTTTCCTCCGTCAAATCTTTCTTGTAATAATTGGTTAAAACAGGCCTCCCCAACTAGCACACTCAATGATTTTTTTTTTATCCTTTCCTTTACTGGAGCTACAAGTTTAGTAGGCAGAAATTTGCCTGAAAATTTATTACAAGTACTAATTTACCAAATGGCTTGCTGTGGCATACAGATGACCGAGCCTTAGATGCCATTTTCCACCATCTCTGCCACTCTCCTCAGTATCCACCACCACTTACCACGCCAACAGCACAGATGTTAGGGGTTATTTTGGCTGTTATTGTTAGTAACACTCACATACCAAGGTAGCAAGTTCTGTACTTGTTCTTATAGAAAAGGCAGTGCTGTTAGCATTAAGTCTTAAGATGTCCCTGGCTTAATACGATAGTTATTTATGTCTTGTTTATATCACGGGCAGATATTACTCAAGTACTTATCTGCCATCTTGAAGCTCTGATACTTAGTATGTAGAGTCTCCAAGGATGATGTGTCAGAAAAAGAGAGAGGGAGCCATATTGGTCCTATTAGAACTAGTCAGATGGCATCTACCTAAACCTGAAGCTCTGAAACAGAGAGAAGAATATGATCATTTGGTGAGGGTTAACTATGCCACCTCTCTCTCTCTCTCTGTCTCTCTCTCTCTTTTTCTCTCTCCTGTGATTAGCAACAGTTTATAGCCAGATAATGAGTTTTCAGAAAAATCTAAATATTTTCCTTTTCTGGTGGACAATGTCCTAGATAAATGATTGTGAGGTTTTTTGCAAAAAAAAAAAAAATGGTATGTGTAATATTTTAGTAGTGTCATAGAATCCTTACCTAAGGAGCTGGGCCCCCTCTATTTGCAGGGCTCCTGGAAATGAAAAGTAGATCAAATTGGGGCCTGGTTGAGAGGCTCAGAGTCTTCACTGTAATGATATAGTGCAAGTCTTTGTTTACAAGATGTAGATAGACAAATAGCTGTATATATTAGAGCTCTAGTGAACTGTCAATCTATTTAAGACTAACGTCAATCATAATCAATATGAGATCATTAAAAGGTCTTTGAGAACAGGAGGGCTAACTTTCTCAAACTGAAAGACAAGGTTGTTTCTGTTTGCCAAAAAGCTCAGTGGCATTTGTGAGCTCAAGAGACCTAGAATCTATCAAAGATCACATTCTTATTTTCAGATTCCCTGTTCCATCAGTCCTCTAAATTTTATATAAGTGATCTAATAATGATAAGAATTACTCAATTTATAATATTATCTGCATGTAATCTACATATATATAATATAATTTTCAGGATTAAAACACGCATCTCATATTTTGTTATGTCTGGTTTATAAAGATAAAAATGGATAAAAAACTAATCTCAAATCTCCATCACTAAAGGATATTCCCTAGAACCACTCTTGGTAAGAAGATACTGTATAATCAGTTTAGAGTTGAGAAGAGAAGTCACTCGATGTATTTCCATCTGAAAGGAATGCAATAGAAGCAACAGAGTGCTTACTAAATTACTGGCTGGGCTGAAGGAAGAGAAGTCAGATAGGGC
>CM053618.1:15047955-15069060 GCA_028646535.1 Procyon lotor
GTTTTTCTTATTTTACTTATAATCTCCTCAAGGTCCATCCATGTTGTTGCAAAAGTAAAGATGTCCTTTCTCATGGCTGAATAATTTTACATTGTAGGTAGATCCCGCGTCTTCTTTATCCATTTATCTATTAATGGACACTTGGGTTGTTTTTAGATCTCGGTTATTGCCTGCATCCACATCTTTGCTATGTCTTTATAATGTGTATCTTAACTACCCTTTTGACGTAGGGCTTAGACATGTGGCTTGATTTGGAGAGGGCATGTGGTGAATAAGAAGAGGTCTTAATAAAAAAGGTCTTAAGTTGGGGCGCCTGAGTGGCTCCGTGGGTTAAAGCCTCTGCCTTCAGCTCAGGTCATGATCTCAGGGTCCTGGGATTGAGCCCCGCATCGGGCTCTCTGCTCAGCAGGGAGCCTGCTTCCCCCTCTCTCTGCCTGCCTCTCTGCCTACTTGTCATCTCTCTCTCTGTCAAATAAATAAATGAAATCCTTAAAAAAAAAAAAGGTCTTAAGTCGTAGGTGATTTAGTTTGCCATAAAATAAAAGCATGGCCTGAGTGGCCTGCTCACCCACGTTGGAAAACAGATGTTGGGCACAGAACTTCTGTGTTGCCCCTCTGACCTAGAATGAATAGTGGATCCACACCAGCATTTGTGGTCTGAAGAAGAGTCACTCCAGAACCCAGCTTGTATTAGCTGAGCCCAGCTGATCTGCAGATACATCAAAAGAAACTTAAAAAAAAAAAAAAATTAAGCTTTGGGGTGCCTGGATGGCTCAGTCGATTAAGGGTCGGCCCTTGGCTCAGGTCATGGCCCCAGGATGCTGCTTCTCCCTCTCCCTCTGCCCCTCTCCCCCACTCCTGCTCTCTCTCTCTCTCTCATAAATAAATAAAAATTTTTTAAAAAATCATGAAGCTTTGAGGTTTTTTCTTACTCAACATTAATAACAAATATTCTCTAAAGCTTCTGTTCATAGTATAAGAATATTTTTTGTTTTCAAAACTTTAAATTTCAAGCAAAGTTAAAAAGGGGAAATAAAAATGAAAAGTCATAATAATCTATGGAAATATAAACCATTAAAAGTAATGACTTGTGTTTTAAAATAAATTTATTTGTCATGAATGAATAACTTTTTTTCCTGTGGCCAATATTTAGCAGATAAGAACTTTCAGATTACTTGCACATATTGAAAATCTAGATGGAATTAATGGCATTAATTAAATTCAGTGGTTTACCATGAGCTGGTAAAAGTTTAGAGGCTCCCTGAGAGACCTTCAAGAGAAGCAGGTAGAAAATTCAGGATTTGGATAAGGTAAACAAAGATCAGCTTTACTGGGAAAGTGCTCCTTGAATTTGATGTTCAGATATAACAATTGGAACTTCTTCAAAAGAGGAGGAAATAAAGTGTTTAATTGTTGAAAGAAGTGAAAATAAATTATCTACTTTACCCTCTTCCTCAAAGCTGAAGAGTTAGGATCTTTCCTTCTGACTCTGGAAAAGATAAGGTAGTTTCTTAGACTTAAATGACAAAGCTAAATCTAAAATGTTACAAGAGTTTAGGTATCTTAGAGTCATTTTGGTGCTTATATTCACTTTCTTACTGTCCTATCTGGTAAAAGAAAACATGGAAAATCCAGTCACTGACAGTTTAATATACTTCAGTTTGAATCTCTAACTTCTCCATTTTAAAGGATTATTGTGAGAAACAAAGATTATGTTTGGGAAATTTCTTTAAGATCTTTAAAGTGTTAACTGATGTAAATTATGAATTATCAAAAATTCATATCTGACAACAGAATTAAAGGTAGTTCTCAAGTTTACATTATGTAGTTATATATTAATCAGGTTAAACTATGTACTGTTAAAAAAACTAAATATTCAGAAATATTTTTGTGCACACAATTGTCTTGGTTTTATCTTGAAAAACAGGATCTAGGTTTTTTTTATAGGTTTTTTAAAAAATTATCCATTTCATGAAAGTATTTTTAATGACTATTGAAAACAAGAACACCTAAAGTTTTCTTAGCTAGTTATTAATATATATGCTATGCATTTGAATACAAATTTAGGTAAGTAATTCCTATGTGAGTTATAACTTATACATCATCATAAGTAGCAGGGAAGCTACTATTACTAATAATAACTTACATCTTTATAGCAATTTTTTTCAGGGAAGCTTTCTCAGAAAATGTGGTAGAAATATTTCTGCCTTATTACAACAAAACACATTTCAGTGAAGGAAGATTTCTTCAATTGCACAATATGGTATTTTCATCCAAATGAAACAATTATTTCATTTTAAAAACAATTTCAGGTAGAAAAGAAAAGTGTTAGGGGTGCTCGGGTAGCTCAGTTAGTGAAGCATCTGACTCTTGGTTTCAGCTCAGGTCATGAGGGATGCTTGAGATTCTCTCCCTTTCCCTCTCCTTTTGCCCCTCCCACTGCTCTTGCTCTCTCTCCATTTCTCTCTCTCAAATAAATAAAAAAATAAAACCTTAGGGGAAAAAAGAAAAATGTTATATACATCTTATCCAAAACAACTTGTTGAACTATTTTGTGTGAATGTTTACTATATAGTGCATGTACTTGATAAGACTATGTTAGGAAGATGGTTAGTAAGTAATATATATTTTTCCAGTGCCCCAGGATATCTTTTGTTATATCATAAGGTTTAGTCAAATTCTCACAGTGAAATTAACAAATTTATTTTCTTAAAAAAGTGAAAGTTGTGTATACTGTTACTCAAAATGTAATGTGCGGAGAGAGTGATCTCAGCAGAGAAAGGAGGCCACATGGTAGGCCTTGGGAGAGCAGAACTGGGGTCCTATTCCCGGTCCACAGCTTTTAACTCTATGATCCTGGCACAGTAATTGATGAAGCTTCATATTTAAAAGAAATAAGAATTTAATTACCTTACATGGATGTGATGACTAAATAAGGTAATCTGAATTAAAGTTTAACATTGCTTAAGAAATGTTATTTTATTTTTAAAACAGCGAACACCAATGCAAGATCAAAATGCTTGAAAGTCTTTGCAGATACAGGTAGTAGAGCCTCTTTGAGTCTTTAGGGCTTGATGTTTCCCCATCATGCAAAATCATTTCTCCAGATAGCCACATGACTTTTTATCAGTCAAGCTTCACTTGAAATATGAGTGCTTTATAGATTGTTTTCTTGATCAGTCTTTAAAGTAGCCTGCCCTTCCTCAAAGCCTTTCTCTAGTTCACCATCTCCTTCCTCTTTCTTCCTAGAATCACCATGTGAATCAATCTACTTGGTTTTGTTCATTCTCTGTTCCTTCAGGGGCAAGCAGCCATTCTGATTTATTTGCTTAATCTTCAGTGCCTATTTAGGCCCTCAATGAATATTTGTGGATAAATCAATGAACAATTAATGATCACAGATAAGATTAGTGGGTGTATATATATACATACATATATATATATTATATATACAGATCTATAAATATATATACGTATATATTTACATCAGTATGTAACTGATTTCTTGTTAACATAACACTTTAAGAATTCTTTGTGCGTAAAACTGGGTAAAGAAGATTAAAGTGGGGGCGCCTGGGTGGCTCAGTCGTTAAGCGGCTGCCTTCGGCTCAGGTCATGATCCCAGAGTCCTGGGATCGAGCCCCGCATCGGGCTATCTGCGCAGCAGGGAGCCTGCTTCTCCCGATACCATTCCCTCTGCTTGTGTTCCCTCTCTCGCTGTGTTTCTCGCTGTCAAATAAATAAAATCTTAAAAAAAAAAAAAAAGATTAAAGTGTTACATGAAATTGTTATTTTAACTTAAGGCAAACTATTTTAATAAGAGTTTTGTATAAGATTATCTTAGTTGGCTTGTTTTGTCACAACAAAATAGTACCGACTTTGGTGTACTTTGGGTGGCTTAGACAAGATTTTTTTCCTTAGGGTCTTGGAGGATGGGAAGTCTAAGACCAAGGTGACAGCTGATTTACTCCTGGTGAGAGCTGATACTCTGGCTTGTAGACAGAAACTTCTCTTTACCTCCGTCCTCACATTCTCACATGGCTTTTTCCCAAGTGCTATGTGCAGAAGGAGAGAAATATCTTTCTCTTCCTTTTCTTTTTAAGATCATCAATCTCATCATGAGGACCTCAGCTTCATGACCTAATCTAATTACTTCCCAAAGGCCAAATCTCCAAATAGCATCACACTGAATAATAGGGTTTCAACATATGAATTTGTAGCAGGAGAGCACAAACGTTCAGTCCATAACAAAGACTAAAGTATTTTTACAAGGTTTTGTAAAAGTCAAAATACCTTCACAAGCTTTTTCTGTAAAAACTTGGTAACCAGCATATATTGTAAATTATTACTTTAATTTCTACCACATATATTACATTTTTTTCATTGCCCATTATTTTGCCAACTATTAATGCTCAGGTTTTAATTGAAAGCACATTTTAAACATTAAAATAATTAAAATTTTATTTTTATTGCATTGGCATTTCCTGGATGGTAATAATTTTATGTTTTAAAATTTGGGAGGAACTATTTATTATAAAGCTGACAGTCCACAGGTGGGTAATTCACAAGAATTATAAAAGACTAGACTATCTACTTGATTTATTTTATTCTTAAACACTTAATCAGACTTTCATAACCAGAATAAACTGCTAAGGAAAATTAAACTCCATTAATTCTTTCAAGGCCAATTTAGTGATCACTTCTATAAAAGAATTATCTAAGGAACATATGAAAAATTCAGATAAATATGATTAAAATTTTCTATTACGTTGATTTGAGATCACCATTGTTCAAAGTAAGAAATCAACTGTAATTTAGATATGTATAAAATAATAAAAGTATATATTATCAATAAAAAACTCATTTATTTGAAATAATAATTAAGATATTAACATTCACAATATTCTGTTAGACTGAAATTGCTTTAGTTCTTAACATTCCATATTTTAGAAAATTCTTAAGGAAACTAAATTAGAATTTTACAGATCGTAATATTTAAGAACAAAATTGTACAATGGGAAATGTACTTAAATGATGGAGTTTATGGCACATCCTAGCTATATCAAACATGTGAGATCAAATATTTTCAAGAAATAATCTTCAAAAGAGATTATTATACTAAGGTGATAAAATAAGTTTTAGATTACATGTAAAATGTAATTAAACAGAAAAAAAGCTATTTTTTTTATCTAACATTATTAGAAACATGAAATTGTTAAATATTTTGAATGTAGAATTTGAATATTTTGAGTTGTTTTTTAATTTTTAAATTTTTTATATTTTTTAAATATTTTATTTATTTATTTGACACAGAGAGAAAGAGATCACAAGTAGGCTCAGAGGCAGGCAGAGAGAGAGGGGGAAGCAGGCACCCTCCTGAGCAGAGAGCCCAAAGTCGGGCTGGATCCCAGGACCCTGAGATCATGACCTGAGCTGAAGGCAGGGGCTTTAACCCACTGAGCCACCCAGGTGCCCTGAATATTTTGAATTGTTGAATGAATGAGAGAAAAGAAAATGAATCTTGATTTTTTTTTTCTCTTAGATACTTAATGTATAATCAAGTCTAACACATTCATTTAAAGAAGATTTAAAATATCAAGGATACTGCATAATCCTCCATAATCACCAGCTAATGTTAGTCTTTTACATTAAACTTCTCAGGAAAAATCTAAATCGAGCTCAGGAAAAGTAATTTTCCTTATCTAGACCTAATTTCCTGTTCTGTAAAATCAGACAGTTGTTCTGTATCTCTTTTAGCTTTAACATTCTGAGTTTAAAATAAAACAAAATTCAGATAAAATATCCAAATTAATTGAGAATATAGAGAATTAAGGAGGAAATACACTAGTCATTAGAGTAGAAAAGTTTCAAAACTCTTGTGCTTTCAACTTAAAAATTTTGAATGATATAAATACCATTTAAATATGTACCCTGGATCAATTTTATCTTTTTTATAATCACTAAAAAGAGCTATTTCCTCATCATCCTATGTCTCATATAATTACACCATATATTTTTAAGTTTTATTTGGAATAATTTTAAATGTACAGAAAATGTCAGGAAGAAAATAATACAAAGGCTCTTATGTACCCTTTACTCATATTTACCAACTGTTAATTTGGCTCTATTTGCTAGTATATTGTTTGTTCTCACTCACTCTATCTCTCTGTTCTAATATGTATCTCTTTTTGTTTTTCTTTGTCCAAAATGAATCTGTTACAAATTATACTTCAATAATTGAAAATTATACTTATTTCCACCCCCCCCCACAAAACCTCACTATTCCCAGGATATTTCAGATTGCTTTCTAATAATTTCTTAAAGAAAAAAAAATCAGATTTAGTAAAATACATTAAATTGAACCATTATGATGCTGTGATGCACATAAATCTGAATCTACCTTCTCTTTAGCTAGCACACCTAACTCTAAAATTAGCATTTATTTTTTTAAAGATTTTATTTATTTATTTGACACAGAGAGAGATCACAAGCAGGCAGAGAAGCAGGAAGGGAGAGAGGGGAAAGCAGGCTCCTTGCTGAACAGAAAGCCCAATGCGGGGCTCCATCCCAGGACCCTGAGATCATGACCTCAGCCAAAGACAGAGGCTTTAACCCACTGAGCCATCCAGGTGCCCCTAAAATTAACATTTAATAATAGAAATAGGATTAGATTTGACCAATAGTGCAGGCAAACTGGTTTGATAATTTGGAATAATTGAAAAAAACAGATTTAATAAAAATAATTACTGAATGATTTTTATAACCTATTACTGTAAATACTTTTAAAATAACATGAATCAACAAAAGTAAGACAAATGACAGAGTTTAATATGTATTGTTTCACTTAAAATTGTTGTTTTTTGTTTTTTTTTTAAGATTTGTGTTTATTTGTTTGACAGAAAGAGAGATCACAAGTAGGCAGAGAGGCAGGCAGAGAGAGAGGGGGAAGCAGGCTCTCTGCTGAGCAGAGAGCCAGATGTGGGGCTCGATCCCAGGACCCTGAGATCATGACCTGAGCTGAAGGCAGAGTCTTTAACCCACGGAGCCACCCAGGCGCCCCTCACTTAAAATTGTTTTATGAAACTAATGGAATTGCAGAAAGTAGAAAGTTTTATTATTATTATAAAAATTACCATTATCTTTTTCTCCATTGGGAAAATGTCTTGCATACACTAATTTTGTGTTTTTAAATTCAGATTTATTTTTATGTTATTTTTATTTCTCCATCAAGGTAACACTGGATTTGCAAAAGTGAATTACATGTTTTCCATTTTTTTTTCTGTCCTGTAAGTATAAAAGTGCATGGATTAGGAAATAATTGATTTGAGTCCCCACCTGAACATTTGATGTGTCTGTACTTTAATGCTTAATGGGAACTTATGAGAGGCCTTATTGAGAACTGCTAATTGAATTTTATTTTGAAATGCATTCACTTCCTTCAGTTACCTAAGTAAATGAAAATATTTTATGGCATACATTTAGCAAGTACATTCTGTTTTTGTGTCGTGTAAAATGGTGGGTTTTGTTTTTTAGTCCATCATTTGTAAAGTCATTTATGAGATGGAATGGAGAATAATTTTATTTGAATACATGATCATAATTAGAAATTACTAAACAAGTGATTTCCATCTATTTTACTTTTAAAATGTTTTTTTTATATGTGTTTAACAAGAGGAGAAAATTTTCTTACACTTAGAAGCATGGCAAGAAGTATGTCAAAACATCTAAAAATACTTTATTTTTATGGAACTTAAAACAAATATTCAAAAGTGCTTTTCTTCATGTTTGAAAGAAATCTATTATCCCAATCCATTATTATTTCTGCAGATCTGTTTTACTGAATGTAAAATAATCAGAACTAAAAGGTCAACACTTTTTCAATATATTTGTTTGAAAGTTATGATAAAATGTGAATCTGCTTTCAATAATTTTGATTAGTTTTTCTATTTATTATATCATAAATTAAATATTTGGAGGCAATAACCCATTTCAAATACAATTTAGTCATCATATATATTTATTACCATAGGCAACAGCCATTTTAATATCCTCTTGCTGCAATATTGTCAGTTACAAAATCAATTCCCACAATGATACTTGGAAGTAAAATAACTATAAGATTCTAAAACATCATTAGTGGTCTTAATTATTTTATTCCAAAGGTGGTATGCATATCACACAAAGACCTAATGATTTAATTTATTTTTTGCCTTACCCATGAAAATGATGGAATAGGGACTATTTTTATACACACATGAAATTTTTACTTATTTAAAATATTTCTAACATAAGCATGTCATGAATTGTGTACAGTTTAAAAATACTAATATAGGTGCTATTTACTATAAAGAAAGGGATACAATGCTAAATTTGGGAGAAATAATACTACAAATTCCATACTTTACAACCCAAGTTTAAATTATACCTTATTTTAACTAAGACAAAATTGAATGATTTATGTCACTTTATTTATAATCAAGTAGCTTTCAACCAAATAATTTTGCTTAAGAATTGTTAGTATAACTCTTCTATATAGTTATATTGGTAAAATTAGTGTTGCTTACATAAAGTATAAGGTTGGTTAAAATGAGAAGAAATCACTGCGGGTATCTGGATGGTTTTAAACATAAATTAGAGTCTCTTGCTAGTATATAACTTTTCTTCTATATTTAAATCTACAATTTAACTTGTGCTTACCTGTAGCATTTCTATATGATAATGTCTTCCCAGAGTTCATTTAACAGAAACACATTTCCTCTCATATTTCATCAATTTGCCAAGCTTGTTTGTCTTCACCTCTTCATATATTTCAGAAAATAGTATATTTGCTCTTACATATAATGACTTAATATAAATCATATATTACATGATTTTTAAGGGAAAATCCATTTCTTGCATCCCAGGTATTTTTTTTTTTCTTGTCCTGTCAACTCTAGGCATAACGAAGATCTTATAATCTTAACAACTTAAATCTTTCCCACTATCTTATTTCTCCTCAAATCCTTACTACTGTTTCCTGTGGACGTGTGACTCCTCTTCTTAGTAAGAGAGCCTGATGTCATCCTATAGATAATCTCTATGTTTATAGAAACCCGGTCTAGTTGTGGAGTTTCTATTCTGATTAATTAATTGAACACCCGTACATTATTAAGCACAGATTTAATAGTTCCTTTTTGATGTGGTTTTTCCCTCACAATGAAGAATAGCTCTACTAAAATTCAATTTGGTCTGTATACCAATTTCTAGCACTTATACATTTTTCAAATGTCTGCTAAAAATATTTCTGTCTTGTGGGGTTTTTTTTTGTCACTTTGATTTCTGCTAAGCCAGTCAATTCTTTTTCCTTCCGCTTTTCTTTTCACATCAATAACCTCTCTTTTCAAAAGTAACTAGCAAGCTGCTTTAAAATGTATTTGTTACAAAGCACTTTCACATAACATATGAATTCGTATGGCTAAAATGTAAATCATAGTTCATTTATGAATATGTGAAATTCATTTATCATTATTCATACCGTTAGATGATAACAAAGCGTGTCAGAAGTTAGCAGTTCCCTTTGAAAAGTTGGTTTAATATAAATTTTGTTCTTATTTAAACAATAAATTTAAATAGACTGAAAAACTCTGTAACAATTATGTTTAGCTGGATATTTTGTTTATAAGTATTGATTACTTCATGATAACTCCCTCCTGGGCTCTTGTTCTTACTTGCACAGATTTTAAGGGATGTTATTAGAAGAAGAGTTGTTTATTATTAATCTTATCTTTTATGTATAAGAATCAAAGGTTCATACTTTCTAGGGGTCCTGCATAAAGGGATATAGCAAGAAAATACTGCTTTTAAATTTTACCTATATACTCTAAAATTACTAGAAAAACTTTGATCTGAATCTCTGGGCTCTCACACTCTTCCTATCGTCTGAAAACTTTTTAGAAATAATTTTTGTCATTCTTTTTTTTTTTTTCTTTTTAAAAAAACATTTTACATGTACTATAACAGTACCTTCTGAAACTAATAATATACTATATGCTAATTAATTGAATTTAAATTAACAAAATTAAAAAAATAAATTTAATGTTATAAAGAGAGTGAAGATACAAACTGATGGACTATTCATGCTCTCATGGTTAACTTTAACCAATAAATGTCTAACATAGGCTTTATTAAAAATTGTCTACCCAATGGGAATCTTACATTCTTTAAAAACTTTAAAGGAAGAACAGCTTGACTCGAGTGAAAGTAAATAAGGGCTGCAATTGCTCCTAAAAGAACTTCATGGAATTCTTAGGAATACCAGGGGTAAATTTTGGGAACCACTACTGGAGACAGCATTATTTTGCTTATAAAACAGACTTCATCTCACCTAAATAGTTGTAAAATTAAGCTTTTTCTGGATTATTTGATTGTGTCAAATTTTAAATAGTTATGAAAGAGCTTACATTGTCATTTTCATTTTTAGTAACTGAAAACACATAATTTCCCATAGCAAATGTTGTGTATACAGTTTTAAAAATAATAAAATATTGAGACTTAGGTAAATTCAGCTTAAATATGAAAATATATTTACTAGATTCAATATGTCAAGTAATTGAGTATTAGCTATTATAGAGAACTATTAAGTTTGCTTTCCATCCTCTTTTTTGGAGGAAGTTAAGGTGAATAAGTAGGCACAAGATAAATGAAGCTCCATTTCTGTACCTCAGAATTATTCAAAAGTAGAAGTGATTCCTTGTGGGAATCTAGAAAGTCAGTATTCTCTTAGGCTGTGGGATTTAACTGGTCTTTGAGCTCTGGAAGAATTTCAACAAGTAATACAACAAATGTACATGGCAGGAACAGCTCCCCAGAGACAACAAGGGGCCGAACAAATAAAGGGACAGATGGAAAGGGAAAAAAAAAAAGGAGTTGAAGACAAGTAAGTGGATTAGTGTACCTGGGTTTTAAGGTCTATGTGGAATAGTGGGGTTGAATGACTAAACATTTTGGAAAGGTACAGGTCAGATTGCAGATTAATTAAATGTGCATGACTTTGAAATGTTGGTAATAAATGAAGACAGAACTAAATAATTTGGTTCAAGGGCAGGGAATGGTCAATGCTGAGTTTTATTTCTATTATTCCTACAGGAGCATAGATAGTGGGTAAGAAAGAAAAAATACTAAATCATGAAAAAAGTTAAAATTATCACTGGAAGCAAATACTATGTGTTTGAAATCCAGCTCCAGTTACTGACACTTCTCTCTGGCACTCAGCGTCTCACCACATTTTCTCTCCAAACAAGTGTTGGGTTATACTGTTTTAAAGTCTGCCTTGAAACAGAACTGGTTTCAAAGTCTAGATCTTCTTCATTGAGCTAATAGCTGCACATTATTTAATCACTCATATGTCACATTATCAGTAAAGCAAATATAGTTTTCTCATCAATCTGAAAAACATAATTTTAATCTTTCTGAATTACTGCAAAGATTGAGGAAATAGTTGAGCTGTTTCTAACATGCAGTTAACATTCAGTGCTATTTTACTCTTTCTTATTCTATAAAATGCACGTATGGAAGTTTCATCCATATCATGAGGGGGACTATCACATAGGCCTCTTTGGAAATAGTAATATGCAGAAGGAGAAATGAAGTAAATATGCACTGAATTACATTTAGTTTTATATTTGTTCAGTATTATTTTTTATGTTTATTACCTCTAATTATAACAGTTATGCCAAGGGAAAAGCACATTTTCTCTAGTTACAAATTTCAGTGTGAAACCTCGTAACAGTACAAAAGGGAATTTGCACATTCAAAAGTGAATTTCTAATTGACTTTTTCCACTTAGTCACATGTTGTTCTTCCCCCAGATTTTATTTTCCTTAGTATAGCTCACTTTTTTTGACCTAATAAATAATTATTTTGTCACTAGAATTTACCCAGTAATGTGCTAATCACTATGAATACCCAAAAACAATGAAACTCCACATCTGTGTGGTGACAGAAAGTGGCTTAAAGCTGAGAAAATATTTAATTGAATAAAAAGCAACCATACTTTTCTACTAAATGTCACTGAAACATAAGTTTTACTGACAATTCTTTCAAATTTCTTTAATAAATAGAAAAACAATTTGAGATCCCAGAAGCAAATGTGTTCAGTCAAGGAAGGACTTTACTTCATCTTGGATGGATCTTTGTCAACTTTGGTGTATGTGAAGAATACACTGATTCATCTACTTTCATTTTACCTTATTTGTCAATCTTCTGGATGGCTAGCATTAGGATCTGCTGGTCTTTTAATTTTAAATGCCTCTGTTTATTTAAACTTATATGTGAGCAAAGTAAAATGAAACTTGCTGGCACTTGACATCATGTGTAAAATTACCTAACACTTTGACTCCATGGCTAGTTATAGTAAGAAAAACAACCAAAAAATCTCACCTCTTCTCTTTTGACCCTGTTTTTTTTTTTTTTCCTGCCACCAGTCCATTAATTAATGGAATTAAAAAGAAAACAAAATTATTGCTTGTTATAGTCTGAGCATAGTTCCTTTTTAAACAAACAACAACAGAAAAAATAGGAGCATGGGAGGTATTTATGGGCATGCAAGAAAACCTTTCAAACAAAAAAATGCAATATAAAATCAAGTCAAACATTTATTTTTGTGACTAAAATAAAGTCACAAAATGCTTATCCCATCGTATGAATTATATTCATAAGATGTTATAACTTATAAGGTATAAGACATTTTATCATACCATTCCAAGAATTCCCAAAGCATTAGTTGAGTTTTAAGAAAATAGTTGTATAATCACTCTGATATTATCATCACTGGGTGAGTTATAACCTCTCTTAGGTATGACTCGATGTAGGGAAACATATCCACCTCTTGCAACAACTACTCAATCCCTGGTGTTTTGTTGCAACAAGTGGGTGACTAGATGTGGTACTTATACTTTATAGCGTCTTCACACCTGAATGACTGTACTTGCTACATTGCCATGAAAATTTCCATCAACGATGCCACTGGATTGCCTTCTTGGACATTTGTTCCCCTGTCTTATCAGGACAAGAACACTCTAGAACAGTGGAAAAATGCTATATATAGGCCACTACTATACATTGCTAAATTGTCTCCTCAATGACCTCCAAGGTCAATCTCAACTGTGCTAGTACTGCTCCCATACCACTAGCTATCTCTGAGGTTAAAACAAAAGAAAACTATTAGGTGAATTATAACTTCAATAAATGGATACTTTTATATACATCATTTTTTTTCTTAATGATCCAACTTTATTCTTGGATGAACTAAAATCAAGTATATCAGAATATTTTCTATTCTTAAAATTCTCTGAGATGTCTATAATTATCTCTATCTTCAACTAAATCTAACTTATGATATACTAGGAAGCCGTTTACCAAGGTTGTCCTAGCATTTTATGACTTCAACCAATGTCTTTGTATTAAAACATACATGATTAATTAATTTTATATTTTATTAAAGTTATTAATAAATATTTGCTAATAGTATAAAATTGCTTAAATATTTCAATATTAAATCAATTTGTTCTAAGCTATTTTCAATCTAGTGGCTGAATATAAGCCTAGTGTGTATGTAGAAAAAATATGAAATTAAGGATGCCTGGGTGGCTCAGTAAGTGGCCAACTCTTGATTTCAACCCAGGTCATGATCTCAGGGTAGTGAGATTGAGCCTTGTGTCGTGTTCTATGCAGAGTGGGGAGTCTGCTTGAAGTTCTCTCTCCCCCTCTGCCCCTCCCCCAAATCATGTGTTCATTCTCTGTGTCTCTAAATGAATACATAAATATATCTAAAAAAAAAAAAAGAAAAAGGAAATAAAAGGGTCATCCAGAAGTGGATAAGTAGAGAATTGAAGTGATAGGCAACTATTTCATGGGTAAATTAATATTTAAATAATTGCCTTCAAATCTATGTTCATGGTGAGTAAAACTGTAAATTGGGTATGTTTACCAGATTACTTATCCTTTGTACCAAAGGCAATCTGGAAAAAGTACATCATTTGTAAAAGCTAAATCTTTGTATATAATTTAATAACTCATTTATTTATTTATGTATCTATCTATTTATATATAAAGTATAATTTGCAGTAGTAGTACATTTTATTTATTTATATTTGTTTTTATTTAAGTTCCAGTTAACATACAGTATAGTATGAGTTTCAGGAGTATAATATCATGATTCAACACTTCCATACAACACTGGGTGCTCATCACAAGTGCCCTCCTTAATCCCCATCACCTATTTAACCTATCCTCTCACCCACCTCCCTTCTGGTAACCAGCCCTTTGCTTTCTATAGTTAAGAGTCTGTTTCTTAGTTTACCTCTCTCTCTCTCTCTCTTTTTTTTCTATTTATTTTATTTCTTAAATTACACATATGGATGAAATCACATGGTATTTTTCTTTCTCTGACTTATTTCCTTTAGCATAATATTGTCTAGTTCCATTCATGTCATTGCAAATAGCAAGATTCTGTTAGTTTTTATGGCTGAGTAATTTATTTATATATTCCATATATATTTATACATTTAATGTAATCTCAATCCCTATCACCAACAATATTTTTCATAGAGCTAGAACAAAGAATCTTAAAATTTGTATAGAATGACAAAGACATAAGGGCACCTGGGTGGCTCGGCCAACTAGGCAGCTGCCTTCTGCTCAGGTCTTAATCCCAGGGTCCCGGGATCGAGCCCCACATCAAACTCTCTGCTCTGTGGAGATCCTGCTTCTCTCTGCCTCTGCTGCTCCTCCTGCTTGTGCTCTGTTGCCAGTGCTCTCTCTCTCTCACATAAATAAATACAATCTTAAAAAAAAAAAAGATCTCTGATAGTGACAACAACTTTTAAAAAGAAAGACAAAGCTAGAGGCATCATATATATTATTGTTGGATTCAGTTTGCTAGTAGTTTATTGGGAATTTTTGCATCCATTCTTATCAGGGATTTAATTTAAAATACTCTATGTCATTTATGGAATGATCAAGAGTTTAGTGTATCCTTGCAGTTCTTTTTTATCTGTTTTTAATGCTTTTTCAGAACCTGAAAATTATATATCTGTATCACTGACTGAATTTATTCTTCCTGGTCCTTGATTTGTTTCCCTCATTGGAATTTTTAATACTAAATGTCCAGTTCCCAAATAAAAATCTTGCTAAATGAACTACATATTTAGAAGTAATTTAGCTACCTTTATTTTGCATTCCATGTAATTTTCCTCCTGAACAAATGAAAGAAGTTTCAATTCAAATTAGAAGCTATAATTGAAGACATACTTATTAATATAAAGTCTAGAAATGTCTGAGAAATTAATAATTGTTTTGATTAAACTATATTCATGTAGATGAATAAATGAATAATTTCAGAGTTAATCAACCCACACAAAACACTATTATAATAACACTTTAAAGTCACACATACCACAGATGATTTCTAGAAAAAAAGTTCTGTTCTCAAAAAGAAAATTTCTTTTCCTTTGCACTTATAATATCGATGAAATCTTGTTTGAAGCACTTTGTCAAATTATATAATACTGTTCTAAGACTGTCTGGTTTGACAGCACATAATTAAATAACAGGAACTCAATGTGATATTTTCCTTCAAAAATGGGGCAGTATACTTGCCAGGGGATCTATTAAATAAACCATATGCAATAAAAATGGTGTTAGTTACTGCTGGAATACTTGATTGAAATTTGATTTTTTTTTAACATAAAGAGTTTTATTTACTAGATAAGTAAGAAACCATTAAAGTGTTTATAGTAACCTGTTTTCATACTATGTATTTCTGTGTTATCTGTTGTATTGTTTTCTCTTCCAATTCTCATTTTGGTTTTTGAGTTTTCCCTCTTTTTTCTCTTAGTAAGTGTAGTTAAAGCACTACCAATTTTGCTTATTTTTTTAAACTGCTCATTACTTTCAATGTTATGTTATTATTTATTCGTCTTTATTTTATTTATTTCTGATTTTTTGTAGTTATTTCTTTCCTCTACTAAATTTCAGCTAGGCTTCTTCTTTTTCTAGTTCCTTGTGGTATAATGTTGAGCTGTATATATGAACTTTTTTTCCTTAATCCAAGGATTTATAGTATAAATTTCACCTAACATTGGTTTTTGCTGCATCCCATAGATTTTGGAATATTGTGTTTTCTTTTTCTGTTGTTTTGAGACATATTTTGATTTGCCATTTGATTTCTTATTCAGCCCATTGTTTGTGCAGTAGTGTGTTGTTTAATATTTACATGCTAAATATTTAATATTTACATTGTAGATTTCAGCTTTGTTTTACTGTTGGTCTTTAGTTTTGTACCATTGTTGTTGGAAAATATACTTCGTATGATTTCAGTCTTCTTAAAAAAAAAACTAAAAATAGAAATGAGATACTTATCAATCATTTGTCTGAGTGAAATTGTGGAAGACTGGCAAGCAAACAAACAAAAAATGCCTAACTTTTGGGAGACGACATTGTGGTTGAAATTAATAATGACTGAATCCACTTAATTATGCATGGAGAAGTTTACTGTAAGTTAAAATGCTTACCTTTAATATATATAATCTCATGCTCCATCACTGTGTAATCTACATGACACTACTTTGATGTGTTCACTATCTCTTTTAAGATTGAAAAACCTGGGGTGCCTGGGTGGCTCAGTCGGTTAAGCAACTGCCTTTGGCTCAGGTCATCATCCCAGGGACTTGGGATCAAGACCCCTGTCAGTCTTCCTGCTCAGCAGGGTGTCTGCTTCTTCCTCACACTCTGCCCCTCCCAAAACCCCCCTCCCCGCTCATGAACATTTTCTGAAAAAAACAAATAAAATCTTTAAAAAATTTACAAATAGATGGAAAAAACTGAAGTTTAAGATAGAATAACATTTTATTCATGGACACAAAACTAGTAAATAGTGAAAATGATTCATATTCTAAACCAGCATAGGAGTATAAGGGAGTATGTGGCTTAAAGGTTTTTTTAATAAAATTATAGATAATGCAAGAAAATCAAAGCAAAAAACTTGATTTCAAATGCTTGCCTATGTTTAATGACCCTGGTAAAGTCTATTCCACAACACAGTATCTAAACCCTTTTACAATATTCTAAATGTCTGAGGCTTGAACAATTACAAAAAAAAAAAAAAAAAATTGAAGACCATTCTCTTTTTGAAAAGCTTTGCAGTCAAATATTTTCATATGCATTCCATGAAATGATCACGTGCTTTTCGTGTATTGTTCTTCATTCTGACGCCTGTGTCTTTGAAATCTAATCTTTTTATGTGACTTTTTTTTAACATATCTGAAAGATTTTACTGTGTTTCCATAATTTCTCTTGTTTTTAGGCCAGTGCCTAAAAACATTTGTGTTTTGTTTCCAACATCTGTGCTCCTATGATAATGTCTCTTCTCATTCCACCACTCATTTCCTTTTGATGAGGCTATTTAATGTCATACTAGATCCAACTATCATTTCTTAAGCATTTATAATATCTCAACATCTGTTCAGGTTGATTTCATAAACAAAAGTCTTTTTTTTTCCTATTCAAGCTCATAGGGGAAAAAATGTTCAGAGATTTTTTAACCATGTCTCCCTTCAACACAGGGTCAAGAAAATTTATGATTATATTTTCAGTACTATAATTGGTGAGGCTTCCTCCATAATTCTTGATTTTTGGATAGTAGGATATATGTTAAAAAAATAGAAATTTGTGTGTTAAAACTTAATACACTTAATTCACAAAAATAAAATTAACCTGAAGTATAAAGGGTAATCTAAGTAAAATTCATTATATAAGTTGGCATCAATGAAAGACTTCTGAATATCTTGATTATATATACCCGGATATACTATACGAGCAGACTATTTTTTTTAACTTTACTTTAAGGATGGATAAAATTCCTAAATATCCAATTATTCACAATTAAGACTTTACCTAATCTACTTAGTGAGGAAAAGATAGATTTTCCTTCTGTCCAAAACACATTATTCCTCTAAAAAGCAATCAACAGGAATCAATAATCTGGAATGTTGAGTCATTTTATTTTTAGTTTAGTGTACTTAGAACCAATCTGCTAGTGTATCTACCCAGTTATTTTGCATATTACTAAAGTATTTTTTTCCAAGGATATATTTTACTAGTGGACCCTATCCATCATTTCCACTGCATAAGTTCCTAGGAACTAACGTTATTACTTATTCTAGTGGAAGGTAGGAAGTGTTTAAGTTCATCAGCAATTTTAATGAAAAAAAAGTTATTGGTATCTAAGACAATCAGGTTTATAAGTAAGCCATTTGTCTATAATTTTCTTACAGTTTTCAGAGAAAATGACTTATTCTACAGTTTTAAAATATGTTACTATAGTTAAGTTACATTCCAGGTTCTCTGTGAGGCAACAGAGGTCAATTTCAATATGCTCACAGTTAACAACATAAAAAAAACTTTCTGGGTATGTCTAATATATAATATCACATTTTATTTCCTAAAATTGAAACATTTTTTCTCAAAACAAGTGTTTTCCTATAAGGATAGTAGAAACATAGCCTTGAATAAGCTCTTTTTCAAAATTTAAAGATCATTTTCCCTGAAAGGTTTTAATTCATATGTGAAAAAAAAATTCCTGTGAACAAAAGCATCTGAGAAATGGCATAGATATTTATTGCCTTGGAAATTCTTATTGCATATTATTATATGAAGTTGCATAGAAATCATATACTGAAGAAATATTTTAACTTTATTTAATCTATTGATTCCAATTTGGGAAATGTTTATATTCTCAACACTATTTTATGAGATCTCTGCTGCCATGTAGAGAGACAACAAATGAAGATTTTTAGAAACTATCAAATTTCAAATATTAGATCTATAATTGACTAGCTATGTGACTTTAGAAAACTATATTCTTGGTCCCCCATTTATTCACCTGCAAAATTGAAAGAATAATGTATTATTTAAAAGGGCTGTTGTGGGAATTAAGTGAGTTAATGCATACAAAGTACCACAAAGAAAAACATTAAGTTCATGGTCCCACATAAGAACCTAATAAGTGTCACCCACTGTTTTCATTGTTAACACAGGTTAACTCACCTGGGAAAATAGCTTGGAAAAACTTGAGAAGGAAATCAAATGGAGATGAATTTAAGGTTAGTATTAAGAATTGTCTTAAGGTTGATTTAATTTTCTTCCTTCCATTTCAGAGGTCCAAAACGGTACAGTGTAGAATTACTTTTTGAATTGTTTGTTTGTAGGAAGATAATCAAAACAGCAGTAAATTTCTGGTGAGTATTTTGACTGAAAATGGGAGTTGAGATTCCTGCTAGCTTCTTCCAACAAGCTGTACTAACGTAACTATGAACAAGGAGTCTTTCCTTTTTTAAAAAAAAAAATTAATTAATTGACAAAGTAGAGAGAGAGATCACAAGTAGGCAGAGAGGCAGGGAGAGAGGGGAGAGAGAGGGGGGAAGCAGGATCCCTGCTGAGCAGAGTCCAAGTCTTTCCTTTTAAACACAATAGTTTCTTCAAAATATTACATGAATAGTGAGGTCCTCTGTGAGAGGAAAGGAGTGTTTGTGGGTTTGTGAGGGGTTGTTATGTTTCCCACTTCTGTTCACAGACGTTTTCTTTTCTCTACTCTTTCCTCCTTTATATAAAGGTGGAAATATATATCTTACAAACATAGGGCCTATTTCTTAGAAATCAGGATGGCAAAAAAGACAAAACAATCATTATTTACAGATAAAAAATTGTTAAAATACAGAACCTCAGAAGTAAATGAAAACTGATCATAAAGTAGTTTAGTTAAAAGCACAATAGAAGGTCACCTGGGTGACTCGGTTGGTCAAGCATCTGAGTCTTGGTTTGGGCTCCCTCATGATCTCAGGGTGCTGGGATCCAGCCTCTAATCCAGCTCTGCAATCAGCAGAGAGCATGCTTGAAGATTCTTTCTGTCTGGCCCTTCCCCCACTCTGCAAATAAATAAATCTTAAAGAAAAAAATAAAAGACACAATGGAAGTTAATTAAATTTAAAAACAGAGCATTAGTTTCCTATGCATCAGTAAATTCAAAGAAAAAATAGCGTAGCAAACAGCCCATCCAACATAGGAATAAAATATAGCATATGTATTTCTAAAATAAAACAACACTACATAATAAAAGAAAAATAAAATAAAGTTTTCAAAATGCAAAAACCCATTTTAAAAGATTTGGATAATTGGAAAGATGTATCCTTTAGTTAAAGAAGAGAAAGAAGGAGGTGAGGAAAGAAAATGAGAAAGAGAAGGGGAAAAAATATTGTATCAATCAGTGTCTAGGAAGCCAAAACACACAGTAATTTGAAAAAGGAAGGTTTTAATATAAAGAAATTTTAACAAATATCCAAAAGATTAGCCACTAAGAGTAAATAAAAAAATAGCAAAAAAATTTCTGTAAGACTAAAGAAATATACTGGAAAAAAGAAAGTAGTTGGAGGGGGGTTTCTCCTCCCTACAATTGTAATTCAGACATCATTGGAGGTTGTGTCATTATAGCTCAAGGTGTAGAAACTCTGGGCAGGACTGGGAATCTAGAAGCTCATCATCAGTATGCCATTGGGTTGAAGCTGAAAGGTAAGAAATGGTGGCTGGGTCTGCCAATCAAAAAATCAGTTAGTTAAGTGTGTGCCTTTAGCTCAGGTCATGATCTCAGGGTCCTAGGATTAAGTCCTGCACCAGGCTTGCTGCTCAGCAGGGAGTCTGCTTCTCCCTCTACCTCTCTTCCCTGCTCGTGATCCCTCTCTCT
This sequence comes from Procyon lotor, assembly GCA_028646535.1. Classification (NCBI taxonomy): domain Eukaryota; kingdom Metazoa; phylum Chordata; class Mammalia; order Carnivora; family Procyonidae; genus Procyon; species Procyon lotor. The sequence continues at coordinate 15,068,729 of CM053618.1, forward strand.
TTCTCAAGTAAATAAATAAAATCCTTAAAAAAATAATAAGCTGTGGGTATGAAATATACAGTATGGGGGATACAGTGAAGAATATTGTATTAACTTTCTAAGATGACAAAGTGACTAGACTTGCTGTGGTAACCATATCACAAAGTTTACAAATGCTGAATCACTCTGTCGACTTCATAAAATGTTGTACATCAATTATATGAGTACATTTAAAAAAAAACATTAAAATAAAACTAAAACTAAATAGTGAAAAAAATATAGCTTTAAATGACTACCAATAAGCATATTATAAAGTGAATATAAACTGGAACAAAATGAATGTAAAATTAAAT
>CM053618.1:15069160-15116086 GCA_028646535.1 Procyon lotor
TTCTTTCTTTCCTTCTTTTTCCCTTCCTTTCTTTCTGATCAATGATGTACAAACAGTTCTAAAACCTTGCTAACTCTAGGACACTAATAAATTATAAATAGGATATATTTGAGTCTGAAAAATTCTCATAAAGTGGAAAGGTAGTTAACACAAGCAGAAGGAATTGAAATATTATTTGTAGTCTGTGATTTAGAAAACAAAACATTAATAATTACTTAATATATTGCTTAATATTCTTCTGAAGTCTTTAACATTTTCTTAGAAGAAACATCCATCTTCATGTTTTTAAAAATTGTGTTCATTTTAACTATACAAATCAAGAGCATAATTAAAATTTCTAATCTCAAGAATCTAGATTAAAACAATACTACTTATGGGGCACCTGGGTGGCCCAGTGGGTTAAAACCTCTGCCTTTGGCTCAGGTCATGATCTCAGGGTCCTGTGAGGAAGCCCCGTATCCCATTGGGTTCTCTGCTCAGCAGGGAGCCTGCTTCCCCCCTCTCTCTCTGCCTGCCTCTCTGCCCACTTGTGATCACTCTCTGTCAAATAAATAAATAAAATCTTTTAAAAAATACTACTTATAGCAAGAGCATAGCAGAAATCCATATTTGAATTTTCTCAGTCTTCCTAGACTAGAAGCCTAGCTTTCAGTCTATCTCAGCTTTCAACATGCCTTCTTCACTAAACTTAATAATTTATAGCTTTTGATTTAAAGTGAGAGAAATATGACTCTTCCTTTCTTTGAACACTTAGAGGCCACAGTAGGGTTGTTAATTGGTCTAATTTTGATATTGTTGCATTTCAGGCCCCGAGAAGAGGAAGAAAAATGGTGAGGGGATGGCCAGTAAGTGGAGCAAAGGACACACAATGTTTTTTGATCTATTTTGTTATCTTATATGGACATTGTTCATGGTGCTCCAAAACAAGTACAGTATTAACATCAAAGATCACTGATCACAGATCACCATAACAAATGTAATAGTTTAATAATAAAGTTTGAAATATTATGAGAATTACCAAAATGTGACAACAAAGCATGAAGTGAGCAAATGTTGTTAGAAAAATAGCTCTGACAGACTCGTTCAACTCAAAGTTGCCACAAACCTTTAATTTGTATAAACAAACAAACAAACAAATAAATAAAATAAAAATATATCACATAATATCTTTGGAGCACAATAAAGCAAGACACAACAAATGGAGGCATATCAGTATTTAGAAAATCCTGAGGAATCCATCAACAAAAAAAAAGCTACAAGAGCTAATAAATGAGTTCAGCAGTGTCATGGGATACAAAGTCAAGTATATAATCAGTTGTATTTCTATGTACTAGCAGTAAGAAAATCTAAAAATAAATGCAACAAGATATTTCTACTTACAATAGCATCAGAAAGAATATAACATTTATGAATAAAATGTAAGTGCAAAACTTACACACTGAAGACTATAAAACATTGCTGAAAGAAATTAAAAACCTAATAAATAGAAAGATCTTCATGTTCATAGATTGTTATGACTTAATCTTATTGAGACAGTGATATGCCCCAAACTTATCTATACATTCTTATCAAAATCCCTGATGGCTTCTTTGCAGAAATTGACAGGCTGATGCTAAAATTCATAAGAAATATCAAGAGATCCAGGAAAATCAAAATAATTTTGTAAAATAACAAAGTTGGGGTATTTATACCTCGCAATTACAATACTTACTTCTAAGCTACAGTTTCAAGACAATCTAGTGCTGGAATAATGATAGACATATAGTTAATAGAATAGATTTGAGATTCCAAAAACCCTCATAGATTAACAATCAACTGATTTTCAATAAGGGTGACACTTCCATTCAATGAGGAAAGAATAGTCTGTTCAACAACTGGTACTGGAACAATTAGGTATCAACATGCAAAAGAATAAAGTTGAACCTCACACAATATACAAAAATTAACTCAAAATTAAATACAATGGGGGCACCTGGGAGGCTCAGTCGTTAAGCGGCTGCCTTCGGCTCAGGTCATGATCCCGGAGTCCTGGGATCGAGCCCCTCATCGGGCTCCCTGCTCTGTGGGAAGTCTGCTTCTCCCACTACCACTCCCTCTGCTTGTGTTCCCTCTCTCGCTGTGTTTCCCTCTGTCAAATAAATAAAATCTTTAAAAAAAATTAAATACAATGATACAAAATAAATACAGAAAAATAAAGACCTAAATATGAGATCTAAAACTTTAAAACTCTTAGAAGAAAATATAGGTATAAATCACTGTGTCTTTGATTAGGCTGTACTTCTTTGGCTATGACACTTAAAGCATAGTCAGTCAAAGAAAAAATGGGTAAATTAGACTTCATCAAAATTGTGTTTCAAAGGTCAGTCTCAAGAAAGTTTAGAGACACCCAGATATTGGGTTGAATATTTGAAAATGTGTTTACATTAAATATTTGGTAAGAGTCTAGTATCAGAATATATACAGTGCTATTATAACTCAAAAATAAAAAGGCGAATTACCCAATTAAAATTGGCAAATGAATTGAATAGATATTACTCCAAAGAAAATAATTGAATAACCATTCAGCACATGAAACATGTTCTACATCATTAGTCATCAGAGAAATGCAAATCAAAAGGATGATGAGATACCATTTCATATCCACAAGGATGGCTATAATAAAAAAAGATGGACAATGGCAAGTGTTAATGAGAATGCTGAGAAACCGGACCCTCATAAATTGCTGGTAAGAATGTAATACATTACAGCCACTTTAGAAAAGATCTTTGTAATTCCTTGGAACATTCCACAGAGACTTACTATATGACCCAGAAGTTCTATTCAAAGTTATATACCCAAAAGAATTGATAACCTATGTTCACACAAAAACTAAACAGAAATATTCATATTATTCATAATAGTAACAGTGAAAACACCTCAAGTGCCAATCAACTGATGAATGGATTAAAAAGAGTAGAATATCGACATATCAGAAAAATAATCAGCCACAATCAATGAAGTACTGATTCCTGCTACAAATTGGATGAACTATGAAAAGAAGCACAAATGAAAGAAAAAAGACACAAAAAGCCACTTATTGTATGATTCCATCCATGTGAAATGTCTGAATAGCCAATCCATAAAAAGAAAATATATTAGTGGTTCCCAGGAAAGTTCCCATCTGAAAAGAGAGGGTTTCATTTTGGGGTTATAAAAATATCTGAATTAGTGTAATGTTTGTGAGACCTTGTGAACTTACTAAAACCTCTGAGTTTTAAACTTTAAATACATGAATTTTATGGTATGTGAATTACATTTCTTTGAAGAATACGAGAGGAGTAAGTAACTGAACCAAGCAAAATTAGCATGAAAATCTGCTAATGTAGTTCATGGATCAGGGAAAATGGAGAGTGATAAGATTTGCAAAAGTGTGAAAATATCAGCAAATATTAGCCTCCAAAAAGAATGGACTCCATCCTGAGTGGGGATCTAAGCAAGTGAGTCTAATAACAAATAGATCAGGATTGAACACCAGAGGAAGTGGGAGAAAAAGACATTGGAAATTCTATGGTAAAAGAGGAGGTTGAATTCTTGTCTTGAAAGCTTTATTAATTAATAAATTATCTATCACTGTCTATAATAAGAGATAAACCCTTTACCAAGAAACTGGGCAAGCAACCTTTATCTGTATCTCTAACCAATAGCATCCTTCTATTAATGGCTCATCTATTAAAATCCAACTTTTCATAAAGGAATTGTGTCATCCAAATAATTTATAAAAGTAAATACAGACTTGATTGGTAAATAAAAAGAAGAAAATATGGAGTTAAAATTATGATAAAGTTTTACACATAAAATATATATTTTTTAAGGACAGAAATACGAGTGGACTGCTAAACAGCAAGGAAGTGTGAAACTGAAATAAATTATTTCAGTTAATGTGACAGATTATATTCTTCAAGTATGGCTGCAACACTATGTCCTGTCCCATGTCCTCTTCTAGAACCTTGACACTCATTCATTATAAAATAGAGTTTATGTTCCTCCCTTCAATCTTAGCAAGCTCTTTTAACTGTATCTAGTACTAGCATACAGCAGAAGTGAAAACATTTGACTTCTGAGGCAAATTGTAGAAGGCAATATGGTCTCTGCCACCGCCTCAGATTTTGTTTTTTGCAACGCCTGCCTTTGTAAACCAGGCACGTTGCTGTAAGTAAACCCAGTTGAGATGGAGAGGTCCACATGAAAAGGAACTGAGGCTCCATCAGAACCTCAGGTGACAGCCATGTGAGCGAGCCATTTCTGAGGAGGGTCTTCCAGCTCCTGGCAAACCATTCAAGTTGATGCCAGGTGGAGTAGAGACATAGGTTTTTCTCCAATCTCTGCTAAAACAACAGAGTTGAAGCAAAATAAAGTTTTGTTTTTCCAATGTTCCAAGATTTAGCATAGTTTATTATGTAGTAATTGATAACTAAAAAGGTAAAGAAGAAAAGGGAAAACTTAATTTCAGGAAAAAATTACAAAGATGACAAAGAAGAAGAAGAGGTACCATTGAGAGAATATGAAGGGACATAACAGTAATAAGAAAAGCCCAGAAAATGAAAATTAAATAATGTGGTTAAGTAGGAGTAGAGAGGACATGATAGAGAAGAAAAGTTAAGAGACAATGTATGTATGACTGAGATACATATAAAGAAGAAAAACAAAAAAATGAATCAGAACAAAGTTTCATACTGGGTACCTGTGAGTATCAATAAAGAAAAGTCAACAATGAGATATATCATCATAGAATTGTTGGACTTTAAAGACAAAAAGAGATCCTTTATACATCATGCAGAGATAACTTATTAAAAGGGAAAGAAAATCATGTTAACATCAGAGTTTTAACTTTAATAATCAATAATCAAAAACATCTGTGAGATATTCAAAGAAAAAAGTCCAAGCCATGGAGAATTTCCATTTTGAAAATATAATTTTGAATGCATAAGATTTCAGGAAATACCGTCCCCAGAAACTCTTCCTTGAGAACCTTGAGGAGTGAAAGTTCCAAATGATTGGAGAAGTTTGGGAAAAATTATTGAGTACATTTAACTATTGAGCTCTTAAAACAAAAGCAGAAATATGAATGATAGGCAAGCAATCAGGCAATTCAAAAGTGTCAGGTCATGTCATGAGACTGATTATCTGTGTTCAAAGACAAAGCACATGGTAAGGAGTTAGCATTTGCATCTACAACTTCAGTGCAGAGAAAAAGAAAAAAGCTAATTAGAATAAGGCTTGCTCCCAAGCCTCCTCCAGTGACAAGAGACTTCCTGATATTTTGTTGGGAGAAAAACTCAAACAGACTCTGCAGAACTGTCTGACTTAGAATGCATATTTGATAGACTAAAACTTGGAAGTTATTCCAATAACTTGGAAGTCATTTTCTAGCATAATTTGATAGAGTAAGACAGGAAGTCATGAAGAGAAGGGAGCAGGGTAATATCTTTAGGAGACATCAGAAAAGCTACACTCTCTTTCCCTGCCACAGCCATTAACAGACATCAGATTCAGCTTGAGCACAGAAGAATGAAGAAGGCTGAGAGATACAACAAAAATTTGTGGTGGTCTAAGTGATATTGCTCTTCTATAGTATGTCCTACCTCACCACCAAAAATCTGAGATTTTAGATGATGTCCTCTGGTCACGTGGGACTTCTTTTCAGAAATATTTCTTAGTTTCTGATTCATATCCAAGTCAATTTTCTTAGTGAGAACTTGGGAATTGCCTTGATTCCAATCTATTATCCTAACTTCAGAACCATTTATTAGTTGTAGAACCTTTAATTAAAATCATTCTAGAATGAAGAGAGCAATAGTGGGCAAGGCATGTTTTATCAACTGGAAAACAAAATACATGGAATAGGGCAAAACAATGGAAATGGCTCTTGTTGGTTTGGTCAGCAATAGGAAATTGGAAGGTAGTAGGGCCTCCATCTAGTGTTCCACCATTTTTAGGCTTCGGTTCAGACTTCTTAATAGCTCAAGAGTCAAGAAAGGGGGCAAAAGAGTTATGCAAGTAGGGACATCGAGGATTGTGTCTCTATACTTCAGAAGTAGCATTCCAGACACTGATCCATTCCTTGATTCCCTGATCCCTAATACATGGCTGAAAGTAGCCATTAAGGGGACAGATGGTTTTAGGAAACATTAGGAATCTGTCAATCCTGCCTGTGGATGGGTAGTTAGTACTAGTTGGTATAATTGATCTTTCAGGCAGATATGCCTGCTTTCTAAAAGGCATGGTAGGTGCCACCACTAGCAAGCAATTAAGGACATATGACCAGGAAGTACAAAAAGCAGGAACCGTTTTACTGAGAGAAACTTGCAGAGAGAGAAGAAATGCAAGTGCAAGTTTCTGTCATGGGTGGGGTAGTGTTCAGTGACATATCAAGGCCAGATTTCAGACAATGAGATTAGAATTTCTACACATAAGTTCTAGGATTTATACACTGCACAGCTGGCAAAATATAATCTCATTCCTCAACAACATTAGGGACAAGCCAAATCCTTGACGCTTCAGCTGAATTATGTAGCAGAACCATGGTCTCTAATCCTGTCCTTCAACTTCATCATTCATGGTAAAGGAGCACTATAATTGTATGATGTGTCCATGGATTGGGCTCCAAGAGTTGTCATTGCAGCTATAGACACAATGACTCTGGTCAAAGCTTTGATCCAACAGCATCCATTGCTTTAACACTTGGTATAGTAGGATTGCGTTGAGCAATTTTTAGTTCCTAAATGTACCCACTATGAAACATCTCAGTTTCCTCTTTGGAAGGACCTCTGAAGAATATTAGTCTTCGATTAGTTAATTTTTGCCTCTTGAAACAGCAACAATGATATTAAGAAAAAAATTATTTTACCATAGCAAATATTTATTTCTTGCTCAAACTACAAATTCAAACATGTCACTGGTGGGGGAGGCTTTCTTCATTGTAGCTCTTTAATGACTTACACTGATGGAGACGCAACAAGGAGCTTCAATGGCAGAATGAATCAAACAAAAGCTTGTAAACCTTCTGCTAGGAAGTTATGCATATCATATCTGTTCATATTTCATTGGCAAAATCAAGTCATATTAGGCCAAACTTAAATGAAACCAAAGATTTCCTTCATAATAGTATGGGGTAGTAATATCTCACAGTAGTTTTAATTTCCCGATTCCTAAAGAGGTTGAGCACACTTCCACATATCTTTTGGCCATTTGGATGTTATTTTGTAAGGTAGCTTTTTAATTCTTTTGCCCATTTATTTGCTTAATTATGATATTAATTTCTCTGTTATTTTCTTCTCTTTTTCTAATTGACTTGTAGGGTCTATCTACCCATCAGATCTATCCATCTATGTATCCATCAATCAATCATTTATCTATATATAGAGATATTGTAACTTCATTATCGATTATAAGTCCTGCAAATATATTCTCTAGCTCTGTAGGCAGCCTAAATAATGCTTTTTCATGGACAGTTCTTAATTTAATAAAGTATGATTTTTTATTAATTTTCCCCATTTGTTTCTTTCTAGTTAATGCATTTTGGTTTCTCTTATAAACGAGGAAGTAGAAATTAAGTGTATTTAAGAGCCAACAAAATACACTAAAATAGACCACTAGCTTTGATTTCTATTGGAAGAATTTGAAGGGAAGAGGGAATAAAAATTTATAAGTCAAATTTTGTTGCTTATAAAAGGGAACACAAAGACACATAGAAAAAGAGGGGACACAAGGTTTTATATTAAGCTGTAGGTATAAAGGTCACCATAATAATAAAAATAATCCTCTAAATATCAGAGGAGCCACATAAAAAGAAATGTGTGTATATTCACATTTACATGTTCTACATGTAAATAATACTATACAAAAAGAGTAAAGGTGATTTAATATGACAAAAAGGAGTCCAAACATGTTATTTATGTCAAGAAAAAATTTAGCTTTCCTCTCTTATGAGAGAAAATTATTCTCAGATTTCAGATTCTTTCAATTCAGAATTCTTAATAATTCAGATTATTTTCAGATTTGACCTGTAGGTCAAAATCTCATCAAATGCTCCATACCAGAGGCACACTGAAAGTTAACTTACCAGAAAGTTTGAGAATAAAAAGATAAAGTTATATACTGGCAAAAAGGAAAAACAAAGAGAATGCTCTAATATTAGATATGAAGAAAGAACAAAATAAATTAGACAAAACAACACATGGAACTTTTAATGTTAAAAACTATAACTCACTATGAATGTTATCATTATATCTTGGAACTAATTACACAGCAGTGAATTTCATATAACATAAATGACAAGAATTCAGTTATGACTAGCTGGAAACACACTGGTAACAGGAAACTTTAATAGAACTTTCTTAGTCCTAACAGATAAAATATCAAAAATAAAATAGGCAGCAAAATACCTAAATTTCATAATCAATAAGGTAAAATTTCAAGGTATATAATAAATTCCATCACAATAAAATTCTCCTTTTCCAGTATTTATTGAAAATTTACAAAAGTGACCCAATATTACTAGGCCACAAATAAAACTTCTGATACTTGTAGTGTGCAAGTTGCTTTCTTTCTTTTTAATTCTTTTTTAAAGATTTTATTTATTTATTTTACAGAAAGAGAGATAGTGAGAGGGAATACAAGCAGGAAGAGTAGAAGAGGGAGAAGCAGGCTTCCCACTGGGCAGGCAGCCCGAACCCGGGCTCCATCCCAATACCCTGGCATCATGACCTGAGCAGAAGGCAGATGCTTAATGACTGAGCCTCACAGGCACCCCTACAAGCTGCTTTCTTATTGTACCTCTGGTCCTGGTAGCAAAGAAGATCTCAGAAAGTCTGTTTTGGGGCACCTGGGTTGGTTCAGTGGGTTAAAGCCTCTCCCTTTGGCTCAGATCATGATCTCAGGGTCCTGAGACCGAGTCCCAAATAGGGCTCTCTCTTCAGTGGAGAGCTTGCTTCCCCTTCTCTCCCTGCCTGCCACTCTGTCTACTTGTGATCTCTCTCTCTCTGTCAAATAAATAAATTAAATCTTTAAAAAAAGAAAGTTCCTTTTGATAAAGGATATAGTTTCTAAATGTTCATTATTGAAAGCTTATCATAATCCCAAATAATAGTGAAGACAGAAAAGCAATGTATAAGGTATTTGTGCAATGAAAAAAACAGAATATTTTGAAAGTACAATTGGTATGAATTCACAACTGATAGATAATTAATGAGGCCTAAGAGCATTTTAACGGCACATGACTTTGCTTTGGGCTGGGGAAAAATAAACTTGGTCCTTAGTTAGCAAATTATTTAGAAGTACTAATACAATGTTATTTATGACTTCATTGTTGAATTCAAGACAGGATTGATGATGAAAGGTTTATATAAAAAGTCTTCAGTAAAAACAGTTCAAGTTGAACAGGTTAGAATATACGATGTACGAAATAAGTAATAATAATAAATGTAAGACATTTCTATATAATAATTTATCCAAGTGAGATGAAGGAAGAAGTATTTTAAATATATTGCATTGGCAAAGTTGAAGTTAAACTAGTGTCTGTTACTTTTTATCTGTTTATGATTATTTTCATTTACTAAAACTACAGAATAAGGATTCTTATTGAATGGTAAAATATTGACATCTTTTTTCCTTTTAATGGGTTGTATTTCTGTAATTTTAATAAATATTAATTGAATATTTTAAATTCATCTACTTCATTGCTAAAATTATTTTAGAAGCACTTAACCAACTTCAAGAGGCATAAATGTGGCCCAATTTGTGCACACTGCTTTCTATCACTATTCTCAATAACTTTCTTGTTGCGTTCCAGATATCCCTGTAACCAACCGTGAAGAACTGTGAAGATTCTGATTTCATCTTATTTGCATTCCCTGTGGCTCAGAAGGAAATGACATTTCTATCTTCCAAGGCTGTTTGCTACATAACATCCTCGCAAAGTTTGTCTGGAACAAAAAGCAAATGCTTCTGCTTGTATGACCCACAGCAATATGATAGACTCATAGAGAATTTTCTCCCAATATCAATCCACCATATCCCTTTTAACCACAGTTGTGCATTAGGTCAATATAATCGGTCAGCCATAAATAACAACAACTGAATACTAGAGTTATAATGGGAACTTAGAGACCATGGTCCTATTCAATTAAATGTTCTAATATTTATATTTCTTTGTGTGATTTCCAAAATAATGTGCTTAGTGTTTTTAAAAATCTAAAGTCAGGTAAGACAGAGAATTGTCTTCATGTAGCTGACAGTTGAAAGTGGGAATCGTGACATATTGCAAATAACTATAAAGTAGAGAGTGTTAATAAAATAAGGAAGTTGCAAGAGGGAAGGAAGGATGGAAGAAAAAAAGAAAGGGAGGAAAGAAGGAAAGGAAAGGAGAGCTCGCTACTGTTTGGAGTCATCAGCAGTCTTTGAGGTTAGAGTAGCCCTCTGAGATGGATGATGAATACAATTTTGATCGAGAGAGTGAGCGGGCAGCTTTTTAAGTAGAGGCAATGGTATATGAAAACCTTTTCCTTTGTAATTAATACTTATGTTACTCTGTGCGGAAGAGTTAAATTCCATCAATGTAGCAATTTAACCATCAGAATTGCATATTGTTCTGATACAGAAATATCATTGTTTAGGACACCCTATCTCTGCTCTGCTCATGTGGTTGAAAATGTGATATATTTTATACCTTTTCACCATTCATTCATTACTTTTCCCAAAACTTTATTTAATAAATAAGGAATATAAGGAAAACATTACATTTCATGCAAGGGCAACAAATCTTTCCCTCAATATTAAGGAAGGAAGATAAATTGATACACAGTATACTATTGCTTAGTAATGCTTCTCATTTGGAAGTACCTAAGGTATTTCTTAGGTGATAGGAAATACCAAACCTTGTCTAGAAAAACTTCCCAGAGACAAGAACAGCTATACTAAGTCTGGAGGGAGTAGAGATACTAGTCATGTGTAGGTTGAAAAGAAAGAGCATGAAGCTGTCAAGAATATTTTACAGAACAGTTCCTTATATGCTATAATAAAAGTGCTCTAGATATGCATTATTAAAAAACTCAGACTTCATTTTGTTGGAAACTGTTGAAGGACTTTCCTTGGGAGGTGACAAATGAAATTTTCAACTCTAAATGCAACAAGAAGAGTGACAAGAAAGGAAATTTCCAGAGATGTATACTATTGACTAAGGTTAATAATAGTGGAGATGAGGAAATGTGCATTAATTAGAGAAATGTGAAGAAACTCACATGGCTTACTCCCTCACTTCATTCAGGTTTCTCAAAGGTCTTTGTTTGTTGTTTAAGCTGAAGTTGTGTGCATCGGAATGTCTATTTGCTTATTACATGACTGCTTTGAATAGAGTTTTAACATATCTCCTTTTGAATCACTGACTGATTTTTTTCAGTGTCTGGAATAGAGCAGCCACATGGTAAATAATCATTCAATAAATATAATAAGAGTGAAAATTGACAGAATCCAGTAATAGATGACTTTCAGATTTTGTCTTGGTAAAACTGAGTGAAGGTAACATTAGTGAGTAAGCAGGTAATTTAGGAGAAAATGCATACATAGATAAATGATCATAATCAGTTCATTTAAAATGACATACCATTTAAACTGTTTCCTTAATGTGAAATGTTAATAATAATATTGACTTTTAATGGCATTGTGAGGGCTAAAGGAGATAATATATGTCAAACTGCACATCTTAGTTTTTAAGAATGAATATATGGTCTCTACTTAGATTACCTAGACAAAAATTCATTAATTCGAGTCCCATTATTTTATGAGATACAAGTCATCTAACATTTCTGAGTATACCCTAATCATCTGTGAAATGAGAGTTTCTCACAGAATTATTGTTGAAGCTAAATAAATTAATCTGTGTCGGGTGCACTCTGTGTATCTTAGACAGTGACATAAAGCACCCCAGAATTCCCTGATACAGAATAAAATGTGTCCTAAATGTGCTCATAAAAATGTGTCTCAAGTTCTCCTTCTCCCCTTGTGATAAAATGCATCAGAAGAAAAGTAAGGACTCATGGTGGCATTTCTGGGTCTTCATTTCATACATACCTTATTAATCTATAAATTACACAACATTGCTTTGTATTTTTGAAATGCAAAAATAATTCCAAATTAGAAAAATTAATGTTAAAAATTAGACACAGAAATAGACAATGGTCACAAAGTGATTTTGAAGAACACTGTTGGTCAATATGAGCATCTTCAATTAGAAATTGCCAGAATGAAAAACAATATAATACAACCCTATAGTTGTAAACGCCAGATGGTTTGAAACCGTATTTCTAGTCAAAAAATTTTACACCAGCTGGCCCTTTATTCATATGCTAGGCGTCCAGCAAAAGCTAAGATCGCAGTAGTCTAAATAGAAAGGCCCCAAAGACCTCATCATCATCAAGATAGGAAGAAGGATCCTCTTGGGGAAAAATGTCTCCACTGTCACAGCAGAAAAACTTGATGTGAATAGATACTATTTCAGGATTCAGTCTTGAATCCCTTTGCATCACTGCACAGTGAGCCAAAAATAATAAACTGGTGAAAAACAGATGAAAGATAATGATGATTGAAGTCATTATTTTGAGCATGTCATGAAAAGATATCATTTCTCCACTTCAGTCCAAAAATGTTTAATACAGGAAAAAAACCTTGGACAGGAAAAGAAACTTGGCCAAGTATGGATGAAAAGGTTCAGGTGAGGAGGCATGATTTTGCAAATATGACATTATTACATTCTGTCAGCATATCGCAAATTAGTCAATGATTGCTCATGGCGATTAAAATAGTCTTACATATTTTCTCTTCTGAAACATACATCAGTGATGAACACCTGGAATCTGGAGGACTTAGAACAAAATTACTGAAATCTACAAGAGCGTTATATATACGTATATATATTTGTGACATGAATTAAATATGAAAAATGGAAAATGCAGTCTAATATAAAACATTTGACATTTTATATAGTAGACACTAAATTAATAATAATAATAATAATGCATATAGCATCAGAAATCTGTTACAAACAGACTCAAATTGTCTAAACCGTGATTTGACTGAGATGTTGGTGAATTATTGCTGCAACGAACAGTTATAGCAAGACAATTCAATTATTTAAATAAATTAAATGTGTTCTTGTGAAATAAAAAAATATACTGCAAATCTTATAGACTTGAATTTTAGGAATGCTAGAACTGACAGATGCAAGCTAACACATCATCATGTATTATAAAACAAAGACTATTTGATCACCGTTTTGTGTGATATTTTGACGCACATGTTTTATGAAAAAAATACAAAAATTATAAGAAGACATTAGTGAAACATGATTTAAAATTCTACCAACAGAAATGGGCTTTATTTACAATATTGAACAACAGGGTTTTGGTTTTGGTTTTTTAAAGATTTTATTTATTTGACAGAGAGAAACACAGTGAGAGAGGGAACACAAGCAGAGGGAATGGTAGCAGGAGAAGCAGGCTTCCTGCCGATCAGGGAGCCCTGTGCAGGGCTCAATCCCAGGACTCCGTGATCACGACCTGAGCCACCCAGGCGCCCCTGAACAACAGGTTTTATGTTTAATAAATTAATAGTGTTAATGGCACGTGTAAGGTAAGCAAACATTCTTAATAAGCTGGACTCCATTAGTGATATATCTATTGCCTTATTTCCAGTGTTAATAGAAAACAATAAAGCATAATTTTCAGTCCTCAAAAATGGCTAGTCTTGCGGTTTGGAAAGTCTGATCTTGAATCTAGGTAAGTTGCTTAATACCAAAGTTATATTATTTTAAGGATTTGCTTTCACTGAATTATAAAATATTTTATCTGGATCTTCCCAAATCCAGTCACAACTTAGATGGTTGTCTTCATATTAATTCTTTTAAACTTTTGTTCATTTTTTGGCATTTTCCTACAGTTTTCTATATTTTCCCATATAATCTAGTTGATAGCTAGCTTTATTTTCTATTGATACTGTTAAAATAATTGAAATATAGAATTTTATTAACATCAAAATGTAACATCAAAAAGTATTTATTGTTTCTCTTCCAGAAATGACAGGGATTCACCAACATTTCCTTATACTGGCACCACACCCATTTTCAAATTAACTTGCAAATTAATGGATCTTAAACTAAATTATTCTCACCTAAAATTATATAATTTGTCTTTAAATTGCATTTTGAACATTTCAGTACCCATTAATGAAAGTATGAATTGGCTTTAATTCTGTATATGTTTATGATTTTTGTTCAGCAGTGCCTATCAATTGTTTTTTCCTATTGCTTCCTAATTTTTAAGTTACTTACATTGATTCACTGCATGTACACCTTATATTTAGGAAGGATTCAGGTTTTCTTTTTGACTGAGTTCTCTTATATTCAACATTCTCTATTCAACATTTTCCTTCTCTTGCTATGATACATGGACAATAAATTGCGGATATAAAATTTGTCAGTCATAATTTTTTTCTCTCAAAATGATTTTCATTCCATTTGTTTTTTTCTGTTAGCTTCCAGTGACATTATGCCTAATTTATACTTGCTTTCTTTTATTTTTATAGCAAGCACCATTCATTTGTTTTTCATATTCTATTAGCCAGTATACCTTTGGTATTCTTTCTTTGCTTTAAAATTTTATAATTTCACCAGAATAAGATTGCATTCAGTAAATTATGATTGTGTAAACATTCTCATTTTACCTTACACAATTCTAATTATAATTTCTGCATTGTCAGTTTTGTGTTTTACAGTTACAAATGGAAATTTAAATTATGTTATTGTTTCTTGGGCCCTCACCTTTCCACCTAGTCGAAGGATTTCTATGTTTTTCCAAGTCTCTCAGGTCCCTATAACCTTTCTTCATTTTATTCTATATATTTCCATCTCATCTTTCTTTGGTTTAAGAAGTTAATACTTTCTTGAGTTTTATTGAGATTTCCAAGACAGAGCTCTCTAAATGTACATTTTTCTTTTCTATGAGACATCTTCCCTGGCCTCAAATTTTCTTGAAAATCCTCATCAATTTCCTCTTCTTAGAGTCTGTCCTCACAAATCCCTTTCATGTACACTCAAAAAGATTAAGAACAGAAAGAGTAATGCTTTTCCATGATTTATTATGGCTAATTAATGTGAGGTATTTTTTGGGTCTTTATTGTTTGTTTGTTTGTTTGTTTCATATTTCATTTAACCTGGATTATTTGTCAATTGTATTAAAATTTCTCATTAGTACTTTCTTACATCTCTAATGAACCATTCAATTATAAATTGATTGGATTACAGGTTTATTTTCTTAAGAATGGTGTTAACTATTTTGAACAGAATTTTATATAAAAATTAAACCCAATAGTCTAACTTATTTCAACACTTTCCAAAATGAATATAGTTGTTTCTAACACTAATGGTGGTATATTTATTGAAAGGTCACTGTCTAAAACAAGCTGGTTCATGTGCATAACCTGAAGTAAAGGTTACTAAAAATATTATCTCTATCTGTGATAACTTTATTTGAAGCAACTGTCCATCATCATTTGTCTTCTGGATTTCTGCTGTCTGGCTATTATTTTACTGTTTTCTGTTAAGCTTATTAGGTATATTAGCAAAACAAAAGGTATAATGTTAATACAATAGAAATAGAAATAGAAATAGAAATAGAAATAGAAAAACAATATAGTATCACATTATAAGGTGCAGAGTCCATAATGTAATTAAAAAATAAAAAGTTTACAGGAATGTTTGTAAATCACTTGATATGATCTTAGCTTCTGTGTTTGTGAATTAATTATAAAATTTCAGAGAATTTAAATGAAGATTATAAAAATAAAATGGAATTTTAAAAAATGTTTAAAAATCAGGTTGAATTTACCTTCTTTTCATTGTGAATATTTTTAATAATTTAAAAGAAGAAAAAATGTCCTTGATAAACTGACATGTAGAACGTGAACAGCTTGTAATTCTCAATTTCTTTATCAGACTAGTAGTTAGGTGGGTTTATTGCACTTTAAGAAAATTCATCTATTAGTACACCTTTCTTTGTGTATGTTACATTTCAATAAAAATGTTTACTTCTGAAATTCCATTTGGTTTGTTGACCAACAATCATTCCCTAAGCCCATCCCAAAACCTTCAGTACAGCTGAAACACAACTCTTGTTTTCCACGTTTTTTGTGGTTGTTTATTGTTTGTAAGATTTTCTCCCACAAATTTCCACAATCAACTATAAATCTAAAACTTGTTTCTGATATTTCACTAAAAATTTCTAGGACTTTTGTTGCAATTGGGTTTTCTGGTTATTGAGTTGGCTATGTTTCAAGAAACAGAAGTGCCCAGAATGCACTTGGTTCTGTTTTATTTTTATAAATTTTAATTTTACTTAAATTTACATACTTAGTGCTATTTTCAGCCCAGTAAAATTTCCTTCAATTCCAAGTATGATTTTAGTTTGTATCCCAATTACTTCTTTGAAACACCTGTAATTTCCAGATGGCTCTTTGTTCCTTCTTCTCTTCTCTCATAATTTTCAGCTCTTTGGCTTGTTTCTGTACACTCTTAAAGAGCCTCTCAAGTATGCTCTTAACATCAGTCATTAAAATTTCCATAGGCTCATTTTACTCGCTGCTGCCTCCATTTTTATTTTACTTTTGTGTCTTTAGTTTGATTTTAAGCTTTTAAAGTCATCCAGAATTCTTTTTCTCATCAGTTATTCTTTTCACATGATTTTTCTTACCCAACTTTTAATTTATCTGATAAGTAGAACAAAATATTTATATAAAAACTTAAGTTCCTAGCCTAAGTGACTACTAGGAATTTTTTTTAAAGATTTTATTTATCTGTTTGAAAGAGAGAGAGAAAGAACAGGAGCAGAGGTGGGGAAGAGGCAGAGGGAGAGGAAAAAGCACACTCCCCACTGAGCAGGGAACCTGACACAGGGCTGGATCCCAGGACCCTATAATCATAACTTGAATTGCAGGCAGACACTTAACTGACAGAGGCACCAGGTGCCCCAACTAGGACTAATTTTTAATCTCTGTTCACAACTACATCTTACTTGAAGGCCCTAAACCTACCAGGAGCTAATATAGCTTCACCAGCCAACTCACCTTTTCTGTTTCTGATAAATTTAGATCTTTAAGTGGATGTAGAAACAAACAATTCATACAAAACCTGGGGAACAAGTGACAGAGTGAATCGAGTTTTTCAAACTGAGCAGTGGAGATGTTTTTTTCTTTAATCCACAGCATTGTTTATTTGTTGTTTTAAAACAACATAGACCCTTCTTTTCTGAACTAGGTGTAAGCACCAGATTCAAGCATTAGGTTTGTTGGTTGGAAATTTTTCCTAAAACTGATATATGTTTTATTTACATATGATATATTTGTATGTGTTTGATTTATACATATTTACATGTAATATGTTTATATGTTTTTGTATATTATTTTAAGGATATTCAAAGATAAATTAAGAATGCAACTAATGAAGTCTTAGAGCTTTTTAACCCAATTTGCTTTTTACTCAAAGCTATTCTTATCTACTTACTTTTTAAAAAGATTTTATTTATTTATTTGTCAGAGAGAGAGAGAGAGAGAGAAAGCAAGTGCACACACAAGCACTGGTTGCAGCAGGCAGAGGGAGAAGCAGGTTCCCTGCTGAGCAAGGAGCCTGATGTGGATTTGTTCTCATGACCTGAGCCAAAGGCAGTCACTTAACTCACTGAGTCACCCAAGTGTCCCTCTATTTATTTATTTATTTATTTTTTAAGATTCACTTATTTGTTTGGGGGTGGGGGACAGAGGCAGAGAGAGAGAGAATCTCAAGCAGACTCCCTGCTGAGCACAGAGCCTGACCCAGTGCTGGATCTCAGGACCCTGAGATGATGACTCAGAGCTGAAATCAAGGGTTTGATGCTTAACTGACTGAGCCACCCAAGTGCCCCTCTACTTATTTTTTTATTCAATTCTCATGCTCAAGATTCTCAATAAACTGGTGCTACTTAATCCTTTGATTCCCTGTAAAAGACCCCTTTTCCAGTAAAGATAAAATTCCTATTACCTTCTTACTTCACCTAAACATGTTCAATTGTATATTTTCCTAGAATGTCTTCCCATTTTCATTGGAAAAAATAAAAATATTGTCTTTTTTCAAGGTAGTGTTGAATATGGAGAACTTTCTGTAATAATTCTAATTTATAATGAGCGGAGTGTTATTTCTCTTCTCAGAATTCCTCAAGGTGTTTTCTCTATACTACACAATCTTGTCTTGCCTAATATTCCAGTTATTACAAAAATTTTTCTCTACAGATGGTTAAAAAGGTCACTAACAGCACGTGTTATTTCTTCAACTTGTAGTTTAAGTTCATAGCACCTATACATGTTTTAGTACAAACACATATAAGTCAAATAGATAGGTAATACATATACATAGATAGTGATGCTTATCACACTATTCGTTACATATAATTTACACCAGTAGATTTAGCTAGGAATTTTATAGAACAGATATTCTACCTATTAGATGAATAAGTCATATTCAAAAACCAACAAATTAAAAAAATACAACACATGTTCTATATATTTATTTATAAAGTTTAACCTATTATTTATCATCATTTCTAGTTCTTGCAGAAAATCTGGGGGAAGTGCTGCAGTTTATGCCTATAAACTAGTCAAGAGGGAGCTTCACTTTTTATCTAGGGATGAGGCCACTCTGGTATTGTGACAGAGCTGTTAAGACACAGTTACTTAGATATATCCAGGAATACACAAAAGACACTTATGAAAGAGCATAAAATCAAGCCATCAATTACCAGAAAACAAATACATGCTAATTTAATATCCAGTTTATCACTAGGGATGAGGCAGAATGAGAGATAGAGTAAAGATCCTGCATTTTTGTTAATCTCAGAATCAAAGTATCTTCTCATTCTTTGTGAATACACTTGAATATCAAAAAGTGAAAATTTTAAATTCTAAATTTCCCCTTGAGGCTGACAATTTTATACTCATTGGCTATCATATAGATGTGCCTGATTAACAATATTTTTTTCTGTTTCTAATTCTAGATTGGGTAAGATGGATCTATTTTGTGAGTTTTTTTAATTCTACTATATTCATATGATTGCATATATTTTAGACATTTTTGAATAATTAAGGAAGATTTACTCTGTAGCCCACAACACAACCACTTTATTATTTCCAGACTTCACAATAAATTTTCCTTAAATTCTGAACTTTCCTCAATATTTAGGACATATGTACATTTTGTTTTATATAATAAAATTCTCTTTAAAGTAAAGATGATTGGTATTTGATAATATTCTAACTTTAGTGGATAACTCAGGTTTAACTTTTTTTGCGGGGTCTAACTTTTTAAATCACTGAATTTTTCGAAGTATTATAAAAGGTACATGCACCTAGAAAAATGGAATAAATTAAAAATAAATGAAATAAAAACTGGAAGTTTTATATATTTTAGCTGAGCATTAGAAATGAAGAATAGGGGATATTTGTAGCATCCACTACTTAGCAAGAAAATAAAAGAGTTATCACATTTCAGGATTTGACAGTGTCAACAGTGACTCACTACTTCCATTAACAACCAGAATAGAATGTCCATAAGTTTTGCGAAATGCTAGTATGGAAGAATGAATGGGAACCCAATCAGGCATAAAACTTGGTAATTGCAGTTCAGTGACATTTTACAAGTCACTTAGCCTTTATAAGCCTCATATTTTTATTACCTAAAAGTGAATACAATAAAAATATCTCTCAAAAATTTAAATAAATAATAATTCTAGAGTGTACAGTATATAAGAGGTGCTAAATAAAAATTAGTTCAGTTATTTTTTTTTGTCTTCACTCTAGATAACACAACTTCTTTTATTCTATCTTTTAGTTCTCAAAATAAGAAACTAAGGAGTTTTGAAAAGGAAAGGTAGTTGGTCCACATGAATAAAAAAACAAAAAAAGAAAAAGTGATTGACCTATATAAAAAAATACTGGTTTGGATTGCTTTGTGATAATGAGCTTATTACTCACTTCAAAAATATTGTTAATATTTGTACTATGATAAAAAATCATGCTATATATAATTCCAATAGAGCATTTCAAAGAAAAGTCGTTAAATTTATCCCTAAACTTCACATCTTAGTTTTATATGCTTTTCTTCCCCCAAAGTTCCACATTTGTTATTTTTAGCACAAATTGCTATCTCTTATGTATAAGTGATTGTATTGCCAAAATTTTAATAGTTAAATTCATCTTTCACTCAGAACAAACATAAGAAAAGCATTAAAGTAAAATAGCACACTTAAGAATTTTGAAATTTAATGATAATCAGCTCCCCATACATCTGTTAAACAGATTGAACCCAAGTGTAGGCTGACTAGCTTTGGCCTTTTCTTTATGGAGCAAGATTTAGCTATCATGCCCCTTTGGGGAACACCTTCATCTTTATCATTTGGAATATGGGGATTTCTGTGTCCGCTCCAAAGTCAATTTCCCTGATGTATTTGGCTTCAGAGTATTATTCATGGATACAACTTTTACATCTTCTTACCTTCTTGAAAATCCAAAAGAGCCGGCCTTCTAGAATATGTTGCAGATTGCCTCACTGACCTCAATTCTCGGAGTGGACAGGGTAATAAACATTTCTCTTAACCACCCCATCCCAAACTCGTCAGTGCCCATTTCTTATTACCTTCAAATCCCCAGTAACATAAAGCTATTATATATGAAATTTTCTTATAAATCTTTGAGAGAGATAAAGGAAGGTTACAATATATTTTATTACAGGATAAATATACTTACATTTGAATATTTCTACTGCTAATTTTCTTGGCCATCCATGCCAAGAGATCCATTCTCATTAAATGTTTCTGGAATTGCTTTTCTCCGTCAAGGTCCTTCTCTAAGTTTCAAGATCAGCTATACTTTCTCTCCTTAGATTTATACTAGAGAAGTTTCTCATGGAGTGTTATGCTGAAGACACAAGCATATCTTCTTATTTGACTTCCTTAACTCATTGAACCAGTTCAGAGGGATTTAGTCTTTTTGATCAAAAGCTTATGAAAATGTTTTCCTAAGTGGCAGAAGATCAAATTCAATGTTATATGTGATAAAAGGCAAGTTATTTAAAATTTCAAAACCACAATTTCTCAGCTATATAATGGGATTAATTACTCATTTCAAGAGTGGTGTTGAGAATTAAATAAACTGAAGCATGTAAAGCACTTAGAATAGTCTGTGTTGTTGTACAATAAGTCTTTTGTCATAATCATTGTTTTGTTATTGGTGCTCACTCTGTTATTCATTCATTTGACAAATATTTATTGAGTGCGAGCTGTGTGTCAGGTTCTCTTAAGGAAGTTGGAGAATAAGTGAGAAAAGATAGTGCTTGGGCCCAATGAAGGTGGAAAGAAAGAAAACAAAAAAACATCATTTTAGATAGTGAAATGACTTTGAAGGAAGATGAAACAGAAGCAGGGTCATTTTCATAGTCAGGGAGGACACTCAAAGAGGTAAAGATCTGAATTTGGGTAAAGATCTGAATGATGAGAAAATAAGAGCTATGTAAAGATCAGTGTGAAAAATATTCCAGGCAGAAGTAACTGGAAGGGCAAACATTTTGTAGCTAAAATGAACTTAGCATGGCTTAGGAACAACAGAAAGGGTTCAATTGCCTAGAACAGAATGAGCAATAGATGATCATCACAAATGAGGTCATAGAGCAGCTGTCTGATCATCTAGGATCTTGAGTGTGATAGTAATAAATATGCAGTTTTTCACTCTCATGAGAACGACCAGAGGGCTTTGACTACAAAGTTATTGAACCCTTTTAGGTTTTTGGAATATCTCTGGCGGTCTGGGTGTAGTAAACTAACACATAGCAAAGCAGCTTTGTAGATTAAGTTAATTCCACTTTCTCAAGAAAATAAGACACCAGGTTGTCAGTTCAATGGGAAAAGAAATATTTAAAGATTTAAGCAAAAAATAAAAATTGTGAAATAATTTTCTTAAAGACAACTGACTAGGGAAATATATAAGTATTCTGGATATTTCTAAGTGCCTGATCAGCACAGTTATGAGGTTTTCTCTCATTTTAGGTTTAGGAACAAAGTAGAGAAGATAGAAGGTAAAATTAAACCAGATTTGATGTTTTTCCAGTGAGAGAGGAAGACACAAACAACATAAGGCTGAATTCAACCTAAAAACTATAATGTTAGGCTTTAGTAAGGAGAGACGAGACCTCAGGAGAAAAAGACAGTAATAATTTGGTGAGGTCAGTGGATTAAAAAGTGCTGATACAGTAAAAGAACTGTTGGAGAGGCATTACTAGATTATGTCTGTTGAAAAGTTTGGAGGTGGTGATAAATAAGATCCTGAAGTTGTGATTTTTAAATTTTTTTTTAAATTTTTTGTTTAAAGATTTTATTTATTTATTTGAGAGAGGGAGAGAGAGAACATGAGAGGGGAGTAGGTCAGAGGGAGAAGCAGACTCTCTGCAGAGCTGGGATCCTGATATGGGGCTCGATTCCGGGACTCCAGGATCATGACCTGAACCAAAGGCAGCCGCTTAACCCACTGAGCCACCTAGGCGCCCCAGTTGTAATTTTTTTAATATGACACAGTGATTGGAAATAAAGAGAATTAGGAAATAAAAAAAAAATGGAGGCTAATGGTGGAGTATTATTTGCCTAACTGCAGAAATTATTACTAAAGTAATTGGTTTTATCGTCATTTGAAATTATATCTCCCGTGGCACCTGGGTGGCTCAGTCAGTTAAGTGTCTGCCTTCTACTCAAGTCATGATCCCAGCGTCCTGGGATCAAGCCCCACAGGGGGTTTGAGCTCCAAGCTCCAAGTTCCACAGGGAGCCTGCTTCTACCTTACCCTTTGTGCCCCGCCTTCTCACTCTATCTCGTTCTCTCCTTCAAATAAATAAATAAAATCTTTAAATAAATAAATAAAATTGCATCTCCTCATTTAACTGTCCACCATTCTCTCAGATATATGGCCTATCTAAAGACATATTTATAAAATAGATTTCTAGAGGTAAATGAGTCTGTAGATATTTCTATAGTGAGCCTTTTATTATCACAGAGGGAATGAAGTTAGAAACATACATTTGTTTGGGGTAACAATATCCTGGAGAAAATAGTCAGATCTCCAACTGCCCTATTAATAAGTAGGACAGCAATGTGAGAGATTTCTAGCTTCTAAGATACAAGCAGAAATAGGTAAAGGGGAAATCTATTAAAGACTATATACACCCACTTGGCATATGTCCTTTGGGCTTTTTCTTCTTTCTTTTCTCCCTTCCTTCCTTCCTTCCTTCCTTCCTTCCTTCCTTCCTTCCTTCCTTCCTCCCTCCCTCCCTCCCTCCCTCCCTCCCTCCCTCCCTCTCTCTCTCTCTCTCTCTCTCTCTCTCTCTCTCTCTTTCTTTCTTTCTTTCTTTCTTTCTTTCTTTCTTTCTTTCTTTCTTTCTTTCTTTCTTTCCTTTTTTTGCCTGGAATTCAAAATAAATGTGATTATGCAAGGAAGAGGACTATATCCATATACTAAAGAAATCAGAGCATGAAAATGGAAAGTGTCCAAAACCCGGCTGGGCTTTGCAGAGCAGCCCCATTAATGCTATCTCTAGATGTATTATTATGGTTGAAAAGTCCTGTACGGCACAGGTTAAATAACTCCTTCAGTATATCTTTCTCATTTTTTTCTTACAGACTAGTCAGCTCTGTTGTCAGTAAATCCATCTTTTTTTTTTTTAAAGATTTTATTTATTTGACAGAAACAGCAAGAGAGGGAACACAAGCAGAGGGAATGGTAGCAGGAGAAGCAGGCTTCCTGCCGAGCAGGGAGCCGGATGTGGGGCTCGATCCCCAGGACTCTGGGATCATGACCTGAGCTGAAGGCAGACGCTTAACGACTGAGCCACCCAGGCGCCCCAGTAAATCCATCTTTTATGAGAGTCCATTAAAAAGAAAACTCACAAGCAATAATCAGCATACTACTTTCCAAAATTTTTCCCTTTTGCTCTGAGCCAGTGAACAGCAACACAACCAAAATTTTTGCCACAGCATAAAATTGTGTTTCCACCTTTCCAACCTATAGTATCTGGGTCTCCCCTGCCCAAACCTCTTTATATAGTTCATTTATATTTTAGACTGTTAATTATTGCACACTACTAACCTCAAGTAAATTCATTAACAGGGTTACTAAAGCTGCTTTATGCAAAATCACTTAAATTGTTAAAATAAATAGATTAGTTTTCCACACATATCAAGAAAGCCTTGAGAGAAATTAGGTAAAAATAAAACTGATATTATTTACTAATTTATAATGAAGAATAAGAATAATTACATGAGGAAATTATCCAAGCCTGTTCGCAAAATAATAGATTCTTCAAAGCCAACAGATTAGCCTGTTCTGCTCTAGTCATTGGGTTGTATATGTCATAATGTAAGCCTAAGAGTGACTTTGCCAGATAAAGTAACTAAACCAAAGAGATGACATTCCATCATCTTTATTCTATTGGTCAGAAACAAGTTATTGGTTCTTCCAGCACTCAAGGGTAAAGGATTATACAAAAGTATGACTCATTGCAGATTAGTTTATGGCATGCCAGGCACACCATATATACTATTTTTTAAAATAGAGAAAGATGTTTGATTTCAGTCATTATCACTAAGGCATAATCAAAAAACTACAGGATATCTATTTATCATTTTTGCATATTTAGATATTCTAAAAGCAATTAAACTAATTTCTTTGCTAAAGTATGTGTAATTTATTACCTTTAGATATACCTTTAAAACTTTAATTTTGTATTAGCTCACTCTTCTTAAAATATTTACATTCTATTTATAAGAATAGAGCATATTGAAAAAAAGAATAAAGGGGAGCCTGGGTGGTTCAGTGGGTTAAAGCCTCTGCCTTCGGCTCGGGTCATGATCTCAGGGTCCTGGGAACGAGCCCCATATTGGGATCTCTGTTCAGCGGGGAGCCTGCTTCCCCCTCTCTCTCTGCCTGCCTCTGCCTACTTGTGATCTCTCTCTCTCGAATAAATAAATAAATAAAATCTTAAAAAAAAAAAAGAATAGAGCATATTATATTTTTAATATTAGAAACAGGAATTTTACAGGTTGACAATGAAAGCAAAACGCTTAGTACATGAGTCTGCCTCCTTTTTCATGACAAATTACATGAAATGGTAGGAATAAGTTTTCAGAAAAAAACTTGTAATGATATTGGCTAAGTATTAAGAGAGTCCCTCAAGATTGCAGAGCAGATTGATTTTCAGTGGCAGAGGACAAGAACAATAAAACCATAGTGCTAAACACATGCAAAAAGTTCATTATTTTTACTATCATTATCTTCCTTCGGTGCAATGAGGAATCTGTGTTTCCAAAGTCCAAATTCACATGCAGTCTGTGTAGTATCATCTAAAAGAGACCAGATGGATAAGTCCAGGCCATTTTGGCAGCCCATCCCACAGAGAGTAGGACTTGGGGGTAGTTCCCTTCACCCAAACCACTCCTATTACTTATCCACAGGCGGACTCTACTAGGAATTTCAAAGGCCAACGTTAGAGAGAAAAAAGCAGAGCCTGAAGGAACAGTAGGTCTCAACAAAAACAGCAGAGAAAACACACAAATACATGTGCAAGGGAAAAAGGTACATTTTTTTGCATTTGAATACTAAGAATAAGGGAGCTGGTTTAGGACCCAAGAAACATGAGATACTTCTCTGGGGACAGGGAAGTTGGAATCAGAGCTTGGTAGCTGAGGGTCGCTGAAAAGAACTGGCAACTGCCTTCAACAGCACAATTTACTGGGCTGTCCTTCTAGAACCAAACCTCACCCACAGTCGTGACAGCAGATTCTTGTATTCAGAATTTTCATTGTCTGTCAAACAGAAGGACAGTTATTACGTGGGTAGCTCATTTTACCCTCAGGGAATAGCACAAAGTCTGACTCATAAGAGTCTCAAAATTTTTTGAAAGATTTTAAGTAATCTCTACATCCAACGTGGGCTTGAATTTACAACCCCGGGATCAAGAGTTGCATCCTCTACTAACTGGGCCTCCCAGGTGTCCCATGTCTCAAAAATATTGATCAAAATGCCAATATTTGAGAAAAAACAGTACCATAAAATTTTAAAAAAAATCCCAAACCAAAATAATTTATCACTAAGGAAACAACTAATAAAGAGTCAGAAGAACATTATTTTTTAAAGTATGATAAATCTTTCATAAAGAGCGATTTTATTAGAAGAATTGAGACTTCAGATAGTAAGGCCTTAAGAAAAAAATTTAAAACTCAAAACCAAATTTTTAGGGAATGCAGAGACATCTAAAATAGAATGATGAGTTTGAAAATATAAATGAAAAATATGCAACATGAAATTAATAGCAAAAAGGACAAAGGCTGGTAATAAATAATAAATAATAAAGATATATAATGAAAACTAAATGAGCCCAAGATGTATATTATATTACAGTTTATACTAAGAATATAACAATTGTTCATAATGTTTTCAAAACTGCTATGAAAATATTTAAGCCAAAACCTCCAGAAATACATGAATAAATGAATAAATTTACTTAATAAGCTTTTCATAAACTAACAGAATATTTAAAATATAAGTAGGACTACAGAGAATTAGGACAACACATTATCACACTTAGGCTAATAGTTATATATAGATATAAATATTGACCAAAGATAAGCTTAATGTAATTCTTTTTCTAACACTTGGAGAAATTTTATTTTTAATAATGGCCAAATACTGAATTCCAATTAAAAGTGTCCGGAATATAAGAGGATATAGATTCTCTTAACAATCTATCAAGTAGGATATCATGATTTGGCTCCTTATATTACACAGTATTATTTTTTTATAATTTTCATTACTATCAACATATGTCCCTTCATTATTTGTTAATTGATATTTACATTAAAATTTAGAAAATAAAACTCCTGGGAGTGTGGGGGGAAAAAAAGCATTCCCAAGAGATTATTACTTTTGTCAATTTGATTGCTTTCTATCGAGGCATAACAAGTATCATCTGGGCTTTATTAAGAGAATATTATTTAGATATACCTATTTAGCTATTATTTTGATAACAATAAGATATTTTTGAACTTTAACAGAATTTGATGCTGATCAAATAGTTAATTACAAAGAAAACTAATTGCTAAATTTCAACAGTAATTTTACAATTGAATTCATGATCTCTGAAGCAATATCATGATATGCACACGAACATTCCAGGAACTTTGGCTCCCCTGTACAATGTTTGGTGCAGACTTATATCTGAGCACAAAACTTTTTTTCAGATCTTTTTATAACTCCATGATTATCAATTTGATTTAAAGAAGTTCCTTTTAAATGATAGATAAAAAGGACTCCAAATAACAAAAAGAGCAAATATGGAAACAGTTTCAGTGAACATCTAGATTTGCCTTGCAAAATCATTAGACTCTGAGGATAGGAAAATAGTATTACTTAGACATTGCTAAGCTGGAATTTTTTTGGTTTGTTTTTTCTTTTCTTTTTTAAAAAAATTACTCCTAAGTATTTAGTTTTGCAGAATGTTGAGTGTATAAACACAATTAACCTCCTTCCATGAGAGAAATGTGAGCATGTGGAACTGTTTAGACTCATCCCTTAAAGAAAGATCAAGAGCATTCCAAGCTCTCAATGAAGTAAAAATATACCGACAAAATTGGTAAAATGTTATGCTTAAAAAATTAACATTTGGAAAAGATCAGGAGTTGTTTTTATGTGATGTAAATATTAATTAAAAATAACTTTGTGTCATCTTGTATGCTACACAAACTATACAAAGTATGATGTCTTAAGAAATTAAAATAAAATTTCAAAAACCTGGAATAAGCAAAAACATGTATGCTTTTTCTTTAAAAATAGGATGAAGTTTATGCTCAAATAAGAGTTTCAACATATTTTAGCTCACTAAAAAATTAGAATGTAAATAAATTGTAATAGAAGTTATTAAGCAACTTTGTATTTTATTACTCTACCTTGATTTGGGTGTAATTCTTATAATAGCAATATTCTATCACCATAGCCCATCTATCTATAATTCTATCACCATAATATCACCAGATTTACTTATACTTGTTTTTTAGTTTGGCTCCCTCATTATATTGTGCAATTCTAAAAAGCCAGGCTTATTATACTGTATCCTCAATACCCGTGCTTCGATAACACCAATTAGATATTGACGGAATGATATATATGGATGAATGATGCTAAC
Organism: Procyon lotor; assembly: GCA_028646535.1. NCBI lineage: Eukaryota > Metazoa > Chordata > Mammalia > Carnivora > Procyonidae > Procyon > Procyon lotor. The sequence goes on from CM053618.1 coordinate 15,097,485, forward strand.
TAATTATCTGAAGTTCTAATGAGGTCTGAAATCCTCAATTAAGTGCATTTATTAATCACTAACAAACAATAACATATCATTCGTGGAGCACACTTAATCTGCTAAGTGCTAGAATATATGATTTCTGTTAAGCTTCAAAAATACTTGAAATTGTTAGTTACCTGCATTTTGTTGACACACAGTTAACTGTCCTGCCACATGACGATTTAGTAAAGACCATCCCTGAGTCACAGTACTACTTATGATTTTTCGACTTCATGATGATGTGAAAACAATACACATTCTGTAGAAACTCTACGTGGAATTTTGAATTTTGCTTTTCCCAGACAAGAGATGTGCAGTCCCACAGTCTCATCATGCTGGGCAGCAGCAGCAGCTCCCAGTCCATCGTGAGGGTGAACAACTGATACACTTCACAACCATTCTGTACCAGTATAAGCCTTCTGGGTTTGTTGGTTTGGTTTGTTTTTGCTTTTGTTTTAATTTTAGTACAGTATGCAATAAATTATATGCTATATTTGACACATTATCATAAAATAGGCTTTGTGTTAGATGATTTTACCCAACTATAGGTTCATGTAAGTATTCTGAGTATGTTTAAGGAAGATTAGACCAGGCTATGATGTTCAGCAGGTTAGATGCATTGAGATATTTTTAACTTACTATATTGTCAACTTACAGAGGGTTTATTTGGGATGTTATCCCATAGATTGAGGGACATCTCTATACATTCTATCCAATTTGATTTAAAGTTCATGTTTTTGCCACTTTACTATTAATTCCTTCTATTTCTACTAAACTTTCTACATTGGTCCAAACAATTTTTAATAGTATAAGGCAGACCCAGTTGAGATATTTTTCTGATTCAAGGTCTGCTTACTTGGCTACTATGAAAATGTCCTCTGTCATTTAACAATAACATTTCCTTCCTTCCAGGCAGCAGGGGTAGCTGGTAGAACTGGTGAGACATGTGATGTGCAGACACTTCAGTTATATCTTAATAAATATAGCAGCATTGATTATAAGACACATCAGTTTCAAAGACTTTTTTTCTCCCAAATATGTTTATTTTATTTTTTCAGTATTACAATATTAATTGTTCATGCACCACACCCAGTGCTCCATGCAATACGTGCCCTCCTCAATACCCACCACTAGGCTCGACCAACCCCCCACCCTTTCCCCTCCAAAACCCTCAGTTTGTTGTTCTGAGTCCACAGTCTCTCATGGTTCATCGCCCCCTCTGATTTCCCCCCATTCACCTTTCCCTTCCTTCTCACAATGCCCTCCATGTTTTTCCTTATGCTCCACATGTAAGTGAGACCATAAGATAATTGGCTCTCTCCATCAAAGATGTTTTTTAAAGTAGGAAGATGTGTATTTAGAATTAATTAAATACAACATTATCTATATTCACTTTCACTAAATTAAGTGAAAAGGACTTTATGTTCCTTATCAAGCAAACTTGTGTAGAAGACATTTTAATTTTTGTATATTCTTTCTTTTACCAGGTTTTATTTATCTGGTGTACAAACCAGATATCCTTTATCTCAATAAAAAGATTCTGGTTAGGGCACTATGTTACTCTATGAGCTTAGAAATGACAGTACCTTGGAATATGACGACGGTGAAGATACAGAGAATGGAAATAGTTTGAAGTCTGTTTATGAAGTGAGATTGAGAGAAATGGGTTATGGATAAGATGTAGTTTTATTTCATAGATGAAGGGGATTATGCCTTTCTATGTTATCTTGATTGAGAGAAAAGCAATAGCCAGCTGTTTCCAAATATTTTATACAGAAGCACACAAATGCTATTGATTTTCATTTGATAATTTGTTCATCTCTAATACCCAAATTAGGTTAAAAACATTGACTTTTGGAAGATCAATTGTACTCATATTTTGCTTTGTTTGCCTTTCTTCATGTAAGTGTGTCAAATCATGAAATGCATGCTGTAATTTAACCCACTATGACTGCCCTTCTTCTCCTGGGAGCCTAGTGAGATCTCTTCATTCCTAAACCAAACTGCAATTGTTAGGTCTTCTTGTTTTGTTTTTGTCTCTCTAATTAGCAAGAATCCCTGATAAATATGCATTTGATGTTTTCCATTCAGTTCTTTACAGTATATTTTTGACTAATACCAAGTAAAAGGGAAAAATAATAGATCTTTTTTGTAGTAGATTACCTGAATTTTTAGAGGCTCAAAAAAAGAAATGCAGAAGGAATTTAAAACTATATTGTATGAAGCAGTGCTATCACTTGTTAAAATATATATATACAGTAGCAGTAGACAAAAGCCCCATCTAATGTGTAATTATATGAAACTCAACAAATGATGTACTAAATACATAAAAAGAAAAAATAAAAGTAATATTATATGAGATTTTATTGTGTTTAACTTATCACTTTCTCTGCCTGTTTTAATCATTGCATTTCACTTACTATGTTTTGAAGACTTATTTGTATCACATTTCATGTTTTACATTTTAGAGAAAAAGCAGTGAATAATAACATCATAAATAAGTTTTCTCAATGAACAATTTTATATTAATATCTCAAAGATTTCAGATGTTAATATTTCACAAATATTTACTACTTAAACTTAATTGTATGCTTATATGTTAGTCTCCAAGAGATAGTATCATCTTTGGGAAAAAAAAATATCCCAAGGCTATGAACCATATTTCCATAATTATACTAATGAAGTTGAATTTCCTAATGCATTCAGTCATAAAATCAGTTCCTGACTACTAGCTGCCTTCAAATGAGAGACTGCTTTTCATAGCTACAAGGCAATTCAGACAAAAATCAAAAAAATATTATAGGAGCTGGCCAAAATTTAAATTGAATGTGAAACTTCCTAATTTTATATATTTCCCACTGCTCTCTTAGAAATCCCTTTTCACATACAATATTGTAAAAGCATAAAAGGAAAAGTTGGGGATTCTGTCCACTAGAACAAATTAGAAAAAGAGACTACGTTTTTCTTTTCTTACATAGTTTGACAAATGTTAATTTTGTATTTCTATTCAGCATAGCTCTTTGCCATGCTATTTTTTTTTTCAACTATGCATGTTCAATTTTGGTCACATTGACACAGTAAGAAGCACAATATAAAAAACAAAAACAAACAAACAAAACAGATATCAAGAGGAACAGGTGTCAAATGTTGTCCTAATAGGTAGCCAGGGCCTCATACTTAACATGTAGGCAGGAGAGTTCACATGACACTTCATCAATGACATGCAAGAGCAAGACGCATTCTTCTTTCAATATTTATTGAACACTTCACTCAAGCCAAGTACTGGCTCTATCAAGTGAATATAAATCAATTAACATGTTATCTCTGCCTCAAGGCTTTTCTAGTCTACCAAGAACTTGTAAATACCCCAGATCTAGGTAAGCAAGAGCCCTTATAACCCTATGATTAAATATCAATCTTTATGGGCCTCTTTCTTGGGATTGTGTTTCTTTCCTTCCTCCAGGTATATAGGTTTATCTTTTATCCTTGCCACCTGGCTATAGTTTCCAAATCAATTACCTTGAAGTCCTGTTCCATGAGGACAATGTTCTCCCCCTGAAGTTGGAAAAGAAGAATGAAGGAGACTGGAGTGGGAAGTAGTTTAATTTCTTCAACTGGAATTAGGTTTCAGGAGTGCACTCAGGCAGATTCATTTTCCCTGGAGAGAAGGTCTTTGTTATATAGAGGCACTATGGATGTTTCGCAATAGTCTGAGCCAGAGGAGACATTTTTGGAACCTGTGAGAATCTCTGAAGCTCTTTGAATGAAACCTCAGCAGGTGTCTAGGCCCCTAAAACTGATGCCTTGAAGAATTTTGTATTCTTATGCTAGTCTATGCTTGGTCTCCAGCAATTTGTCAAAATTGCTATTTAATAATTCCTACCAGATTATGGCTCTTGGTAAGAGATTTTGAGTCTAACTTCTCCCATAGTTTGGAATGAGGCATAGACTACTGCTCTATTCTAGCTCTCTAATGGATCCAAGAAAAGTTACTGATTTTCCACCTGTCAGGAATTTTCTTGTGGAAAAGATGGTAATCATGATATTCAAGCTTTTTATATGTTAGAATTGAAAACAGAAGTACCTTCATTTTTCTTTTTGTCTACATCAAGCTCATGGCAAAGCTGATTTTAATATCCTAGAAATGTCTATCCAAAATGTTGTATTAGTGTATCAGAGATTGATACCGAAAACAAATTATACTTAAGATTTTGAAAGAGAAACCTAACTTCTTCAGAAAATTATACACAAAAATATATGTTACTGGAAGATAAATACAAGAATAAAAGAATTAAGGATATTTGAGTGTAAATCACTTTCTTAATGTTTATTTCAAAGATGGTCATTTATTATTTGCATGGAAATACACACTTCTACCCTGAAAGAAATGGATATGTTGACCTATGAGAGAACTATTATCTCTTGAAAGACTACAGACATTATGGTAATCTATCCTCCATGGTAGTTGTCATATTACTTTAGTACTATGAGTATATTAAAGAAGCTTTATTATTTCTATAAATAAATTTAGATGTCAATTAAAGCTCTGCAAACTTGAGCCTTCATATAACTTTATTCTGATTCTTTTAAACTTAATTTTCTCAAGTGAACTTTTCTCAAAGATACTACAGTTGTAACAACTGTTTCCCCAAGTTCATTGATTCTCACTTAACTATTTCTTGATAACTATAATTATTTTCAGTATTAATTTGTATGTAATTGTTTCGTGCCTTCAAGGTATATTAACATATGTCACTATTTGTCCAGTCATTGACTACTTTCAGATTGTTGTTTTTTGCTATTTCCTCTGATCTTACTTGCCACTTCACCATTATTTGTAAAGAAGTGCTGATTCGATACTTGCTTATACTTAGTATATTTCAAGTGATTTATACAGGGTACTGGAAAGAAAAATGTAAATTAAATGTAGCCTCTGTTTTTATCTATCTTTATCTATTATCTATCTTTCTACCTGTCAATCATCTCTATCATATATTTTGAACCTCAGCTCTACTTTCGTAACTAATATTGTGAATATTTAGGGCATGACAATTAGGGCAATAGTTCTTGGTTATCTATTATCTATTATATTCATTCAGAGGCAGTTTTTCTTTGCCCTATGCTCTTGATTCCTCCCTGCTCTAGTTAATAGAAGAAAAATTTGATTTAAATGGTGAAATGCTACTGTATTACAGAAAGTGAGTGAATTTGTGCAGGTTATTGGGTGGCACATTAATAAGATATGACATTATCAGAGGCAATCCCAAACTTAATGATTATCATATTTTTAGTAAAGCAAACATTTAATTAAATTATAATTTATATTTATTTTAAAATAGAAAATATGAGAAATGCCATCAGATAATCATGTTAAAAATCATGTCTACAGATACTTGATAATAAAATAAACATGTATGTATGAAGCACCTCACCATGTACCTTCAGATGCACTAAGAGTTTCTGTGCCTAAACAGAGGGAACACAGTCACTGATATTGTAATAGTGTTGTGTGATGACAGATAGTAGCTATACTGTGGTGAGCATAGCATAATGTACAGGGATGTTTAATCATTATATTGTATACTTGAAACTAACATAACATTGTGTGTTAACTATACTCAATAAAAAATTAAAAAACAAAATTTAAAAATATATTAAAAAATAAAGCAAAAAATCCAAAACCAAAAATGAAAACAAAAAGAGTTTCCATAACTTTTCTTATTAAAATATTAATAATCCTGTGATTTGGGGACTTTCCTTAACTATACTTAATAAATACAGAATGTAAGGCTCAATGATATAATTAACTTGCCCAAAATCATAAAACAAATAAGTGGTTGAGCCGTGATTCAGACTCAAGAACTACAATTCAAGAATTACCATTTTAACCATTGCTTGTTATTGCCTCCCAATACCTCTCTTATAACGTTCCCTCAGAAACATATACAAGAATGACTTACAGCATGATATTTTGCTGGTCAGTTTTAAGCCAAAATTTGTGCCATGTTTTAGTTCTGTGACACCCTCGGGAGCTATTAAGTCTTTTAAGACCATTTGCCACAATATTAAATGGCTTCCATCTTCTGTAGAATTTGAGACTAATTCCTGGTCCATATTTTTTAGAACTTTGTAAGGCTTTGCTGGAATAGCAAAATATAACCCATGGGATACTCATTCCAAAGAAACACTCTACCATAAATAAGTAAATAAATAAGACACCACCATCTTATGAATTAATAAGTACAGATTTTAACTTATATTATATGATAACATATGTAAACATTCTCAAACTTCCCTATATTTTGCTAAATTGCTTAATTTTTCGAAATTTTTAAAGAAAATTTGAGAAGTACCTTACATCCTACATGTATCCTACATTACTCATCTCCCAATGTAGCTGTGTACCTCTCTTTGAGTGACATGGGACTCAGTCCCACGACTCTGAGATCATGACCTGAGCCCAAGGGAGATGCTTAACTGACTGAGCCACCCAGGCACACCAGCATCTGATTAAAGTTTTAAAATTATGAGTTATTTCTAGACTTCATGATATAAAAATTTCTAGTTTTGCAGGTTATTTCAGAATATTTTTTATCTCAGCATTTAATTAGTTGAAGTCCAAAATTTACATAGAAGCATTAGATATTAATATTAATGATTTAAGAAAACATTAAATCTTTAAAAACAAAATAAAAATCTTAAATAAAGTAATTTTATGAGTTTGCATAATATGAAACATTATTAGTTGCATAGGGAATCTTACTTAAGGAAGTCTTTAATTAAATTAAAATAACAACTATTTGTGGGGTGCCTGGGTGGCTCAATCATTTAAGCATTTGGGTCACAGTCTCAGGGTCCTGAGTTTGAGCCCTGCAACAGATTCCACACTGGGTGTAGAGCCTATTTAAATTCTCTCTCTCTCCCCCTCTACCCCTCACTTTTCCCCACACTTGTGTTTGCATTCTCTCTCTCTAAAGGAAAAAAAAATATTTGCTAGCTCCTGTTTACATTTAAACATCCTTACATGTATTTTAGAAATTGACAACTTATCTGATTTTCAAAGATATAAAAAATGTATAAAATTTCACTCATTTTGGCTTTTTTTTTTTTTTTTTTTGCAAAAATCTGACTTTGCCTTGTCATAATTTTAATGATCATACTTTTATCCCAGTCTTTAATTCTGGTGATTGTTTTATTAAATGGCCTCTTTAATCAAATCTCATAACAATTCAACTTGTCAGTTTTATTTTATTTTAAAACATTAAGTAAATTTGGATTAAAATCCATTTTGTTGAGTCTATTTACTACTCTACAACATCCTAAAAATTTTCCTTCTTCTCTTAATAAGACATATTGTGCAATATATTGACATTTTGTACTTATAAATATTTAAATGAATCTTTAACTTTAAAAAATAAGAGTTTTTGGCTTATTTTTCCCTGCCATACACCTTATAGAAAAAATGGTAATTTTTTTAGCTTATTAAATGTCAGATTTATTAAAATATAATTAAATACAATAAAGTATAATTGGATGAGTTTGACAAATACATAGAGTCTCAGAACCATCACTACAGTCTAGATATTTTCATGACTCCCAAAACTTCATCAGGCCCTTTGCAGCCAATCTCCTTCCTCAAACCTACCTTCCAGGCACACAGAAGGTAATGTGTAACAGATACCTACTGGATACAGTGAGTTTTATATCCAATAACTAGAATTCCATCCAGCTATTACAACAAAGAAACCAGTCATTTAAGCCACCAAGCACAAAATAGACTTTAATGAAGGAATTCTCTTATGTAATAGGCTAGTTTGTGAATTTGTGGCACAATTACTAGGAACACTTAAAATAGTTTATTTTACAGCTGCTGGGATTAAGTCCCAAAAAAGACTACTTACACTAGAAAAATTATTTTTTCACAAATGTACTCCTTGGGCCCCATCACAGATCTACTAAAACTTTAAATATTCTTATAAAAGGCTCTCTGGGCTAAAGAAACATTGCCTTATAGCTATGCTAGTCTTCTAAAGCCCACATAGCTCTGGAAAAAGTGTTAGTTTTCGCTAACCAATTGACAAAATAATGATGTATATAGGATTTGGTCTATTCTCCTGTTCATTTCTTTCTTTCTTTTTTTTTGGGTGGGAGGAGAGAGGCAGAGGGAGAGAGAGAGAGAAAATCTTAAGTAGGCTCCATGCCCAGCACAGAATCTATGATCTCAGGACCCACTTCAAGATCATGACTTGCGAGGAAATCAAGAGTTGGACATTTAACCGAGTGAGCCACCCAAGTAACCCTCCCCTGTCCATTTCTTGAACTCAAGTTAGAATACCAAAATAAGTTTGGCATATGGATCCCCCAAAATATCTTGTCACCTACTATATTAGAAATACTTACAGCTATATCTTATGTATTTATATCAGACTGCTCTAGGCAGAAAAAATAAACACATTTATATGAAATAGTAGCTTGAACTGAATTCCCTAGGGTACTTGCAACAGTCATGGTCCAAATCAAGGCAATGTCTCATAATGGTTGAGATTCATTAACTTTTATTTAAATTGAAAAAAAAATTCCTAAAACAGTATTTAGAGTCAAAACCCTTTTTCTATGAAAACCATGAGTGTATCTAGGTAAGGCAGAAAAATTTCTAGATTAATAAAACCAGATTTGATTTTAGACTTTATTCTTTAAATAAACCATAAAGAATGGAGGGAAAAATAGCTTATTTATAGAAACTATCTATGCATGTACTCAGAGGTATGAATTTGGTGACAGAAAAGATTTAAGTATATGTTAGCATCTCAGAAGCAGTTTTCAAGGGGTTTGATTTTATTTTCTCGGATTTTAAGAATGCCTAAGATCCTTCTTCATGTACCATCTTGGGAGCCAAATAGTACTTTAAATGTCTCATATCAGCAATTTTATGCACTACAACAAGGGGTACATCTGCAGACACACTTACTGCAGGAGAGAGGGGAGCAGCTTTTGTAAAGTTCAGGTATCTCAGTGCAAAAGTTAGCTGAACTGGCTCATTCATCTCAGTGGCAACAGGTGCCTCCTTTTTACCGTCATTGTTTGTGACAACTTAATATTTCTATTTCCTAGTTCTCCACTGGTGGAAAATTTCACTCTGTCTTTTGCACAGGAAATTACAGCAGCATCTTCGTAAGACTGAGATCTCAGCATACGCATGGAAATTCACCGGGGGGCATCTTTACTACATAGCTATACTCTTGTTCTGGAATTCCAGGTTGTTCAACATCTAAATCCACAACCTTCATTTCATAATCTGAAAACTTTTCTTGATTTGGAGCTTCAAATACTAGTGTCAGGATGTCTGCATTATCTTCGGCCCTTAGTATAATGTCTCTACTGACTGCACTGTATTTTGGATATCCTGGTGAGATTCAGACCCACAAGCAAGTTGTGGTACCAGCAGTATGAGTAGAAGGAAGCCCTCAAAGTGCAGGGTGAGCAGCAACAGAGTAATGTGGGAGGGGTCCATGTTCTGCAGATTTAAGCTGCTGGAACTTAGGTTGTAGCAGGACTTATTATTGAGATCCTTGAGGACTTCTATCAGCTTTTTTAGTAGGGAGACCTGGACCAAGTGTGCCGGGAACATGGTGGCAGAGTCACAAGGACGAGGCTACAGGTTGAGGTAAGGAGTAAGTATTGGAGGTAAGGAGGAAGTTGCAGCCAGGTTGGGTGTCTCAGGATAAGAGCGAGCCAGAGAATGTGGGAGTGAAAGCCTGAGAGCCAGGAAGATCACCAAAAATGGTAATTTTTTAATTTGTTTGATTTGTGCCTCCACTGGTTAACATTTTAAAAACTATTCATTGTTGGCATAATGTCAACTTAAGTGTCTTACTTTCATTTCGCTGTGATTCACCTAACTCAACATGAACTCTAAGGCTCCTTCACCCAAAGTTAGATACTTCTCATTTTTCCCAGTTAGAAACTAATAAAGAAAAAAGAAAATGTTATGCTGGAAACATAACTTTAATTCAAAACATAGTTTAAATATAAAAATCAAGTTTTCTATGCAAATATAGCTATATGCATTTTTTAGAAGTTTTAGAGCTCAATAAAAATGTTTTAATTTTCAGGGCTCCTGAGTGGCTGAGTATGTTAAGCGTCTACCTTCAGCTCAGGTCATAATCCCAGGGTCCTTGGATCCAGCCCCATGCTGGACTCTCTGCTCAGCAGAGAACCAGCTTCTCCTTCTCTTTCTCTTCCTGCTGCTCCCCCTGCTTGTCTCTCTTTCTCTCAAATAAATAAATAAAATATCTTTTAAAAATGTTTTAATTTTCTACATGGAAGTTATTTTTTCCATGAAAAAAGATTATTTTAAGGTTTAGTGCTCTGAACACTAATGTATTTAATTCTATTAATAATCTGTGCTAAATCCAGAGTTTAAATTTACAGATTTCTCGGAAAAGTACGTTTCATTTAAAAGACCATAAAGAGGGGCACCTGGGTGGCTCAGTTGGTTAAGCATCTGCTTTCAGCTCAGGTCATGATCCCAAGGTCCTGGGATCCAGCCTCGCATAGGGCTCCTTGCTCAGTGGAGGATCTGCTTCTCTTCCCTCTGACACCTCCCCACCTCCATGCTCTTTCCCTTGCTTTCTCTCTCTCTCAAATAAATAGATAAAAATATTTTTTAAAAATAAATAAAGGACCATAAAGATCACAGCATGGCATCTGGCAGGATCTGAGTAGGTTTTAGGTTATTTTTCTACTGAAAAGTCTAGAAATGTACCTGACTTATGTGATGTAGATTATAATTACAAAATTAATTTTCATTTTAAGGTTTACAACCTTAAATTAAAGTAAAATTTCTTGCCTATTTTTAGTAAATAGTTGTTATGAGGAATCAGATAAAAACTGAAAAAACTTAATTTAGATTCTTAACAAGTGGTGTGTAAATATTCTCCTTTCCCATTAACTTTTAACTCTTGGATGAATTTTCTCCCTCTCTCTCCCTCTTTTCCAGCTTTGCTGACATATATTTGACAAATAGCATGTAAATTTAAAGTGTACAATGTGATGTTTTACTATATAGATGTATTGTGAACTGATCACCAGGATAAGCTAAGTTCACATATCCATCAGCTCACATAGTTTGTGTCGTGTGTGTGTGTGTGTGTGTGTGTGTGTAATTAGAACATGTAAGATCTACTCATTTAGCAAATTTTTAATATGTATTCTCTTTTTTTATTGAGAAGCATGAATTGCCTTAAAATAAGAACTTCTCAAAATGGGCTTCACAATTTATTCCTATCAGAATTATCTTTGTATTCACCAAAATTACTTTTTTCTTGGTCTAATCCAAGTTAATTGAAGCAGGAAAAACTAGGACTTAACTGTTGGAAATTGCATATTCATTAAACTTTCTATAACACTGCAGTGCACATAAAATTCACCTGGAAAACACTAAGTATTTCAACATGATATGTAGTTCAAACCTCTGTGATCTTAACTGCAAATTCCAAGATATTCCTTTTGGAAAAATAAAGGGTAAAATGTGTTTTCCACATGAAAAACACAAGACACGTTTTTTAGTATTAGTTATGCCTAAAATAATTTTATATTATTTAATTTCAAACCTCTGTTTAAGATTCAGCAATTTTAGGGCGCCTGGGTGGCTCAGCGGGGTAAAGCCTCTGCCTTCAGCTCAGGTCGTGATCTCAGAGTCCTGGGATCGAGCTCAGCATTGGGCTCTTTGCTCAGCGGGGAGCCTGCTTTCCCCTCTCTCTCTGCCTGCCTCTCTGCCTGCTTGTGATCTCTCTCTCTGTCAAATAAATAAAATCTTAAAAAAAAAAAAAAGATTCAGCAATTTGTCATAATCTTCTTGTTTCACTAAAAAATTATTTGAAACTTGTATTCAAAATTTTTGTCAAAAATATTCAGTTTCCTATTATCATTTTCACCAAAAAAGGTGATTTTTTAATGTGTATATGTTTTAGAAACACCTGTAGGTGCTTTTAATAGCATAGATCCTAAACTCAATAAATTTTAATACAAAAATTTGCCTTGATTCTTAGTTATAAAACATAGAGAATTCTTTCTTGGTATAGTCACTAATTTTTAAAATATTATTATGTGTTAATAAATAGAAAAGAATATTTATGATAGAAATGTGACCAAAAACTTTTATTATTTACTTCATTACTTTTAGAGTTCCTCACTTATCCCTTCTTTAACTATACTTTTTCATTCTCAAATAAAGCCAGTATGTGGAATTTTGTACTTATGATTCCCTTGCTTATTTAAAATACATTTACCAAATATAGTTGTTTTTAACATCTAACAAGAATTAAATGTTCTGCATATTCTGTAATTTCCTTTATTATTTCAACAAAACATTTCTGAGAAATGTTGCAGCCATTAACTGTTCTTTGTTCATCCTTACTTCATCCTTACTTGTGTGTTGCAAGTGAAACATGGTATATGGCCTATAAAATACAATTCAGATATATGACACTATATTCTTTTACCCTAATTTTTGTATTTATTTATGTTACTAGTACTGGAAAAGCTACTAGGAATTCTTACATATGTTTTCCAGTGATATGTACAGGAGTTTTTTGTTGTTGTTTTATACCCAGGTATGGAATTTCTACTTCATGTACCTCTTTTTACTGGATAATGGCAGTTATTTTTCTAGCATTAGATTGTGGGTTTTTCTATATCTTTTTGTTACTTTCATTGTTTTTAACAATTTGGAGACTATGTGAAATTGTATTACATTTTCTGTAGATACTTCATATTTTGTTGTCTCTTTAAGGCTATGCCTCATGAATTTCATTATTCTCTTTATATTTTATTTTCCTATTTGCCTTTTGCTGCTGTAAAAGTGGTTGGTTTTGAATGCTGACTTGAAATCCAGAAAATTTGAAAAATTTAAATAATTCCAAAAATTTTTCTAGAGAGAGATTCATATAATTTGTAAATAATGTTTTTCTATTATTCTACCCTTAAATATTACTTATTTGTACTGGCTAGGGTTCTCAATACAATGTTAAAAAGAAATGGTGATATTATGCCCTCATATGTATGTTAAATATAAAAATGCTTTTATATTTTAACAACTAAGTATAGTATTTGCTATTTAACTTTGGAGATACATGTGATCAATTTAAGGATGTTTCTTTTCATTTTCACTTTGTTTAGCAGTTTATAGCAAATGATTGCTGCTATATTCAACTTTTTATATCACTTCTATTAAATTTATTTTTAATACAATTTTTTTAAACTTGTTAATGTGAAGGTTTTATTGATTTGTAAATTTGCATCTTTTAATAAAAAAATTGTCTTATAAACTTACCCTTTTTAAAAAGTGTGTTTAGATTCGGTTTGCTACCAGTTTGTTTGAGGAATTTTCCATTCTAAATATAAATACTGCTTTCCTTTACTCATCTTGATAGATTGTGTATCTAGCTTATATTTGTTTTATAAAATAAGTTTGGGAGGTGTTCTGTTTTCTCAACTCTGTAGTTAGGCCTTTAAAGATATTCAGGCCCTAATTCCTACAAATTGTGAATGTGGCATTATATGACAAAGGGGATTTAACAGATATGATGAAATTAAAATTAAGGATCTTGAAGAAGAGATTATCCTGGATTACCTAGGTGAGTCTTAAATGTAATGAAAGTTTTCCTCATTAAAGGGAGGCTGGAGGATATTTCGCTGCAGAAGAGAAGGAACAGTAATGAGGGAGCAGACTGGAATAATGTGGTCACAAGCCAAGGACTGCTAGCAGAATTAGGAGCTGGAAAGACAAGGAATGTGTTCTCCCCTGGAGCCTCAAGAAGAAACTAGTCCTGTTGACTTTGATTTTAACTATTGGATTCCCTTTAAATTTGTGGGCTACAGGCCATTAGTAGAACAAACTTCTGTTGGTTTAATCTGTAAAATTTGTTGTAATTTATGGCAGCAGCCATAGAAAACATATTCTGTGTGTGTGTGCACATGCGAATGTACCTGTGTGTGGATGTGTATAGGATTGGAGGGTGTCAGCAAATTTGTGAAAAGGCTTTGCAGTTTTCTTTTTGAAGGCTTTCTGTCTCCACTGTCAACTTTTTAATGATTAAAAAAATATTTAGCTAGATTTTAAAATGTGTCCAGTGTTTATAAATGTTATATTTAAACTTTTTTTTTTAAGATTTTATTTATTTATTTGACAGAGAGAGAGAGATTACAAGTAGGCAGAGAGGCAGGCAGAAAGAGAAGGGGAAAGCAGGCTCCCTACTGAGCAGAGAGCCCGCCAGATGCGGGGCTCCATCCCAGGACCCTGAGATCATGACCTGACCTGAAGGCAGAGGCTTTAACCACTGAGCCACCCAGGCACCCGTAAACTTTTAAATAAAGTATACTCCACAGTTTTTTATTATAGTCTTCCATCTATAATCATTAGGTTAAAATTTTTTGGCGAGTTGTTAAAATGTGCTCTCTCAATAGTGTTATTTCTTTTTCAGTGCTGTGTTCCCACTATAATTAGAGACTTGTAAATTTTTCTTCTTTTTTGTTTTTGTCTATTTTTGCATCATATATTTTGAGATTATTGTGTTAAGAGCATAAAATCGTGAATTGTATATCTTTCGCAGGAGTAGAACATTATTATCGCTATTAAGGATGTCAAACTACTAACTGGTCACAAATTGATGTCCTCTTTCTCCAGGGCATAAAGCTAAATTACATTTATCAGCCTTTCTTGAGGTTAGACATTGTCATGCAGCAGAGTTCCTGCAGTTAAATGTAAGCAGGAGTTGATGGGTATCACATCCATCCTGGCCCATAAACCTACCAACTTTATATATCCCTCGCCTTTCCTATATGACAGCTAGACATCAAGTCTCAGGATGACATTGACAGCCAAATTCTTAAGATAGAAAAGGCTGTGTAAACCAGGGTTCCTGAATGCCTGTGTGAAGCAAAACATCCTGACTTTTTAAATTGCCACCCCACTAGAAAATCCCACTCTGAAATATTGCATGAACAAGAAATACACTTTCATTGGCTTAAATCATTGATATAAATGGGCTTGCCAAAAAGGTACATTATGTTAACTTTTACATCCCTTCTTAATTTCTACTAATATATTTTATCTGAAAGTTTATTCCATCTTTATGCATTTAAATAAGTTAAATATTATTATTTTATATTTTGTAGTTTGAATTTCATTTGAGAAGTTTTGTTATGATTCTGCTCTCTGCTGTGTTTACTACTTCTGATTCATGGTGCAGTGTCTCCTTGTATAATTTGTTATTTATGAATATAACCTCAAGTTTTGGGGAAAATAATTAGAGTCCTGAAATGAAGATAGGTTCACTCAGAAAAAATTTTATTTCATGTCCATAAAACATCTTAGGGAATTATTGTTGGGAAACAATGTTCCATAAATATTTTTGTGTTTCTTCATGGTCATGAGTTTCTAAGCAAAAAATTACTGGTAATTTGGTTTAAAATATATTATAATGGCAAACAACTCATGGAAGTAAAATGATGACTTAAGGAGAGATTTAGAAACATCTTTTCTGGAACCATTTCTTTACATTCCAAAGGGTAACTTAATTGACTTTGGGAGTTTTCATTCTTTCCCCAGAGAAGATTGGTTTACCTTAGAAAGATAACGACTCTCCTGTCCTCCAGAGGGAAGGATGAGGAACTACAAGGAAGTAGACAATCCTAGGTTTCATAGGGACATCTGGGTGGCTCAGTTGCTTAAGTGGATGCTTTTGGCTCAGGTTATGATCCTGGAGTCCCAGGATCAAGTCCTTCATTGGGTCAGGCTCACCGCTTCTTCCTCTAAACCCTCTCCTTCTCTCATGCTCTCTTTCTCTCATTCTCCCTTTCTCAAATAAATAAAATCTTAAAAAAAAAAAAGAAAAGAAAAAATCTCCTAGATTCATAATACACCATCACCCTCCTCAGGTAAGGAACCGCAGGTATGTTCAGGCTACATCTGACTGCCATTGTGTTACCCAGTGAGCAATCAATGTGTGCCCATCCAATTTAAGAGGTTGCATGAATTAATCTGTCTCTGATTCAAAAACCTTATGTTTTTATCAGGAAAAATATAGATATGAAAACTTAAGTGGACTATTTTTAACTAAATCCTTTGCTTGGAGTAGTGCGAATTCATTCAGCACATTCATGTGAAGTCTAGCTTAATTTTCAGGGGTATTTGTTTTCCACTCCACTGAGTGCCAAATTAGGCATTTTCCCAGAGGTCTGGAGCATAGGCTTATTCCTACTTCACCTTTACACTGAATATTTAGAATTTTAAATCCCTTTTTAGTAAGTATTCTTTTTTACATTATCCAACTTTAATGGAATTCTTTGTATGCCATTCATTCTGTCCCTAAAACCTATGAAAATTAAAACGTGTTTCATTTTTGTTGGCAAATGCCCTCATTGCTAAGTCCTTTTGTTCATGCTCTACTGAATTTTCTGGGTTTCACTTTCCATTAAATTTCTATCCTTTCTTGCCAACTCTTTAGTTCCTTTAAGTTTTATTTTCCAGAAATCAAGGTTATTTTCAGTTGAATGATTGTCATGACTGCCTGGTCTATCATATTGAGTGGAATAGATAACCTTCTTGGAGTTCTCCTATTTCTTAACAAAAAAAAGTTGGTTAATTAGTGTTTTGAATTTTTTTTTTATGTATATAGAAGAAAGAAGGAATATGTGGTACGCAGAGGATTTGGTGAAATTCTGTATAGTATGATGGGGGATACATGTCATTATACACGTCAAAATCCATAGAATGTACAACACAAAAGCAAACATTAATTTCAACTATCAAATTTAGCTAATAATAACAGCAATATTGGTTCATAAATTGTAACAAATATACCACACCAATGCAAGAATATTAATAATAGAGGAAATTGGGGAAAAGATTAGAGGGTATATGAAATCTCTATACTTGCTACTCAATATTTTTGTAATCCTAAAACAACTCAAAATAAAGTTACTAGTTAAAAATCTTTTAAAAATGTGTTAACAACTTTTTCACTGAAAGTTCTTCATAAAGTACTTCTGAAACTTGTGAACTATGATTTCACTACAGTTTTATAAAAGGCAAAGCACTTATGGATTACTTTCTACTACTTTCATTGTCTTTTATTTCATTAACTCCATATTTAGAATTTAAAAATTTGACTCTAAAGTTGTAAATCATTGAAAAATATTTCACAATTTATAAATGCAGTTATTTTCTTGGTATCAAGTTAATCACCACCCACTGAGATTGTAAGCAACAGATATGTATTTTGGCCCCTGACAAATTTAGACAAAATTATTTGCTTTGGTTGCCTTATTATCAAAATAATATCTCCGAATTAAGAAAACAAAAAATAAACTTAAAGATAGAATGATATTTTGAGAACAATTATTCATTTATATAAATCAACTTCTTTTAGAATATACAATGAGTCAATTTAAAATATTGAAACTATGAAATAACATTCATATTTTAAGTTCCTATTAATATGAATTTTATAAAGTATAGACTATATAAAATATTGTGTTTTGAATGTAATTTTTGAATATGCCAATATGCATCCAATGTTTTTAATTTTAATATAACATGTAATCAAAGAGATAATCAAATATGTATTTTTAACTTACAAAAAATGCTAAAATTCATTAATATAAACACCTATTACACTTTCATCAGTTTATATGATTGACAGTAAAGTAATTCAAATAATTCAATTTTTATTCATCTATTTGAAGCTTTAAAAACACTAGTAATATATAAAATACAATGTTGAGACTAAGAGAATAATTCCTTAAGTATATTTTGAATGACAACATGGATAATAATTTTTTTATATAAACTAGAATCATATAGATAATTTTTTTAAATTGACAAAAGAAGATTTTTTTCTTTGTAGTCAATTTTATAAAGTAAAGTTGGAAAAGATTGGGTAGTTTAATGGATTTCCTTCATTGCAGTTCATTCTTTAAAGCAATAAAGGTCAAAATTAGATCAATTTCATTGAGCAAAGTACTAATTTAAAAAATTACCTTCAATTGTCTACATTTAAGAAAATGGTGATATTCCAAAGATAGTGATAAATGAGGCTGGACTGTTATAAAATTTAATTACCCTTTGATAAATTGCAAATTTCTTTTCTATGGCTTAATTACAAGTTGTCTTTTTGTGTAATGGTTTCAAAGCTGAATGAGACCTAATTGACTGAAGATTGCTCCAACATAACTTGTTTTTCAAACGTGAGCAGGCCGTAATATTTTATTGTTCTTGATTCAAACTACATTGAATGTTAAAACCTTGTCACAATGTTTTCAAATGAAAGATTTTAATTTTTGTAACTTTAGGGTTTTTTTCTCCATAAATTTACATTTATTTGCATATGAACAAACTTAAGAACTGTGTAATTTATGTCCACAGTTTTATCTATTCATAAGTGGGATGTTTAATATTGCCAGAGAAAACAGTCTGTTGTAATTCAGTCTGTATTTTATACTGACTTCATAAACTATAAGAACACAGTAAAATACATAATGGTTATTAAAATTCACAGAAACAATTTTGCAAACTA
>CM053618.1:15116586-15136660 GCA_028646535.1 Procyon lotor
CAAAACAACTCTAAAATAAAACCAAATGCAATGTCTCATAGTTAAAATTAGGTTTCTCAAAAGCAAGAATATTGGATGTATTTAGAAGCTGAATAACATATAATTGAAGGTCAATAATTTTCATTGATTAAAATAGTCAAACTAAGGGGCATCTAAAAAATATACTAAAGAAAGAGGAACAGCAACTATAAGAGCATAGGCCAATATTAAGTGGTCTAATATAAGTGAAATTCATATCCCAGTAGGATGAAGAGAAAGATGGATTAGAAATTTATTTAAGGAAATACTAGTTGACAATTTCCCAAATTTGGTAGAAAACATCAAACTCATTAGACTCCAAGTGGGATTTCCCATCAGAAAAAAAGAAGCAAGTAGAAAATGCAATGACATATTTTAATTGTTGAGAAAAAAGTCAACTCTGAATTTCCTATCCTGTGAAATTACCCTTTAAAAGTAAAGACAAGGGGCACTTGGGTGGCACAATTAGTTTAGCCTCTGACTCTTGGTTTTGGTGATGGTCTCAGAGTTGAGATATCAAGTCTCATCTCAGGCTCTGCATTGAGTGTGGAGCTTGCTTGAGATTCTCTCTCTCTCTCTCTCCTTCTATGCCTCCTTCCTGCGCTCTTTTTCTTTCTCTTTCTAAAATAAATAAATCTTTAAAAAAAAACACATAAGGACAAAATGAAAGTGTTTTTGGTAAAATGAAATCTGAGGGTATTTCAGTCTGAACTATATTATAAAAAATGCTAAAGAAAGTTCTTCAGGATGAGAAGAAATGACAATAACATCAGAACATCACCTTATCCACTCTATCATCTTATGAATGTAAAGTGAAGTTACTCAGAACCTACATTACATGTGATGTTGTAACAGACTAAATGTGGAAGCAGATATAATAATACAGCTATCTTTTCTTCAGTAGACACTAAAGAGATCTCTAAAAATGTTAAATGTACTTTTTTCACTAATTTTTTTGAAAATAGTTATTTAAATAAAAAGTCCTTATTTATGTCAACTTGTAATGGGCTTATATTTGCTATGTTAGTGAATTAGTAAGTATTTAAAATTTATCTATTTTATTTTATTTTATTTATTTATTTTGGAGAGAGAGAGGGAGCACAGAGGGGAAGGACAAAGGGAGAGTAAGAGAGAAACTCAAGCAGTCGCTGAACTGAGCATAGAGCCCAACACAGGGCTTAAACCCAGAATCCTGAGATCATGACCTGAACCAAAACCTAGACACTTAACCAGGCACTCAAAATTTATCCATGTTTTGAAAAAAATCTCAAACAAGTAAGGAATGGTGACTCAAATTACCATTTGATTAAAAATGGTGACATATTAATTTCCTTAAGCAGCAATTGACTTCATTAAAAATGTTTTATTTTATGACTTGTGGCACACACAAAATTAAACACAAAATAATAGGACAGAGGAAGAAAAATAAATTATCCTGCTTTAATACCATATTTTATATTAAGCTCTCTAGTATTTATTCTAAATAGACTGTGATAAACTGAGAAAATATATTACAGTAATACAAATAAGTACAGAAAAAAACAGTAAAGGAAATAATATCAAGGTCGGTAAATGCTGAGTATTAAACAAAATAACAATTAAAATATGCAAATATTTAATAAAACAACAATTAAACCAAGATAAGTCTGGAAAGAAAAGTAAATGAAGAAAGGAGGTAGGGTTATATAAAATACATAAAAATTATATTAAATGTAAATGGTCTATTGTCAATAAAAGATACATATTTAATATAAAGAGATACCTAGATTGAAAATATAAAGGGGGGAGTGCATGGGTGGATAATTCTGTTAGGCATGCAGCTCTTGATTTCAGCTCAGGTCATGGTCTCAGGGTTGTGAGATTGAACCCTGCACTGGGCTCTGTGCTGAGTGTGGAGCCGGCTTAAGATTCTCTCTCTCCCACTCTTTACCCTTCCCTCTGGTCATGCTGTCTCTCCTTCCTCAAACACAAACAAACTTAAAAAAAAAAAGTCCTCTTTAAAAAAAAAGAAAACATAAAGAGGGTAAATGATAGGGCATAGAAATATTAAGCATAAGATTTTATTATTATCAGATAAAATTGATTTTGGGACAAGAAGTACAACAGAGATAAAAAGGAATATTTCATAAAGATAACAAAGATCAGACTTCAGTACGTAACAATTCTAAACATGGATATACACAAGAGTTTCTAGTGTAGCATCTAACAAATCTAAAGGAAAAATAAGACTAATCCACATTTGCAATTGGAGGGTTTTTTTTACACTCTATGTTCCTTAATTGATAAAATAAGTAGACACAAATTCAATAGGTATATAAACCAGCAGTATCAGCCAGTGTTTGACCTAATTGATATTTATGCAACACTACGTGAAAAAACTAAGGAATTACCATTTTGCTGAATATATGGAAAATTCACCAATTTAGTCCACATTTGAAGCTTATAAAATGAGCCTCAATAATTTAAACAAGTATCAAATGAAGTATATCTTACAAAGTATGTTCTCTGAATATATTCAATTAAATTAGAAATTAATAGCGTTAATAGGCCTAGTAAACCTTGAAGATTTTGGAAGTTAGGGAACATAGATTTCTATAATTCATAAGATAAAGAGGGAATCTCAAGAAAATTTAAATTCATTTTGAACTGAATAATTAAATCACAACAAATTAAAAATGTATGAGATAATTATAAAACATCAGCTATAAAAATATTTATATTTTAAATGCTTATTTAGAAAAGAAAAATGGCTTAAAGTCAGTCATCCATGTTTTTTCTTAAGATACAGAGATACATTTTGAAAAATTAGATTAAATGTACAAATTCATTGAGAAATACAATTCATGAGACATAAAAGGGGAAAGAAAATTTAAGAAAATTAAATCGTGTTATATCTGTTTAAATAAATAAATTCCCTCAAAAACAAACAAAACCTCCAGGGTTTCTATCAAATAAAGCAATTCATATTAGTAAGTAAATATAGTGATGACATTGGTTATACATTTAACCAAAAATTAATGTAAAGAATAAATATGAATCTAATACACACTTCCCAAAAATAGAGCAGGAGGGAATAATTTCTAATCATTTTATAAGATGTGTATAATCCTGATATCAAAATCTTACAAGAACATTGTATGAAAATATATTACAGAATATTATGCCTCTAGAATTTAGATTCAGAAATCCTTAAAAAAATTAGCAAATATATTTCAGCAATACACAAACAAGTTGATACATCATTTCCAAATTGTATTTATACAAGCAATTCGCTGAAAATCAATTCATGTAATTCATCACTGTAGCAGAAAGAATAAAGCCATACACCTTATATGACTGGAAAAAGGATGTTACCAAATTTAACACACACTCATGCTAACAACTCTAACCAAATTAAGAATGGAAGGGAATTTACTAAGTATGATAAAGGACATTTACTAAAGAACTATAGTTAACATTACATTTAATGGAGAAGTATTGAATGCACCCCCACTATCAATGGAGAATAAAATAAAATTATGTGCCCACCAGTATTGTTTAATATTGTACTGCAGAAAAATGACAATGCAACAAAGAAAGAAAGAGAGAGAGAGAGATTGCAAATAAGCCAATAAAGCTTAATCCACAGAAGGCATGGTTATATACATAGAAAATTATGAGAAATCCAGAAATTTTTAAAGAAGAAACAAAATCCTAGAAGTAAATGTATTTAATAAGAAAATGGCATCAATACAGAGAAATCAATTATATTTTCATATGTTAACAAATGATTAGCAAATAAAGATAAAAATATATACCCTAAATTTTAAATACACAGAAATACATTTTTTTGAACAAAAGATATAAAACATTTGGACAAATTAAAGCACAAAATATTACTAAGAGAAACAAATGATTAAATAAATAAATAGATATTCTCATTAGGACATTCAGACCTTACCACAAGATTATGAAGATAGTTTATTTAAGATCTAATTATTATTTAGAGCTACAAAAAATCTTATGCTGATATTTGTTTATAGTATGATCAATAGTTATTTTTAAAATATGTATAACCAATTGACACAAAGACATTTATTATAAAAATATCTTTCTTTGCTGTTGCACAGGGTTATCTTTTTCATAAATCAGTTGTTCATACAAGCATGAATCTTTTTTTCAGTTTCTCTATTCTGTTCCATTGATTTGACTGTCTTTCTTTGTTTCCATGTCACATTGCATTAATCTCTCTACATACACTGATAATGAGTACTGATTATTTGCTAGTGCAATCTTCCATATTTGGTTTTCTTCAAAACTTTTCACTATTCTTTGTCCCTTTCATTTTCATTAAATTTTAGAATTAGTTTGTAGTTTTGACCACACAGGCAAACAAAACAAAACAAAGTAAGACAAAACCCTACGTGAATATTTATTTGTACCCTCTTGAATCTGGATATCAATTATACATAACTAATATTTTTATAATATCGAGTTTTCCAAACTGTTAACATGACATACACTCCATTATTTTGACTTTCTATAATTTCTGTTAAGTATTTAATTTTCTGAGTAGAGCCCTGTCATATTTTTTACTTGATGTATCCTCAGGTATTAGTTTTTTTTGATATTCATTTTTCTAAATAGTTTTTGTGTGTACATAGATAATTTTTGTATATCATGTTTATCAAGTGCTATTGCTGTATTTACTTACAAATTTAAATTGCTTAACAGTAGATTTTAAAATTTTCTATCTACTTTTGGCTTATTTTGTCGTGGCCACCAGTAACACATTGAATAAAAGTAAGAATAATTGATACTCTCATATGAGCTTTGATTTTGGAAGGAAAAGTATATACTATTTCATTACTAAGCAAAAAAAGTGTTTTTTACTAGATCAAAGATCATCAAAGATCATCAAAGATGATCCCATTTTATTCATCGTATTCTGAGATATTTGTCATAAACAGGTACTCAGTTTTATCAAGTTATTTCTCTATATCTATTGGGATAATCAAATGAATTTTTCCTATTTCAGATAATATGTTAAATTACCTAAATTGATTTGTAAAATTAGAAGAACCTTACGTTGCTAAAATAAATGCAAGGAATATGCTGTTTTTTATTGTATTATCATTTTATTTTTCATTGGATATAATTTGTTAATATTTGGCTTAGTTTTTTTTTTTCACTTTTGACAAGAGAGAAATTATTCTGTGATACTATTTTCTGGTAATGCCCTAGCCAGCTCTTGTTAGCAAGACTTTATAAGACCTTTCCCTGAGGAAGTGGATAGGCTGAAACTGGACAGCTATGAGATGGGGTGTGGCAGGGGTGGGAACGGTTCTTATAAACATAATTTTTCTTCCTTTGTTACTTGACTCAGTTTTTTTCAGAAATTTACCAATTTTCTTAGACTTTTCAAAAATCAAAATTTGCTTTTATTAGTCCACAATCATAGTTTTTAATTATTTCCCCAAATGGGTTGAAAATTTATGTCCATACAAAAAAAGCTGCACAAAAGTATTTGTAGCAACTTCATTCAGAATTACCAAAACTTCAAAGCAACCAGAATGTCCTTTAGTAGGTAAACAGAGAAATAATTTGTAGTACTTCCAGACAATGGAATATTATTCAATGCAAAAAAAAAAAAAAAAAAAAGAGAGAGAGAGAAGAAAAGAGAGCTATCAAGACTTGAAAAGACATGGAGGAAGTTTAAATGCATGTAACTAGGTGAAAGAAGTCAACCTGAAAAGGCTACATATTGTATGATATCAAATATATGACCTTCTAAAATTCTAAAGGCAAAACTATAGAGACAATAAAAGGACCAGTGGCTGCCAAAAGTTAGGTTAAAGGGACAGATGAATAAAAAAGCACAGATCTTTAGGACAGTGAAGCTATTCTGTACGATACATCAATCATAGATACTGTCATTATACAGCTGTTAAAACTCAGAAAGTAACCAGAGTAAACTCTTATGTAAACTTTGAGCTTTGGTAAAAATCTATTTAGTTTTGTAAAACACTGTCAAACTGTTTCCCAAAGTGACCATGTGTTTTGGATTGTTGTCATTCTAATATGTTTGTAGTACTATCCTGTTGCTTTAAAATAAATTTATATTTAAATAAGCCTTAGTACAAATATTAATTTGGGTGTAATTTTATCTATTCTTTTAATAGACAATTTTTTACTGTATTAGTCATACTGATTTTATAATGAACTATTTAAAGATTACTTATTTATTACTAATTTTTGTCTTTTTTAAATTTTATTTTTATTTATTTATTATTTATTTGAATTTTTATTTTATTTTTTCAGTGTTCCAAGATTCAGTGTTCATGCACCACACCCAGTGCTCCATGCAATATGTGACTCATCAATACCCACTACCAGGCTCACCCAACCCCCGACTCCCCTCCCCTCCTAAACCCTCAGTTTGTTTCTCAAAGTCCACAGTCTCTTGTGTTTCATCTCCCCCTCCGATTTACTATTTTGGAGTCCAGTTTACACACAATGTTATGCTAGTTTCAAGTGTACTACATAATGATGTAACATCTCTATACTTTTAATATTGAAATATTTCTTTCAGATTTATTTTAAAAAACAAATTTTCATAATTTTAAAATTAGGTAAACATCTCATTTCAAGATTTCATTCAGGTGAAAATTTAACCATTACTATAATTTGGCTTTGATTTTAGAAAATATAATGCTGTTGAATTAAATTAGATGAATTTGTTAAATATCTATTCTGAAATATCCAAAACATATTTTAATTTGGATATATAATATAAGAAAAATCCAATATTGGTATGAGACCTTCCAAAGGAAAAATAAATGGACCAAAAATAAATATATCCTAATGTATATCCTAATGAATTAATGTTTTGTTATGGTATTGGACAAAAATAAATTTGTACTTTTTAAACCTTAGAAGCAGTACAAAGCAACCAAGATTATAATAATGAGAATTTAATAATGGACTTAGTATCTCTAAATAGTTGATGATATTTACATCATTGAAAAAATGCTAAAGGATTCAGAAATTTTAAAAATCACAATTTTAAAATTAGGTTATTTTTTTTGGTCTTAAAGGTTTCATTGTTAAATAAATTTCTTAGATAACAAAATTAAGCAAAAATAGTGTTAGAAAAAATCATGTGATGTGGAAATAATATATAATTTTTCACTAATTTCTGGAAAAATTACTTGCATTCTGGCCAACTTTATGATTTTCTCTAACTTATTTGATCTGTTTGATTTACAAGTGTCGCAATTTGTGATGTCCTATTTAATCATAGACCAGTTTTTCCCTTCAAAATAAATTTTCCTCTATAGATAGTGCCTTTTGATGCACAATTTTTTAAAATTTTCATAAAGTCCAATTTGCATATTTTTTCTTTTGTTGCCTGTGTATTTAGTGTTATATCCAAGAAATCATTGCCAAATCCAGTGTGGTGAAGCTTTTGTTCTTTGTTTTCTATTAAAAGTTAAAGCTCTTGTTTCAGGTCTTATATTTAGATCATTGATTCATTTTTAATTAGCTTGTGTACATGGTGTTAGCTAAGAGTCTAACTGCATTCTTCTACAGGTTGATATTCAGTTTTCTCAATATCATTTGTTGAAAAGACTGTCCTTTCCCCGCTGAATGGTCTTGACACCCTTGCCAAAATTATTCAATCATATATACCAAGGTATAGAGAAATGCAGATCAAAAGTTTTAGAAGTGAGGGTGTGGGGGGATGAGTGAGCCTGGTGATGGATATTAAAGAGGGTACAGATTGCATGGAGCACTGAGTGGTATATGCAAACAATGAATCATAGAACACTAAATCAAAAACTAATGATGCACTGTATAGCAACTAACATAACATAATAATAAAAAAAAACTACAATAAAATAACATTTCATACCCATTAGGATAGTTATGATAAAGGAAGGAAAGAAGGGGAAAGAAAGAGAGAAAGAAAAGGAAGAAGGGAAAGAAAAGGAAGAAGGGAAAGAAAGAAAGAAAGAAAGAAAGAAAGAAAGAAAGAAAGAAAGAAAGAAAGAAAGAAAGAAAGAAAAAGAAAGAAAGAAAGAAAGAAAAAGAAAGAAAGAAAGAAAACAAGTGTTGGCAACAATGTGAAGAAATTGGAATGCTTGAGCACTATTGGTGGGACTATAATATGGTATGGCTGCTATGGAAAACATTATGGGAGTTCTTAAAAAAATTTCTAAAAAGAAATTATCATATGACCCAGAAAGTTTACTCTTGGGTATATACCCCAAAATACTGAAAGCAAGGTCTCAAAGGGGTATCTGTACACCCATGTTCATAGCAACATTATTCATGAATACTAAAGCATGCAAGCAAACCAAGTGTTCACTGATTAATGAATGAATGAGCAAATGTAGTGTATACATACAATGGAATATTATTCAGCCTTTTTTTTTTTTAAGTTAGGCTCCATGCTCAATATAGATCCCAATGTGGGGCTTGAACTCACAACCCTGAGATCAAGACCTGAGCTAATATCAAGAGTTGGGCACACCAACTGAGCTACCCAGGCACCCTTATTCAGCCTTGATAGGAAGGAAAGTCTTCAATATACTGCAGCATGGATAAATCTTGAGGACATTATGCTAACTGAAATGAGACAGTCACAAAAAGACAAATGGTGCATGGATTGCACTTATACTTAGTCAAATCATTAAGACAGAAGTATAATGCTGGTTGTCAGGGGTTGGAGAAGGGGAAACTGAGAAGTTAGTTTTTAATAGATATAGAGTTTCAGATGTACAAGATAAAAAAGTTATGGGGATAGATGTTGACAATGTGAGTGTATTGTTCATACCATTGGACTGTACACTTAAAAATGGTTAAGATGGTGGCACCTGGTGGCCCAGTGGGTTAAGTGCCTGCTTTTGGCTCAGGTCATGATCCCATGGTCCTGGAATAGAGCCCCATGTTGGGCTCCCTGCTAAGCAGGGAGTCTGCTTCTCCCTCTTCCTCTGCCCCTGTCCCGACTTGTGCTCTCTCTCCCTCACTCTCTCTCTCTCAAATAAATAAAATCTTTAAAAATAGATAAATAAAATAAAATGGTTAAGATGGTAAATTTTATGTTATGTATATTTCAACACATTAGAAATAAATGAATAAATAAATATATTCTTGCTTATAAAAATTAAAAATTTCTGTCTTTCATGAAAATACACTAAAGAAATTGAATTTTTGATGTTTGCAGTTCTCAGAGGGTAAACTGTTTCTGCTACCATTAGCAATCTTCTAACAAATCCAATATTCAGAGGGAGTGCCCACATTATGTATGCAAATAACTTATTTGCATACTTTAAAAGATACTTCTACATGAAAAGAGATAATTACAAATCTAACTACTCATTGGCATGTGAAAATATGTCATTTGCATATGTAGTTTAAATATCTGTTTTTGAAAATCCTGATATCTGTTTTGAAAATTGCTAATGTGCAATTATTTGTTTCTTTGTTGACATTTGTTTTTCAGGTTTTCTTTTGTATTTGTTTTAACAGGCTTGCTGGTTTTTAGGTTGTGGGTATTATTCTCTAGAAGTTTTGCTGACTCATACTATTTTTTATAATGTCAATCGTGCTTTTAATCCCATCAGCATACATTGTGCTATACCTATAAGTGCAGAATTAACACATTTAAGTGAGTAACTGCCGAAATCCTGTTACTGAAACTGTATCTGGTCTTCCTTCTTAAAATTCATGTTTCCCCGACCCTCTGAAACAAATTTTGCCTGCTAACTGGAAAAATATTCCATATAGAGGAACATGATTTAATTAACTTACCTTCTCACCTCTGCAATGCTCTTTTGGAATACTCTTTCTTCTGCTAATCATCCGGAAGACAAAATACAGCATAGCCACTTCACAGCTCCACATATCCACTCTTCTTTGAACTCTAAAACAAGATAGGTTTCATCATTCTCTGATAAGTACCAGATTTCTATTGGTCTGTTCAAAGCCATTATTCTCCATCTTGATTTCAATTACTTATTCAATAAATATTTTTTGAGCACCTACTCTGTGACAATCTTCTAGGTGCTTACAATGCATCTGTGAACAAAACAAAGATTCCTGCTACCTTGACTAGCAGAGAAGACAGACAATGGAGTAGATACCATAAATAAATTGTGTATTATATTAGAAGGTATTGAGTGCTAGGAAAAAGAAAAATGAAGAGGTTGAGTGGGATTTAAAAAATGAGCATGGAAGGAGAGAGATGAAATTTTAAAAGGAGAGACAGGAAATGCCAAATTTTGAAGATATTTGAGCAAATTTGAGGGAAAAGCCAGAGGATATATGGAAGAGAGCATTCCAAGCAGACAGAAGAACCAACAGTGGGCAGAATGACCTGCATGACCGATAAACAGCAAAAGACCAGTATGACAAAGGGAGGATGAATGAGGGGACGAGTCACAGGGTATGAGATGTATGAGATGTATGAGATAAGCTATTATTGCCTCCTTTCTTTTGTTCACTTTGGTGGCAGAATTCTTTGAAAGAGTTGCGTCATTATGCTCACTAATCCCTATTCTTTTTCCTCTCATTTTCATCTAAAACTACTCCAGTCAGGTCATCTCGGCTACTCCACATACACTGCTCTTGTCAATAACTTCCATATTGAGAAAGCCAAATGTTGGTTCTAATTCAGTTCTCATCTCCAAGAGTCATCAAACCCATTTGACAGTTGTAAAACATTTTCCTCATTGAATCCCTTTCCTCAGTTGGCTTGTGTCCTCCTATCTTGCTGATCTTCCCTTGGAGATATTGTAGTATCTCTTTTGAATGGAATCTTGGTCTGATCAGTGAGTCTGTGGGTTGGAATTGGCAGGAAGGGGCACAAGGGATTCTTTTGGGTGTGATGAAAGTGTTTTTTAAATCTTTGTTATGGTAGTGATTTCATGTTTATATATTTGTGATAATCATCAAAACCTACACCTGAAAAAGGAGGCTTTTACTGCATTGACATTCTACATCCATAAAAGGGATTCTTAGTCAACACTCAAGAATCATTAAAAAGCCGTGGGAGTAAATCCTCATTTGTAAACATAATCAATTTATGAGAATTATACTTGCAAAGCAGTAGAGAAAATATTATTATAAAAAGTGTGTAAATATATACATTATATATAAAAGCATTATATAACTCTGGCCATATACAGATGATTACTATATCTAGAATATAGAAAGACAGCCTACTAATTTACAGATAAATGAATAAGTATTCAGCTTTATTAGTTTGCAATAAAATAATACAAACTAAAATTTTCAATTAGATACCCAGTGGAATGGCTAAATTTGCAAAACTTTAACAAAACAAAACTTGATAATAGCATGTTGACAAAGATATGGAGGACAGGACTTCTCAGACATTATTGGTGGGATTATTAATACTTCCTCAGCTTTGGAAAAAATAATAGAAGTGTCCATGGTGTTAAACCAATGGGTTTTGGGATAATGACCGGCTAGTTATATTGGTTTATTTATTACTTTTCATTTGCTACACAGATGTGTTCAAGCTATACAGTCAGAATTTGTATGTTTTTTTCCTAGTTACTACTTTAATTAAAAAAATGTGGTAGAGTCAAGGTTAACAACAACAACAAATCATCCTGATACATATTGTTAAACTTCTAAAAAGAAATAAAGATATATGAGTTCAAATCAGCGATATAAATGATCATATTATGTCACTGCACAAGATATTATCATTTTTAAAAGTTAACGATTTTAAAATTAAAAAGTAACATTTTAAATTTGTGATTAACACAGACATTGAAAATGATTCCCTATATTGTCTTCCATTTAGGATTCTAAGCAACATTATATTCTCTGCTAAATATAAGTGAAAATTTTACATACAAATGCTTTCCTTTTCTGGTGGTTATAAAATATCAGTTATTTATTTCCTTCGAATTGGCCATATTTGTTATCTAAGATATCCACGTACATTTATTTGTTTCTGATGAAAATAGTCTTCAATTGCTGTATTTAAGTGCATGTAGTTTGTTTCTTTTGCGCAGATAGATACAATTTGTTTCCAATTATTTACAGCATTTTATACACCATTGCAAGAGAACGATTAAGGGAATGTTTCAAGCATTGTTTGCCAGTACTTCTCTGACACTTTAAATGTGATTAGATAAGAGAATCAGGTTTTAAATGTAATGACAGAAATATATGAGATAACTTGCTGCTATGGAGGTCTTTTTAAAACAAATGTTCACTGTCCTTTCATTTGTGCTGTGCTTTGTTTTTTGTTTTTGTTTCTGTATTAGACATAAAAAATAATTGAAGTTGAAATAAGAAAAATATCAATACAATATATTTTGTTTAGAAGAATTTTCTATTTAAAATGGGAATTTTGTGTTTCCTTGATCTCTAAAAGGCTAGGAAAAAAGCAATTGTTTTATTACATCCATTATTTCACTTATCATTAAAAGGCTTTAGATCACAAAAATAAGAGAGGTGCTCAGCTTTTGTCATCAATATTTCAGTTTTTTTAACATACAAATTTTAAAAACAAAAATTATTTTAAATGGAAATGGAAAAAAAACACCCAAACTAAACTAGGTATAGGAGAGATATGCATTGCCAGATTAATAATGCAGAGATCCAATGCATTCTCCTTTGAAGATTACAGTTTTCTTGAGATATATAAGAGGAAAACAACTGCAGCATTATTTGCCTCACTATCTCCAACAATTTTCAAAAATACAATTTAATTATTTGATATGTAATATAATTGCATGAATTTCAAAGATGTTTTATTGAAATATTTTCTGTGGCAATTTATAATCTCATTTTATCTGATGAAAGCAACTATATAAATATTAGTATATCTATATAGAAATACATATGTACATGCATACATATACTTTCATTGTTAATTTAATTGTAACTGTTAAAATTCAGCAAGTATTAGGAACTACTATTAGGAGCTCAAGTAGGTAATTAATGTTTGTTTTATGGTTTATACCCAAATGTCCTCTGCCTTACTGAAATATTGAGGTCAGTTTATATACTACAGATCACATTGGGTAGAAGTGGTTATAATTTCATCTCTGCATCTCACTAGCAATATAATCTCACAAAACATAATGATGTTTTCTATTTATACTTCCCAACATGTGAGATAGTCACAGTCAAATGACAAAACTAAAGCAATTTTGTAACAACCTTGCTGTCCTTTATTCAAGGGAACACAATCCATGGAATGGGGGAGTACAGCACCTCACAATCAGTGGAACAGTCTTCCGCAAGGATTTTGGGCAATCGGAAATTATACAGAATGTTGGGAAGATAATACAGAAACAGGGTATAATTGGCTAGGAAGTTGGGGTTTTCCTTCATAAAACCGGCCGGTCCTATTTTTTAGGATAAAATAATCTAACTATAGCTGAGTTATGAGGATTATGAGTTGGAGGATTATGACTGGTATCAGGTTTCCTTGACACTGAGGTGTTTCCTGTATGTGCAGACTGATTTAATTGGCTTATAGGGTCTCAACTCCATTAACTTGCTATGAATTTGATAGTTCTAGTTAATATTTAGAACTTACCTGGCTCTTGGCAACTTTTGATCATGAAACCAGAAACCAGTCAGGGCTGTATATCACAACTCATCATACACTTTCCTTGGAGATGGGAAATGAACTTCTCCATGGATTTTTACTAAACATTTTTAAACTGTCTTTAGATGCATTTATTACAATGTGTAAAATTTAGTTGAACTATGAACCCTGTTTAATACTAATTTGAAGAGATCCTCTAGATCTCTCCTCTAGAGTTCTCAACTTGACACCATTGAGTTGGTCTACTTTATGTTATTGCATTGGCTTAGAAATAGCCAATTAGCATTTTGCTCTAAATTGTTCCATAAATAAAATTTCCATGTTTTTTATTCATTCAGTTCATTTTCATAGATTGGAAAAACTACATAAATTTTTAAAAGACATTTCCATTTTTAGGATTCACAAGAAGTTTTGGAATAAGAGTAGGCCACTTAATATCATCTTGTATAATCAAGCAGTTTCAAAGCATTTTCAATCCTAAACCTGACTTTATTTTTTTTAAAGATCTTATTTATTTATTTAATGCAGAGAGAGAGAGAGAGAGAGAGAGATCACAAGTAGGCAGAGAAGCAGGCAGAGAGAGAGAGGGGGAAGCAGGCTCCCTGCTGAGCAGAGAGCCCGATGCAGGGCTCGATCCCAAGACCCTGAGATCATGACCTGAGCTGAAGGCAGAGGCTTTAACCCACTGAGCCACCCAGGCGCCCCAACCTGACTTTATTTTGTGGTAAAAATATGTTTAATTTCAAAAGAAGAAAAATGTAGGGAAAAAAGTTAAAAAAGTCTTAGACTGAATAATGTGGTGACCACTTTTGAGTATGTATATAAATACTTGGGTCTACCAAAAGTATTAATTTTGTCACCCCAATACAAAGTTTTGATATTTCTTTCATTTTTGGTTTATAGTTTTATTCTTATATGTTTATCTGTTTGGTATTGGCTTCGTTAATGTATGTGTGACATAATATTGTTCAACCATGAGCAGGGAAATTTTTCTATGAATTAACTGAATTCAACAACCCCAAAGTGTAAAGATTAGTAAATCCAGATGTAATGGACATGATTAAATAGTATTAAAAATGACCACAACTGGACTGCTTGGGTAGCTCATTTGGGTACGTGTCTGTCTTTGTTTCGGGTCACGATCCTGGGGTCCTGGGACCAAGTTCCAGATCAGGCTGTCTGCTCAGCGGAGTCTGCTTCCCTTCTCTCTCTAACCCTGCTCATTGGTCATTTTATCTCTCTCTCTCTCTGTTTTTCTCATGTTCCCTCTCAAATAAATAAATAAAATATTTTAAAAAATTAAAAAATTACAATTTACACATGCAAAAAGGTTTGTTGTTTGATCCCTTGAAAAGGTTTACCTTGATCCATGGCTTTCAAACTTTTTGATTTTGACTCAAAATAAGAAAAATATATGACATGTTCACACACACATGCACATATACAACTGAACAAAAAACTTATCAACCCATTTTAATCCAATTTAAGATGAGATCATTCTATAGACAATGAGAATGGTTTCTTTTCATAGCTCATACTTTGAGCTATAAAGGGAAGTCAAAGAAAAAAATTAAAACAGAAGTCTAAAAAATGGGGCCCCTTTATGTGGCTTTCTTCCTTCCCTATTTCCCTCCCCCCCTCCCTCCCTCTTTCCTTCCTTCCTTCCTTCCTTCCTTCCTTCCTTCCTTCCTTCCTTCCTTCCTTCCTTCCTTCTTCCTTCCTTCCTTCCTTCCTTCTTCCTTCCTTTACATATTATATATGTATATGCCTAATATAAATATGTATTATATTTAAATTATATAACTATATTTAGAAATAATTGTATATATATAAATTCATATTATATTAGAGATTTACTAATAGCCTCTTACTAGGAAGATACTAGTAAGCAACATAATATTCAAATTAGTCCAAATTGAATATTTGGTAGGGGGTAAGAAGGATGGAAGAGTAGGGGAAAATAAGAAATAAAGTAGCATACACTGAGAGTTGAAAATAAGAAAGTAAGTAAAAGAGTTGGAAAAGAGAAGTTACTAATAGGAGATGGAAAATATACTGACAATTCTGTAGTTATGAAATAGAGTAGGGGAATACCAAGTAATTAAATGTAAGTGAAACAAAGAGCTCAGTAAAAAAGTAAAAATAACCCATAATTGAACTCCACATTAAAATTTTGGAGGGGCGCCTGGTGGTTCAGTGGTTTAAAGCCTTTGCCTTCGTCTCAGGTCATGATCTCAGGGTCCTGGGATCGAGCCCCGCATCGGGCTCTCTGCTCAGTGGGGAGCCTTCTTCCCCCCCTCCCCTCTCTGCCTGCCTCTCTGCCTACTTGTGATCTCTCTCTCTCTGTTAAATAAGTAAATAATAGCTTTAAAAAAAATTTTACTTTCTTCTGTAGGTTAGGAGATGTGAAATATTTACAAATATTATTTTCTTTTCTCAATGAAAATTCATGGAAACTTCCAAAATCACCAGAAATATACTAAGGAAAGATTTTCTGCAATTACATAATAAAGAAAGAACTAATGTTATTATTTTAGAGTATTTATAACTGGTGTGTTTCCAAGGCATAAAATATATATACTTACTGAATAGATCGATGAATAGGTTGATACATTGAGAAATATACTTACAAAATTAAGAACATATGTATATTGTTTTATATATTTATTCTGAGACATATATTATACTGACTGCTAAACATTTCTGTTTTAAATAAGTTTTTCAGATATAGGGCTCACTTATAGCAAACGGAACAATTTAAGTGTGTACAGATTAAGGAATGCACAAAAGAAAACACACACCCAAATATATGTCACAGAAAAAAACAAAACAAACTACTAAATACTATGAGTACCCCAGAAATCCCACTCATGCTCATTCTTACTCTATCTTTAGTAATGTTGCTGAACACAGCCCCTGTGAAGTTGAGCAAATTCTACACCCTGTCTTTCTGCTCGTCACTCCCTCTTCCAAGCTACTTTCCTGGCAAAACTGAAGAGGCAGGGGAAAATTGCTGGGTCTAATGACCACTCTTATGTTTCTGATTCTCCTGTCTTTCAGGGCCTGGCCAATTTCTCATCTTCCCAGAGTCTCTCTGCTTAATCAGATCTTCTTGTACACAGATTAGACTAATCTGCCCCCAGGAAAGGAGGGTGTTACAGCTCCCCACTCATCTCGTGATGGCCCAGTTCTCTATGGAATTTAGTTCAGCAGGTCTTTCTTGTTGTAGTCACTGTGTTAGTTTGCTAGGTTTGTCATAATAAACTATCAGAGACTGAGTGACTAGACAACAGACTATTATTTTCTCACAGTTCTAGAAACAAGAGGATGCTAGGAGAGCTGACTTCTTCTGAGGTGTCCCTCCTTGACTTACAGAGATGGCCCTCTTCTCCATGTGTCTTCACACGGCTATTCCTCTGCGTATGTGTCTGTCCTATCGACCTTCTTATATGAACATCAGTCATAACGGATTTTTATATTTTCTCCATTTTTTCTAGTTGTTCTCAGGAGATATGATTTAAACTCTTCTGTCGTATCCATATCTAGATTCTCTAGGAATATAATTGTTTAAAAAATCATTTGTAAATAGATGCTAAGTTAGTTCTATGTTTAGAAATGAACAATTAATAATATCCTGAATATTCTAAACCTAATTAAAGTTATGTAAATTTTTACAATAAAATATGAATGATAGCCAGACACAAAAAGTGTTAAGTATAACACTTTAAGAGTTAAATATGTATGAAAAATATTAAAATGCTTATAATTTAAGTGGGAAAATTACATCTTCGAATACATAGTATGCTCATAGTTGAACAAAAAAAATTTAAACTATTTTGAATATACTGGTAAATATACTAGTGTATAGTTCAAGTGACTATACAATTAACAACTGAAACTTGCTTTATTTTAAAATTTTTGGTTTAAGAAACAGATTTTATTTCCATGTCTTTGAAAATTGTTTCCATATTAAATGTTAACAAAATTTTACAAGTATAATATTAATATAAAACAACACAATGGTAGCCTTGTTTTGTAATTCCTCATTTTGACCGGTACGCAATAAAGTTTTCAAAAGCTTCTCACTGTGCGAATATACACACGTAAACAGTTCTCACACATACCATGTCAAAATGTCTTCAGTGTAATAAGCATTCTTATATAATTAGATGACATTTATGCTTTTCTGTCCATTTTTCATTTAAAATGGAAGATAACGCATATAATTTAGATTTTTTTTTAAAGATTTTATTTATTTGACAGAAACACAGCAAGAGAGGGAACACAAGCAGGGGGAATGGTAGCAGGAGAAGCAGGCTCGCTGCTGAGCAGCGAGCCTGATGCGGGGCTCGATCCCAGGACCCTGGGATCATGACCTGAGCCGAAGGCAGACACTTAACAACTGAGCCACCCAGGCGCCCCTAATTTAGATTTTTTTAGACATATCATCCTATAGGTTCTCAGCCATATCTTTGCAAACTAAGCACAATTATTTCCAGCCCGATTCCTTCTGAAAGTGTTTGGTTTGGTTCAGAACATTTATTTTATATTTTACTCAAAGGACCTAATTTTAAATCCATCATCAGTAAAATGATTCGACTTCTGGCAATTTTTATACTTTATATATCACTGTATTTCATGATGTTATGTTTCCATTAATTAACATTTAAAAAACCACTAAATGCTATGGTTATGTTCAGTTTATTGTACTTTCTACCACTTCTTGTTTTCATAAACTTATTATGGTTCTTATTATGGTATTGCACTATTGCACACGGTTTAAATGATTTGGAGAAGAAACCCACACACAAGAGGGTATGCAAGTTTCCTATTTAATAAAGAATGCTCAAAGAAAATCAACTGAGGAGAAATGCAAACAGAGAAGGAATGCGTGCTGCATAGCTCACCTAAGACTCCCTGAACCTCACGAGT
Source organism: Procyon lotor (assembly GCA_028646535.1). NCBI lineage: Eukaryota > Metazoa > Chordata > Mammalia > Carnivora > Procyonidae > Procyon > Procyon lotor. The sequence goes on from CM053618.1 coordinate 15,135,119, forward strand.
CACTCAGTGGGGATAACTTCAGGAAAAGGCGACAGCAAATATTACACATGGCGATCTTACAAGCAACTGTATTTTATACTGGAGTGAAAGCTTGGGGCTTACATACATAACAGGAGAAACTTAAATCAACAATTTGCTTCTAGTTCTTCCATCCAAAAAAATTTAGGGAAATATGACTCCTCTATTAATTGAGCCAAAATTAGTTGCAATGCAGCCACAATATCAACGTGGGGAGGTGAGGGCAGGAAGCCAAATCGGAGTGCCAGCATCCCTGAACAGTTCTCCTGCCTCCAGCTTAACAGTGCTTTAAAAAAAAAAAATCACATTTCCCTACAGGTTTGAGTCCTATTGAAATCGTAGGCACATGCTTCTTTTCTTTTATTTTCTTTTTTCTTTTGTCTTTTTTTGCCACAGTTACATATTTTTCTTATTAAACACATGGGAATACACTGCCTTTCCACAGGAAAATATGCCCTCTCAAGTTTCTCTTGAAAAAGCCAAGTCCCTGTCTCAATTTCATGTTCTCACTTTTGATAAAGACATGGGTATAGTGAAATATTTGTCTAATATCAGGGAAAACAAGAGCAAGCCCCATGATGGATGGAAACCGTACTAGTCGAACTCTCATCACTGGAGAGAAACCACACAGTAATTTGAAAAGGGGAAGTTTAATAAAAGGAGTTATTGACTAGAGCATGGGATTGGGGAACACGGGATTGGCTAGTAGGAAGAGAACTCTAAAGAACATAGGAATGCTGTGTGTCAACAGCCTTCGTCCAGGGCAGAGCTCTAGCACCCCAGCAGGTGCTGTTGGAGAGGGCAAGGCAGTGGCTCTCTGGATGGCAGAGAACCTGATGGAAATCTGCCTTCTACTAAAGTGCTGGGTGGTGTCTCCCTGTGGGGACTCAGAGACCTAACAGCCAGAGAGACGTTGAGGAGGAGGTGGTACCAGAGGAACTTTGTGGTCAGTGGGTTCTCCTAGCCAGGCTGTGCTACACTGCATCATCCAGGTGCTGGGAAGCCAGGAGTCTGAACTTTCACCTGTGGTGCGGGGGCGGGGTGGGCGTGGGAGGAACAACGAACACACTGGGGACTCGGAAACAAAACTACCTCTTCCTTCAATGTCTCTCCAGTGCCCTCTACTGACAAATCTTCAGTGCCAGCTGGCAAAAGGAAAAATATTTAAAAGGCCCCAGGTCCATTTTTACTGAGCAATCAAAAAGGGTGAAAGGCAATAAATTGAAGCTCAGCACAGAAACTGGCACTTTGACTTAGGATCCGAGAGCCAATAAAAAATGATTAAGATGGTGGGCATGCAACAGTGTGGGCCTAGTAAATGCCTCACATTGTTCCTGAGAAAATTGAAAGCTGGACTTTTTGTGGAAAACCTCCCATATTTTCAGTATTGAGTAAATTAAAATTGATATCCAAACAATGTATTTGGTAACAAACAAAGAGACCCAAACAGATTGGGGCCAAATCTGGCTTATTCTGAAATGTCTGGTTAGAATATCGCTGTAATAGTTTGACAGCTTATCTTCT
>CM053618.1:15137160-15189472 GCA_028646535.1 Procyon lotor
TACGCATTCTTACAGAGCTTATGTATAAAATGCTATAATTTGATCTTTTAGATGGATGGATTTTCCTTAGCTGCACCAAATGAAAACAGATAGTTAATTGAAAGGAAACAATTCTCATGCTAAGGAAAGTTATTAAGTCTTTGAAATAGATGGTCACATGCTATGTGTGAAGGTAGATGTGACTATATTTTAACCTGTCTATATTGAAACTGGGAATCCTCATTTACAAAATGAGGATTAGCTGAAATCTTAAAATATCATTTCATTTTGAAGCCACAGTGACCTCTCATCTTTATTATATCAATAACTTTCTGACTGATTGCCTTGCCCTCATATTTACAATCCTCTACCTCTAGTCAAACACACACATGACAAAGTAACTATGTCACTGCGACAGTCCTCTGCCCTATACCAGCCAATATTTACTTGTCATTCCCAGAATAAAAATCCTAACACCTTATGATGACCCAAGAGACCCGTGATTTGGCCCCTAGCTGCCGGACTCATCTCCCCCTCTACCAATCTTCTTTATGTTTACTGTTTTCCAACCATAGCTGCCCCTGCTATTCCAGACCAACCATGCCACATTCAACTCTGCTATATGAACTTTAGATCTGTCCTTTCTTTTGCTGGAGATATACTTCTCTCCTATTATCTTATGACTCATCACTTCTTCCTTCACTTCATTCTCACATCACTCTGGCTCCCATATTTCATTCATGGCTTAGTTAACACGTAACCTACTCAAAAAACATTCTGTGACCACCCTCATTAATATCATGATCCCACCACCACCACAGGCCTCTTTTTTCTTTTTTAAAATGATTTTTCTTTAAATAGAATATTTCCACAAGACTGTTTTTCTTTGCTTATGGTTATCTCTTACTAGAGTGTGTCAGGTTGGCAGATTTTGTCTTGTCACCATTATATCCAAGCAACTTGAATTATCCCCAGTACATACTAGGTTAATATTTTTCTTTAATTAAAGTCAGTATCTCATTTTCAGGATGCAAAAAAGCTAATTAAATTATAACAGGCATTAGTAATTTTTACTAATATAATTATCCTATTTAAGTTATTTTTACTGTATTATTTTTGTATTCACCAATCAGCAACCACTAAACTTACTACACTGAGCCCTATGTGGAAAACTGTACTGTGAAATGAGAAATGAGACAAAAATAAATTCCTTTACAAAAACAATGCAAATTATTTATTTGGATGCTGACACATGCCAAGAACACGCACATCCTCTTCACATGGATATCTAAAAGTAGTTGGGTCAATAAATCATGAAAGAGACAAAAAAAGTTATAATATATAAAATATGAAGTTGAAAGATAACTTATAGGCAATATCTTCTAATCTGGAAGAAATAATTCTCATTAATTTTATGTAATCTAAATGGATGACAAGGCAACATGGGTGGATCAGTGAATTAAAGCCTCTGCCATTGGCTCAGGTCATGATCTCAGGGTCCTGGGATCGAGCACCACATCAGGCTCTCTGCTCAGTGGGGAGCCTGCTTCCCCCTCTCTCTCGGCCTGCCTCTCTGCCTACTTGTAACTTGTAATCTCTCTGTCAAATAAATAAAGAGTGGTGTGTGAGGGTGCCTGGGTGGTTCAGTGGTTTAAAGCCTCTGCTTTCGGCTCAGGTCATGATATCAGGGTCCTGGGATCGAGCACCACATAAGGCTCTCTGCTCAGTGGGGAGCCTGCTTCCTCCTCTCTCTCTGCCTGTCTCTCTGTCTATTTGTGATCTCTCTCTGTCAAATAAATAAATAAGGTCTTTAAATAAATGAATGAATGAATGAATGAATGAATGAATGAATAAATGGATGACAACTGAAATTATGTCTGGAGATTTGTTTCAATGTTTTAAAAAAGTTGTCATAGTAAAATGTCTACTTGGACATATGCATAAGTTACATTTGAGCATTAAATTAAATTTTCTTATTGAAATTTTACCGTATCTTTATTAAGGAGAATTAAAAAAAAACCCCTCTCCTTGAAAATGAATTTTTGTGGTAATTTTTAGTACAGAATATTTAAAGTGATTAATAGAGCCCTCAACTGGGAAAACAAGGAAAAAAAAAGTACTACCTAACAATGTGATCAAATATCTCTATGTGTATAGATCTATCACTCTAGATATTGGTCACACATCTATAGTCTCTGATACTGATAGATGGTTGCAATTAAAGGATATTTAAAATGTATTCCAATGTGTATTTCTTAAAAATTTAATCTAGTTTCTTATGCAAGTTATCACTTTTACCTACCTGGTGTGCATACATGTATAATGTCATCCGTAGAAACTTGAAAAACTGAGAAATATATTTGATTTTTATTTCTTTAACCTTTAAGAATTTTAATCATTGAAGTGACTTGACATTATTATCATATTACTTAAAATTGTTTTTAGCCAGTGTGCAAAAATATCTAAAATTGAACCTTCAGAATCACTAAATTCATCCTATTCCACAAACTCAGCTTTCCCAGACTTTTTTAATACTTTACATAGTACCACCAGAAAAACCTTATTTGGGGTAAGGCATTGCTTCTTCTGGAAGCTTTCTCTTTATATTGCTGTGTAATAATTACAAACTGTTTCAGATCTCTAGACACCATTGAATTAAATCCACCTGTTAGTTCCAGATATATAGCCTTTGATATACTACTTGACATCTCTTAAGTCTCAGTTCTCTGCCAGGGAATGTAAATATTAACAGTGCTAGACGCAGATTTGTTGTGAGGATTAAATAGACAATTTATGCAAGGTACTTATGCTGGTGGCTGGAATATAATAGTCAATAAACACTAGCTAATCTTTAAGTGTAAATGCCCTTAGAAAGGTGTTTGGATAAGATTAAGAAAAACTGTGATTAAAAAAACAACCCCCCCAAATTACAATATTTTATAAAAGACATGACTTTATTTCTCTCTTGTGGGTAGATGTGATGAGAGCAGGATCATCAGGGCTGGGACTCCTTGCTCACCCTCAAAATGAAACTTGCATCTTACCATTGAAAACCAGCTCTCAGGCTCCTGGATGAAATCCACATTTTAACTAGCATTATAACTGAAAAGAGAGGAATAATGCCACACTACCATCACCACCATGGGCAACTTGCCCTGAGACACAGTGTAGAAGTTAAATACGCCATTTCTAATTGTACTATACTGACCAGACCGTAATCACAGGGCTACATCCCACTTCTAGGAAAGCTGAGAAAACGTTACATGGGGGAAAGTGAACACTATTTCCTTATCAGGAATCAACTGATTGAACTTATGAGGCTGATATACAGAATATGTGGGTCTTTGCTTTTCCCTCCATGACTTATCTGAACTCACCTATTATAATTCTAGCCCTTGGTTACTCTGCTCTGTTCACTCAGAATCTTCCTTGCTAATCCATAAAGATGTCAGACATGCTTCTGCTTTAAAGGCTTTACAACTGATGTTTTTACTACCTGGATTGTTCTTACTCCTGGTAACTGCATGGATCATTCATTTAACCCATTAAAAATTACTCAAATGTTACCTACTCAGTCATGCCTTCCCTTTGTACCTCAATTAAGTTTGTAACAACACAGCCATCCTCTGCATTTCTACCCCATGCTTAAATTTTTGGTCTTCCTAACTAATCACACTAATTATATAAGAGATAACATTCATACATCATTTACTATGTAACAGACAACATTCTGTTTTACATATATTAATTCACTTAATCCTTAGGACTACCTCTTTGAGATAAGTACCATTATTAGGCCTTTTTAAAAAAATTCTGTGATAACTGAAGCACAAAGAGGTTAAGAAAATTGGTTGCAGTCTCATAATTCTGAAGTGGTAGAGCTGGATTAAACACAACAGTCCGTTTGCAGTGTAACTGCTGTAACTGCTATAATGTATTTCCTCAGTGTAAGCACGACACTATTAACATAAGCAATGCCTTTTTGTTTCTAGAATAAACCTCCTCCCAAATTGGGTTGCTTTGTTCTTTGCTGAATCCTTACTATGAAAGCAAATCTAAATCTGCTCCTTCTAATGCAGCATGTATCAATCATTTGAAATGCACCTAGTCCAGATTAAGTTATGCTATAAGTGTATAATGTATGTCAGGTTCTAAAGACTTTGTAGCAAATAATGGAAAATATCTCATCAATTATGTTTGCATTTAATACATGTTAAAATGATAAAATATTATCTTAAGTTCCATATACATATTTATATATAAATATTTATATATAATATATATTTATTATATAAATTTATATTTTATACATTATATATAAATATATTTTGTATATTATTATATAAATATAAATATTTATATATAAACATGTGTATATATTATATATGTGTATATGTAATATATAAATATTTATATATTTTAAATTTATAAAATTAAATTTGTCTGTGTTTTAAACTTATTTTTTTTTAAACTTATTTTTAACACAGCTACTAGGAAATTTAAAATTTACATATAACACATCTGTGATTTGATTTATATTTCTCTTAGATAGTGCTATGGAAGAAGATAGAAAAATAATTGCTGAATAAACGAACAAGCTATTTTTTCCCAGCAAATTAAAAAAATAATAATGTGGTTGTTTTCAATTCAGATATATCACTGGAAAAATAGTATAAAAATATATTGCTAATAAGTGCCAAAGGCAGATTTAAATTTTGGTAAGTCTATCTTTAGAACCAGTGCTCATAACTCTTACAGCCATTGTAGTAACTTTACTCTACCCAATTTCATGTGAAATAAAACTTTGACTCCAGAGAATGACTAGTCCATACTATTAATTTCAATTCTGTTTTTTATTGAGATACAATTGACATAAAGCACTGTGTAAGTTTAAGATGTACAGTGTATAGATTTGCTACACTTATATATTGCAATATGATTATCACTGTAGTGTTTGCTAAACACTTCTTTTTTTTTTTTTTAAAGATTTTATTTATTTATTTGACAGAGAGAGAGAGAGAGAGATCACAAGTAGGCAGAGAGGCAGGCAGAGAGAGAAGGGGAAGCAGGCTCCCCGCTGAGCAGAGAGCCCGATGTGGGGCTCGATCCCAGGACCCTGAGACCATGACCTGAGCCGAAGGCAGAGGCTTTAACCCACTGAGCCACCCAGGTGCCCCTTGCTAAACACTTCTTTCACTTCACATAATTATCATTCCTTCTTTATGGTGAGAACATTCAAGATCACATTTCTTAGAAACTTTGGAGTATATAATGCAGTCAGTATTATTGACTATCATAATAATGCTGTGCTTTAGATCTCCAGAATTATATTCTTCCTACAACTTTGTATCCTTTTACCAAAATGATGACTTGCTTAGACATAAGAAATTATTAAAAATAAGACTTCAAGTGGATTTGATAAAGTTGTGAGGTTAGGGATTGGTTAGTAAACTAATATAAAATATAAGAGGAATATCCAGTAAAAATTAGTTTCCTATTTCTACAGTAAGGGAATAACTATTAACAAGGCAGGAAGGAGGTTTTAAATCAAACTAACAGTTTATAAAATACATCAACTTTGAATATTAACAATCAAAATTACAAAATTACAGTTACATCACACCACTAGAATTGGAAAGTATTTGGGCATGAAAATTCATACTTTTGTCCTACCTGGTATTCTCAACTGCACTGGATCGATTGACTCATTGATTCAATAAGCTGTCATTGAGCACCCACTATGTGTAAGCCATGTGGCTGGCTGATCTGAATACAGTAGTGAGGGAATGGGCTTCCTTCTTAACCTCAGTTAGTTTGTAGTCAGAGGTCCAGAAACGAAAAGCATCAATGCATTAAGAATTTAAAGTAACTACTAGTTGTGTATACTGCAGGAAGAATAAACAATAGTATGAAGGGTAATGCAGAGGAGCAAGCACTTTAACTTCAATGTCTTTGGAGGCTTGTCCGGGTAGGTGACTAATCTTAGGTCGGGGCACAGAGGCCAAGAAGGATGGAGCTACATTAGGCTTTGGGAAATGTTGAAATGTTGAAAGTTCCTGAGGCAGGGAGAGACTGGTATATTTTGTGGACCTAAAAGGAAAAGGTGAGTGGAGTAATGTGAGCTATAGAAAGGAAAGCTGAGCGAGGTTGGAGAAATGTTGGGGGGTAATACAGGTCAAAAATAGGAATTGAGATTTTATCATAACTGTAGTGGAAGTCTCTAACAGGTTTTAAGTAAGAAGTGATCCAATTCACATTAGGGATTAAAAAAAAAAAAAAAGCAAGAAGGCAAGATACTCATGAGGGTATGGCCTGGGGTGGGAGGTGTAGAAGTGGGCACTTAGTTAAGAGGATAAAATGAGAAGCCAGTGGCCTGATTTGTATGTTGTCTGATGAGAAAAACAGGCACTAACATTGCCAAAACACTACCTTAATCTGCTGTTATCTTTAATCAAATTCCCTAAATGTTTACAGTATGAAACATGCACTTCAAGAATCATTCCAATTAGAAAGTCTGTGTTAATTCAAGTTTAAAAATCAATTTATAGATATTTCCAGGTAGGTTTTTTCCTGTTATTTCTCACCATTACACAAGGGAGTAAAGTAAATGAAGCATAGTATTCCTTGTCTTTTTTTTGTTGTTGTTCATTGTTTGACCACCTCTCAGTACAATAAGTAATACTACAGCCATTGCATTAGAAATATGAATATAATGCTCATTAGAAATTACATTTTCATATTCTTTTTTTTTAAAGATTTTATTTATTTATTCGACAGAGAGGAGAGAGATCAGAAGTAGACAGAGAGAGAGGGGGAAGCAGGCTCCCTGCTGAGCAGAGAGCTGGATGCGAGGCTCGATTCCAGGACCCTGAGATCATGACCAGAACCGAAGGCAGAGGCTTCAACCTACTGAGACACCCAGGCGCCCCCATTTTAAAATTCAATCAAAGATTTTTTAAACTTATTTAACTTGTAAACTTCTTACCGGGTAAATAAACAATGTCCTTATTTTGGGATTAAATCATTCTAGGCGACTGGAACATTTTATACTCTTGGTTAACATTTTAGAGCTATGGCTTATTACCCTTCTATCATTTAAAAACTTCTTTAGTATGTTTTGCTCAACTGTTTATGATCTTTATTTACTTTAGGGGTTATGATCGTTCATAATCACATTTCCTCCTTAATATAATCATCTTTATTCTATGAAAGAGGCTTTAGAAGCTGGGCAGTGCTCTCCATTTATTATTCTCATCACAATAGAGGTGGTGAAATGCCACTTTATTATCATTAGAGGACCAGGTGAGTCTATTGAACTTGCATGGTAGGGACAATCTGTGCTTGATAAAATGCTTCAGCTTCCAGTTAGTGAAATTTTGTTCAATCAATATAAGTGCTGAGGTGACATATCCTGCTTTAAATTGTGCAGGATACTTTTAAGTAGTCGACTATGATACTCAATGTCAAGGTACTACAGTGATGTATTTAAGTTTAAAAATGCCTTACTGACTTTGAGTGCTATAAATTTACCTTTTGTGAATGATAATTATAAGTTTGACTTTACTGAAGTTGGCAGAGTCTCGCCATTCTTCCAGCAAATATTAAGATTGAGTTCTATTTTTTTATTTTTTATTTTTTTTAAATATTTATTTGTATGACAGAGAGAGAGAGAGAGAGAGAGAGAGATCACAAGTAGGGAGAGAGGCAGGCAGAGAGTTCTATTTTTTTAATGGTCTATTTCGGTGCAATCTTTTTAGACCTCTCTAGCAAGACAGCAGTATAAATCAGGTAACTCTGTTTCGCATGTGTAAACACATCACAGTTTGATTATATTACCAAAATTATTTTTATTTTCACAAGAAAAGCCAAAGCAGAACATTGGAGATGCCATACAAATGTGAAAATATTACAAGGAAAGGAAGATAAGAGAATCACTCATCAGTTAAATAAATCCAAAAGTAGGAGGACTATCTCTGAAATATATAAACCAAGAAGCATGTACATAAGTCTGCTGCTTATGCCAGCATTATATGCCAAAATCCACAGGAAAAGAGAGGAAGGACAGGAGGGAAAGAAAGAGGAAAAAGAGAAAGAGAGAGAGATTATGTTTACTTGTGCTTAACATATGTTTAAAAAGTAAATTAATACAAGTGTTTTCTTCTATTAAAAGAGAATTCAATCTAAATCCTAAAGTAATTGTAATAGAAGACTTACCTCATAGACCAGTATAACACTGTTTGAAATTCTTCAACAGCGTCTCTAGATTAAGACTTTCAATAAGTTGTAGGTTTTATGCACTGCTATTCCTTTTTCCTCACCAATGCTGGGCTTGTGATTGATGAATTTTCAATGGTCACATTCTCAAATAGGAGGTTAAAGTGACCTAGGGACTGTCCAAGCTAGCTCTGGGACCTCTTTGGAAAACAGTCTAACTTCTTTTACTCTTGTTGCTAGGGTAATATATAAAATTTGACTATAATGTCATGACTTGAGGCATTAATTCCATTGTTTGCGAAAAAATGAGCCCAGTGACATGATTTTCTTCTAATTTCTTTTGGATTGAATATGAGTTCTAAAATCTGAGACTGAAAGTTTTGTCAAATTAACTGAATAGGAAAAAAAAATGCTTGAGAAACACAATTTCTTAGAATTCTAGCTTCTCAGGTATTTGAATTTACCTGGAAGGAAATATAAACTTCTTACAATGTGTTTATCTGTATAGCTCATTTGTTTTCAAAATAAGATTACTGTAAATTTTATTTTGATTATGGAATAAAATATAAATTGATCCACTGATTAATAAAATTAAAAATTCTGGGGCGCCTGGGTGGCTCAGTGGGTTAAAGCCTCTGCCTTCGGCTCAGGTCATGATCTCAGGGTCCTGGGATCGAGCCCCACATCCGGCTCTCTGCTCAGCAGGGAGCCTGCTTCCCCCCCCTCTCTGCCTGCCTCTCTGCCTGCTTGTGATCTCTTTCTCTGTCAAATAAATAAATAAAATCTTTAAAAAAATAAAAATAAAAAAATAAAATTAAAAATTCTGAACAATATAAAATAATTTATATATATTTATATTGTTTTTCTTAAAGCCATTAAGCCATTAAGCCTACTACTGTTCTAATGAATATATGCAATAATCTTTGTTTTTATTTATGCACTAGAGCTTCAAGGGACATTTCAAATCATCCCTCCCTCTAAATTTACCATATTAATTATGGAAAAAATAAAAATAATTTTTAAAAAGTCTTTTCTAGATTATAATTCTTACCAAGAAAAAGAATCAACTTGAGGTGATAATGACATTATAGAAAATATATATTTTTTATTTTTTTTACTTCGTAATTTTTTAAAGATTTTATTTATTTGAGAAAGAGAGAGAGAACACAAGGGGGGAGGAAGGCCAGAGGGAGAGGGAGATGCAGATTCCCCACAGAGCAGGGAGCCCGACGTTGGGCTGGATCCCAGGACTCTGGGATCATGACCTGAGCCAAAGGCAGATGCTTAACCCACTGAGCCACCCAGGTGCCCCTAATAAAGCTTTTTTAATTGAAAATAATGCATCATTTTAATCAAAAATTTAAAAAGAAACTTCAGAATTAACCCAAGTTAATACTATATCCTGCTGGTACATGATAAGGCAATATAGCATTTAAATATATGTAGCTTTCTATTTAAGAATATGATACTAAAACTTATCTCTTTAGACACATGTTCTATGAAGTATCAGCTTCCATTATGTCTACAAAGATAAAGCAATTGCTGTGTCAGGTATCAGAATAAGCACTATTTGGTTATTTCTTTAATCTCCTCAATGACTTTATTAATTTGATTTTAATCAATAATATTTACAAATAAAGAAAATTCAGTTTAAAAAAGTTAAAGAAATAGGCCTAGATCAATCAGTTAAAAAAAAAAAAAAAGCCATAAACGATCTTCAAAACTGCTCTGATCCTCTAGCAGAAACAGAAGTTAAAGGAAGGTATGTTTTGTTTAGAAAAGAAATTTTCCAATGAAGAGTTTTTTCTAAAAAAAAAATGGAGAGAAACAGGGCAATAGCAATGTATTTTTCTAGTTGATTATATACTGTAATAGCGAGGACATCTTAACAAGGTGATTGATGTTATTTTCCATAGATCAATGCTGCAGAATTAACCACATACCATAGAACTTTCATTAATGATTACAAATCCCGGTAATACATTTTTTAATTATAAGTTTCTAATAGCGGATTTACACTTCGGAAAATTGTGCATGAAGGGGAACATGTGACTAAAGAATCTAAAATCTTTCAAATATCATTTCTGATAGGTTATCCATTACACACACTATACAGCATTCTTTCTTGGGCAATCACGGCACTAAAAGGAACTCCTTGACTCCTTGAATGACTGTCAGCAATGCCTATTATGTTTTACGGCTTTGAAATGTGAGGTAAATGCCTGAGTAAATATCATAATGCAATACAAGATGCATTACATTCTCTTCCTGAAAATTTGATTTCTTCTTTTATACTGCCATAATTTCTTCTTTCAGACAAGATAGCCAATAGGTAATTCTATTCCTATCATACTGCAGAAAAGAGAGAGAAAACTGGGGCTGAAAACCACAATATATCTTTTCTTACCAAAATCACCAATCTATTTCCATTTTCTGTGTTCTAAAGAAGAAGAGACTGAAGGAAATCAATGAGACATCTCTGTTGATTATTGTCTCTCCTTATTTCCATCTCTAGACATCACCAATTATGTGTTCATACCTCAGTGAAATTCCATACAAGCTTCATGTGAAATTGTACATTTATTTTGCTCATAACTAATATTTTAGTGTCCAGGATCTGAAATTATAGTCCAAGTCCTGATGTAAACTTATTCTAAAATCTAATTGATTTTCAAGGTTTAACCTCTTTATTTTCTGATGTCTCTCTATGTTTTGAATTCCCGTTAATTTATATGACCTTTGAACACTTAAAAATAATCTCGTTTGCTTCCACTTCAGAATATCATAAATTTATATCCACGTCCATTATTAGTTTATTTAGTATTCTTAATTCCATTTCTAGCAGCAAGCATCCCAATCTCATTGGGATCAGGCTTTCAAAACAACTTGGGAAACGCAACTGGCTCTAACTTTCATAATTTAAAATTTATGACTCTTCCTCCTAGTGAGATTGAATTCCTTAGTTATAATTTAAAAGATCTAAGGAAAGGCAGGTTTTGGTGTTGACTGAACCAGGAAACTCTCATCTCTAGACAAACTAACAATGCTTAGATGCACATACCAGCCAAATGGGAACCACGTGATTAGAAAAAAGAGATGCAGTCCCCTGAAGAAGGGAAGAATCATGGGCACATACTTTATCTTTCTTAACTAGTTGGGACTTTTTGGAAATTCCAAATGACAGAAAATTCACAAAAGACTTGCTTAAGAAAAAATAGTTTGGGGGAAATAAAAAAAGGACAGAAACATATTACTTATAAAACTGCAAAGTCCATGTGTATATAATTACAGGCTTCCATACAAGTTGATTCAAGCCTCAGATAATGGCCCCATTGTCCTAGTGTCTTTGTCTCCCCAGTTACCTCTCTTCATCCACGCAGCATTGCGAGGCTCCACGTTTTCTAAGTGGTGGCTGCATCCCCAGATGTGTCACAAGATCAGCATCAAGTTCAGTGGGGAAACAGGCAACTCTCTGAACTAGTATTGTCCAAAAAAGTCTTAAGGAATCCAGTTTTCTCTGCTTAGGTCATATGTCCACCCATAAAGAAATTGCTCTGGCCTCGGAAAATATAATGCATTGCTTCATTTTGGTCAATATCACCTGTAACAGCCGTTACCACAAACCTAGTTCCTCATTCAAGCCTTTGGAGCAAAAGTAGAGGTGTGTATGACCGGACTGGTATTAGTAGAGTATGAGTGGCAGTAGATCCCCAAGTCCAAACACATTTCTTCTTATGCAAGCGCATTAAAAATACACCATTTAAAAAAATAACTCAATACTACTACACAAATATCTAAATTCCGCAGCAAAGGATCTCATCCACCTCCTACGTCCAGGTCCAAATTCTGGATCTCACAGTATTTTATGTGTTTTTTCTGTTAGATCAGGATGAGAATTCTAAATGCTTAATAATGAGTTTACTTAAAACACAGAAAATAAAAATGATCAAAGAGAACCAAATAAGTGTGCTAAAAAACACACAGAAATCCATATTTGGGAGATAGAAAAAAGAAAACCAAAGTAATACATTGCAGTATGAAACTTAACGGAACTTTGCTCAAACAGCTTCAATGAAATACTTAATTTTAATATAGTAGTACATTATTGCAACCTTGAACTTTACAGAAACCCTTATTTATAAGTAATTTGTTAACTAAGATACCAGTTCTAGATATATCTCTACTGGCTGAAATATTACTGATTTTTCCTCAAATTGCTAAAAGATTATGTTCATAATCATTTAATGTGAAGGCACTCTCAGGCATTATTTAATGTAGACGTTAGAGGAAAAATACCAGAATTACATTTAGTCATTGAAACAAATTATTTCTATTTTGTGTCCTCTTTTGTGGTTTATAATCATTATATACAGAAATATACATAAGAAAATATAAATAAGAAAAGGCATATACATGCCTTTTCCATTGTGACTTTGCAATGGTATCACATTTATACTCTCAAGTAAAGTACAGCTGCCTCATGCAGAATAAATTGAAAACGCACAAAGACGTTCACCTTACTCTGCCTGGAGGAAGTTCCGAGGCTCCTAAGTGCACTTCAGCTCGGTTTTCACTTCTGGGGTTTCTGAAAGATAAATCATTATGTACAACATTTTAATACCTTAAGAGAACAACATACTACTGCAAGAAAAACCAGAACCAAAGTAAGAAAGGTCTTGTTAGATTTCACAATAAAGTTCAGAAGATATACTGGTTAAAAGTGGATTTTAAAACTTCCCATCTACAGTTTTCTACAAGGAGAATTTGTTTCATGATTCTTGTTTGTTCATTGTTATTATTGTTATAGTTTCGGAAAGAGGAAGGTATAAATAAATAGATTAGGATAAGTTCATATATTTTTCTTCTCTATTAACCTCAGCAAATAGTGCTGACATTTCTGTAAAGGGTGTATTTTATTTTTGGAGTTGTGTATTGGACTTAGATTTAGGAGGAGGAATTCTGACTCTTGTTTATATAAAAACTCACTTCTGTCAATAAAAATGCACACATTTTATTTTTTTATTTTTTAAAGATTTTATTTATTTATTTGACAGAGAGAGAAAGAGATCACAAGCAGGCAAAGGGGCAGGCAGAGAGCAAGGAGGAAGCAGGCTCCCTGCTGAGCAGAGAGCCTGATGAGGGGCTAGATGAGGCTTTAACCCTCTGAGCCACCCAGGCCCCTAAAAATGCATGCATTTTAAATGTTAAAAACATGAAGAAAAACCTTGCAATCTATTTCTAAAAAAAAAAACAAAGGCCTGTGTTTTAATATTTGTCTACTAATATTTGGGGGGGGGGAGTAGCAAGACTGATTTCAGTAGGGTTGAAATCCAAAACAAACTGATCTGCAAAATTAGACAGAAAAAATCAGAATTTTCTCATATTCATAGGATGCCTGAGTGCAATCTCCAGGTAAAAGAACTGGGCTCTTGTATTATTATGCGTTTAATACTGCCCATAAACCAATCTTGGTTTACTTTGTCAACTGAATGTTGATCTATGACAAAATTTACTCGCTTTTCTTCTGTTTAAATAAACCAAGTCTGCAAAAGAAATGAGTTATACACAGACTAAGTCCTTTACAAGTATATTTGATCGACCTTAATTATATTTTCTACTAATAAAAAACAAAGTGTATTTTTGAATATTTAGGGCACATTTCAAAGTCTAAGCTTTTATTTCAGAAGACTGAATCAAGGAATATTTTAATTGGAAATGTAAGCAATCATATATACAATTGTTATCAGTTGCATTATGCTAAAGAGGAAAAATTGCAAATGTGTGTTTTGCAAAGTTTTCTTCTTCTCTTTCCCTTGTCCTTGTATTCCTCCGCCACCTCCTCCTCTTTCTTTTTATTGTTTCCACAATAACTTCAAAGTATGAAACAACATTTACACAGAATTTGATAACTGCCCAATATCACAAGGGCATTGCAGAAGCTCTTTAACTAATCTATACTTAAATGTCTTGCCAAACAATCCATTAATTCTTATGTAATCTATACTGATTGATACTTAAACAGGAAAATATATGTTTATGTCTAGTAGGTTACATTCTAGAACTACCAGATAATCCTCTTTCTGCCATTTGAGGTGTATGCTTAGAAGTTTGAGGCATAACTGACTCCCTGCCTCTCTATGTCAATTTATTATCATAACTTAATTTAATAATAAGTACAGCAATGACACATAAATAAAAAAGAGCAGTAACTGTGAACATTGATTTGTATAACTTAGAAAAACCTGTTGACATCAAGGTCCTAAAAAATTACTCACTAAAATTGTTTTTTGTTAATCACCTCTAAAAATGGGGAAGAAATACAAAATTCATTAAGATATTAAGCTATTCATCTTAAACACAAAATGTCATTTGACCTATGTTACATTTTTAAATTTTTTTCTAATCTGTTCTTGTTTCATTCTTCAGTTCTAGTTGTGTTTTCCCCATTGAGTGCTAATGGAATTCTATAAGTCATCTTAAAATCTGTAGGCACTTCTAACTCCTGCTGAAAGTAATTTCAGTAGCAAATATTTCTTTGTTCTGTGAAGCTGGATCTCTATAGATTTATATATAAATATATACACATACAGATGTAACATTCAAATAGAGAGGTAGAGTAAGGGGATGGATAAATTTGTTCCAATTTCAGAGAAAAGAGCAAGGTATGTAACATATATTTGGAAAACACAACTTGTAGAGGGCATTTTAAGAGAGTTAGAGTGGGACAGTTCAGAGAAGAGAATACAAGAATTGAAAAGAATACTAAACTGAATGCACGAGGCACTCATCAGGAATGAGAGAAGAAACTTCTAAAAAGGCTGTGATAATAATTATTCAAGATAGAAGGAACAGCACAGTGAGAATTTTTATGTTTTAAAATGCTAATGTGAAACCTACTAAAGGCTTCCATTTCTAATCCAAATAAAGACAGCACATCCAGATGGATGGAGTAAACCACTATACTTCATGCCACCAAGAGGTTAGGAAGATAAGGTCTAAGTGTTGTCCATTGGTTTTAGCAATATGGATTTTACTTATGACTTAGATGAGAATAAAGTCATTGGAGTTTTGGGAATCAAGAGAGTAAGTTCAAGAGACAATAATTTGAGAGGGGTTGGAGAGAGCATAATTCTTTCAAAAAGTTTGACACACAGAGGAGCGAAGAAACAGTAGTGGCTGGATGGAAATATGGATTCAGTGGAAGCTATTCTCAAAAAGGAATATACAATGTGGATTGTTTTACATTTTTGTACTAAATCTTTCATTTTGAAAGCATTCTAGTTTTTAAAATTTTTAGATAGCATGCAATTTATTGTATTTAGTTCTCAATGTTTCATAATACTCTGGTTACTCTGGTTTGAAAATCTGCAATTTCGATTTGTTGGCAGTAAGAGACAGTTTTAAATACCTATAGTTAGGACATCAATTTCTCTTAAAAACATAGTATTATCTAATTTTTTGTACACTAATTCTAATAATGTTAGACAACACATACAGATACACCTTATATTTTCCCTATAATGTTAGTTATCCTATGGAAATTGAAGAAAAATGTGACATTTTATTTTTTTATAAATTAAATTAATTTGAGAAAAAATATTTAGGAAGTAACTATATTCTACACACAAAATAGCAATAATAAAAAATTCAAGGCTTGACCTTGCAAATTATGCTGTATAAACAAAAATTGTACTAAGTGATTTTAGAAATTTTTAAAATATATAAATATAGAATTCTGTGTGTATAAATTTTACGTATTATTTTCTCCTAATTCAGCATTTTTTTCCTCAGAAGTAAGCAAAAACATTTTTTTTCCTGTCTGCACATTTTCACACACAAAGATAAGGTGTTCAATGTTTACAAAAACATATTAAAATTTGAAATTTGTTTATGCAAACCTCTTGAGTAAATATCATTTTCTGATATTTTGCATTTTCACCATTTACTCATCATGAGTTATTTAAGCTTTTGATTTTTAAAAATGGATTGAAGATTTTAAGATAAATGTAATAAATCTTTTGTTTTTCCAAAAATTCTGTTTATATTGTTCATGATATCCAACCCTAAACTCCATATTTTATTACTTGTGGATTAAGAAAGGGCTCTATTTTTTTGTTGTTGTTAGTAATAGCTGTATCTTCTATTTCTTTGAAACTCTATTTCCTAAATGGCCCCCTTCCTTATATTTCTTCCTTTAATACAAGTTCAGGCCGAGATGAAAAGTGAAGAGCATAACTGGTACCATTCTGCTCATTAGCTCTAACCCACACACTCTTGTAGTGCTTCTCTTCCCTAAAGCACTCGAAGATTTAAAATAACATTTTGCTGTTGGAGAAGAAACCCCAGGCAAGAGATTCACCTGGGGAAAAGCATTCACTCTTCATTATTCCTTCTAAGAAGGCATATCCAGCACTTAAAATATATTGTTCTAGGGGTATTTTTGTTTTTTGTTTTGATTTGATTTGTTTTGCTTTGCCATTTGGAAACAAAGACCCGTGAAGAAAAGAAAAACCCATCATTGAAAAATAAAAGATAATTGGAATTATGATAAGAATACAAAGTCATTAGAACAAATTCATTTTACCTGGATTATCTTTCTTATTAACCTCTCTAATTTTCTTTGATCTAATGCATTAGAAGTTCTATTACTTGCTATTTATTCCTAATAATTCCAATACTGTTGGTATATGAGAAGTCTTCACAAAAGATTATCAGTGAATATTAATCTGATTCTAATATTAAATTACCTTATTTACAGCATTTATAATTTAAATGTAGTAATTAATGTTTTCATTTAGTGGAATAATACTGAATTGAAAGTTGAAAGCTAGATGGAGGAAAAACAGATTTATTGTGACACACTATGTCACTTAGAGAATGAATAAGGCATGGCACTGAGCCATCTCTGAAACCTCAGTGTAAATATTTCCATAGTGTGATATGTATCAGTCTATACAAATTTTCCTAAGTAAGATAAGTGGGATTATTATTTCCCACTAAAATAATGATTTTCAAATGGCCAGTTTTATTTAGTTATTGTGAACTGAAATAATGTGTCTAAAATACTTAGCATAATGTATGACAACAATAATTGTTAGAATTAAAAAAAAATGTGAAATGAAATTTTAGACACTTTCTCCTCAACTGTCTTTCAGGCTAGTTGTATAGCTGAGAAGTAACTCTATAAATAGCAGATGATGAGGAGGAGGAGGATCATGATGATGGAAATGACAGGTAGGTAGATGGATGAAAGACGCATAATAGATAAATAAGTGTATGAAGGAATGTCAGAGAATGGATAAAAACAAAACAAAACCAAAATCATGTAACTTAGTGATGACTGAGTTCTTGCATTTGTAGGCTGGACTAAGAAGACTTCATGTGCAGGATCTTGCAGAACAGTAGGATTCAGTTAGAGAACAGAGTGATATTAAAGAGGAAGAAGGTTAGAGTTACTGAGTTACCATAAGATCAAACTGTGAAACACACTGCTCGAGTTTAAGTCTTGTTCTAACCTCCAAGTTCTGTGGCCTTAGGTAAGTTACATGACTTCTCATCTGTAAAAGGGGGCACTGCTAATAGTTTTACCTGCATAGGTTGTTAAAGCTTGAAGTAAGCACATATATACAAAGCACTTAGAGCAACACCCATAAAAGTGTTCACTCTTGTTAGAACAAACAAACAAGCCTTGACATTTGGGGGACAGGATGGCATGGAAGCAAGTTACAGTGCCATAGTGCCTGTTCTACAAATTGTCGGTTGTCTGCAACTTTTTTTTTACACTTGTTGAAATCACCACTGTTTGTTGCATTTTCTTAAATACTTTATTCTTTTCACTTATTCTATCATATTTGATTGTATTATAACACATAATGGTTTCTTTTTATTTGCATATTTACATTCAAATACCATGTGTTTATACCTGTTTGTTGAATAATTAAATCGAGATTCTGTCCCGGGGGTAGTGCTGGCACATATGCCAACCCAACTTGTATGAGAGGGTTCTTAAAAGCAGGTAGCAAGTCTCATGCTTTGTGAGGTAGAAGTTGTTCCATACAGTAAATATGGGATCTGTGACACGTCCAGTGAGAAAATTCCATTGCTCTGAAAAAGTTGATTTTTTGTTTCATTTATTTTAAAACAATGGCATTGTATTTATTGACACACTGCTTTAAAGATGGCAAAATATATTGACAACTTTTAGTCTTTGATTTAAAAAAATATACTAAACTAAATTTGCTTTTTTCAGGTTGATAAATGCATTTAGTTTTTAACACAGAATCTACTAGTTTTCAAGATTGATGGACTAATAAACACATTCACACAGCAAAAGACCTGGAAAACCAAATATTCCATTCATTGTCACTTTTTGTATTCACAGACTTAATAGCAATAATGGATGATATAATTGATTGCTATATGCAAGGCATTGAGCTAAGTTACTTTCATGTATTAATTCACTTAGTACAGTAACCTTTAAGAAAGGTTCTACTCATGACTCATTTTAAAAATCTAAAATTTCGCTACTTTATTTTATGTAATTCTTCTCCTATCTGTACTCTGACAACAACATACAGTAGCTGATAAGTAAGATATTAATTTAAAATTCTTCTGTTGGGACACCCGAGGGGCTCAGTCATTAAGTGTCTGCCTTGGGCTCAGGCCATGATCTCAGAGTCTTGGGGTAGAGTCCCGCCTCAGGTTCTTTGCTCAGCGGGGAGCCTGCTTCTCCTTCTCCCTCTGCCACTCCCCCTGTTTGTACTCTCTCTCTCACACACACACAATATCTCTCACACACACAAATAAATTAAAAAAAAATTTAAAAATAAAATAAAATAAAATTTTTTGTCATCCCTGTTTGCTCCAGGTAGTGCTAGCAAGCAGTAAACAGCAAATGTTTGTTACTAAATGGAAATGATAAGTTCAAGAATAAGATTTAAATAAAATTATTAAATATTTAAGGGAATATGTACAATTTTAAATTTAGAATAAAATATCAAATGCTATAAAGTCAAAAAGAATAACAACTTATTTACTTCACTAAGAGACGATGCCAAAAATTCCTAATACTTTAACTTTATTGGAGAGTATGCATTACCCAAAGTATGCAGAAGTGATTGAAATTTTCTTATAAATGTCATCTCATGAAATCCAAATTCATGGTTTGGGATATGGAAAAAAGAATTGGAGGTAACATATAAACAATTTTATAGCAAAAGTATTGAGATTATTTCACTGTAAGATAACAGTGACCTCTCAAAAACTCCAATGAAATTAGGGCCCCAAATTTTTAAACCCCACTGTGAAGTAACCTATCAAGATTAAATTTTTGATCCCACCCCAAAACACTGATATTTTCACATTAAAAATGATTTTTTAAAATAATACATGTCAAGAAATACATAGGAAGTAGTCATACAGCCAGTTTTAATAAAATTTAACTATTTAACATTGAAAATACTGAACTTGGTGTCCAGAAACCATGTTGTTTCAAAATCTCTATTTGTTCATTAACTAAGTAGGAATTTAAAATCAATTAATTAATTTATTGAATAGCTATTATAACAAATCACTTCATACACTTAGGTGCCAGCCAATCTCATAATTTAAGTGAAAGAATGGTCCTAGAAGGGGCGCCTGGGTGGCTCAGTCACTAAGCGTCTGCTTTTGGCTCAGGTCATGATCTCAGGGTCCTGGGACCGAGCCCTGCATTGGGCTACCTGCTCAACGGGGAGCCTGCTTCTCCCTCTCCCCCTGCTTGTGTTCTCTCTCTCACTGTCTCTCTCTCTCTCTCTGTCAAATAAATAAATAAATAAAATATTTAACAAAAAAAAAAAAAGAAAAGAAAAAAGAATGGTCCTAGATGATGCTTGAGGTCTCTTTCAGTTCTAAAGTTTTACATACTTTGTATTTTCCAAATGTACCTTATTATCTGAGGAATAAGTTAATGATGTTTGGCGTAAATGTGTCTGAAAGCATTTCACCTTGAATACATTTAAAGAAATCTATTAAAAGATGAAACTGCTTGCATTTGGGGAAATTATACTAAACAGATTGTATTGAATCTGGCCAATAGAAGATATTTCGTCATTTATATATATTAAAATTATTTTTCCTCTGTGGATACTATCAGTAGAAATATACACCTTTTTTTTAAGCAAGAAAATAATCTAAATGTGTTTTGTTCTCATTGCCATCATCATTTCTTCCTTCTAACATTTGAAGGGTTAATTGAGAGAAAACACAAATCAAGTGATTTTTTCTGGTCAAGTTTGTATTCAGACTCATCTAGCAGACATAAACTAATGCATACAATATTGTTCAATCTTATTAAGCTTATACTATAGAAATGAAAAAAACTAGTGATTATTTGCTCTTATAACCCTAAAAGAAAAAATCTGAATCTTAAGTAGTAATTAGGGAAAACAAAACCACATTTTCAACAAAGCATCCGTTATTTGGGCATGCCATTTTCCCTTTTCTTTTGTGAAGAATAGCCTTGAATTTAATTGTACATTATAATTGCACATCATTCCTTTTGTAAGTGCTAAATTATTCTTCCAATTTTCTTTGTATTTCTCTTCATTTTTAGCCAAACTATTTTTCAGTAATACATTATTACTGGTTCTATAATTAAAATATTTTTGTTTCTCCGTGAAAATGGCTATATAGCCTTCATCTGAGCAGTTGGAAAGAGGAATTTAGGACTTTTTTTTTTTTTTACACTGGAACAGAAAATGAACCTTAAGTCCATTCAATAGTCTTTTCATTCTGCAAGCAAGCATATACTTTCACAGAGAAAGAGCATTGCAGTGACAATGTACCTTATGCAGACACTAGTGCTTCAGATGAAGGTTAATGGTTTGAATTGCAAGAATATCAGTGTACAGACTATAATTAGGAGTGTCTGATGAAAGCCTGCAGTATAATATGAAAAGAAAACATCTGCTTGTTCATAGTAATGGCTGCCTTTCATTCTTTCTATGTAATTTTTTCTGTTTTAATAGACCATCTATCAAAACCTCATATGCTCATTAATCTTAGGTTATAGGAAAAATAAAAGTGCATATTGAGTTTCAATAAAGAAATTTTATTTCCTCTTTTTAACCTTCTTTCAAATAAAAGTTAGAACCAATGATGCATTATGTCCTGAATGTTGCTTAGTTATTTGGCAATGGAAATTATAAAAAAGGTCAAGTTTTTCTGTGATTTCTAATAAGTGCCTATTTTACTCTATTTCATAACTCAATATATTTATTAGAGCATTAATTAATATCACCAGAAATACTGCAGATGGAGTGAGTCATATTAAGAAATGCATGATGACTCATAAACTTATGTGTTATATTGATATTACCAGTAGCAATATTCTAATTTGTCTTTAGGAAGATGATAAATTTTAGGGTGAATGTGGTGGGCAGGATTCTAAGATGCCCCCTAATGTTATATCTTCTTTGGATAAATGTCCTACTTGATCACCTCCCCTTAAATGTGGGCATTACCTGTGAATATGATAGAATATCAACTCTTGTGATTAGGTTATTAATCAGTGGACTTTCAGTTAATCAAAATGAAGATGATCTTGAAGTAGGTTTAATTAAAGGAGGCTTCGAGAGGTGAAACATCAGATGTGTTCTTGCTATCCTGGAAAAAAGCAACATTTATGTTGTGAACTTGATTAGGCTGGGGATGTGACAAGCAACTATGCATCCTCTAAGACTGAGAGTGGCTTCCTGCTAACTGCGAGAAACAGAACAGTCTTCCACCTGCAGGAACTGAATCTTAGAAGACCCTGAATGAGGTTGGAAGTGGATCTTCCCCAGCATATCCTGCAAATGAGAACTACAGCAAGGCCAACACATTTATTGCAGCCTTGTGGAGTCCTGAACAGAGGATCCAATTAATCCATGCCTGAACTCATGATCCATGAAAACTTTGAGTTAATTAATGGGTGTTATTTAAACCTCTATGTTTATATAACCTGTTATACAGTAATATAAAACTAATAGAGATGATATGGGTATTTCACTATCTAAAATATCCAGCAAAATATATTTATATGTGATAGAGGTGATAGAAGAAACCCATACACTAGAAAAATGTAACCTTTGATACAATAAAGAATTTATGTCTAAGGCAGCCCTAATTCTAAAATTAAATCCCGAGAAAAAGAAATGGCTCTTTCAAATTAATCTTTTTAAAAGCTAATCTTGGGTTTGATTTTCTTCATTATAATTAAGCCCACTTAATATATTCATCATGAAATATAATATACAGGTTTTCCCTGCTAGCCAAAACCAGAACATTCTTATAAAACTTTTCCTAAGTCAAAATGCCATAAAGCAACGAGCATCCTCCTGCTTTCCAAAAGTTGGCCTTATACTACTTTGCTTTTACCAAAGACCTGCCTTAGTAACTGTTTTCATTAACCAAAAGAAATCTGAAGAGAATTTTTGCTTGTACACAAAAAAGCCATTACATTCTAACATAGGTCTTTCATGACAGCAGAATGGCACAAACTTTCAGAACATGGAGGATACACATATTCAAAACCACAGTTCTGAGATTTACCCCTCCTCTGCCTGACCAAACCTGCTCCACCTACAGTCTTTCCTTCCTTAGTTAATCAAAAATAGAATTTTACCAGTGGTCCATGCCAGAAACTTTAAGTCATTCTGTATTCCTCTTACTGAGACACCATGCATGCAATCCATCAGCAAAGTCTGCTAGCTATTTCTTCAAAATCCCCTGAAACTGACTCTTTCTCATCATCTCTCCTGACAACAACCTGACGAAAGCCACAGCTTGCAACTCCATCTTTCACCTGGGTTATGTCTTTCACAGGCTACTCTCACCTATTTATATTAAAGATGTATTTTGTCTCTCCCCCTCTCAAAATCTTCCAAAAGCATACCGCCCTATAATGATAGCCAAAGCTCTTCCAACGATATCATCTGCCTTTCCCTTCTTTCTCTGACCTCATCTTTGACTATTCTCTGCTCACTCACTCTGCTCTAAGTATCTCCCAACCTTTTTAAAAATTGTCAGATATCCCCCTATGGTCTTGACACATGTTCTTTTGTTCCTTCTGACTGGAACACTACCAGTGTTTAGCAAATATGATCTTCTCAGTGAAGGGCCTTCATGTTATCTTCCATTGGACTCCTTTCACCCTACTTTTCCTGCTTAATTTACCACCAGATAGCAGTTGTTATTTTCTAACATACCTTAATTTTAATCTAAAATTAGAATGGCATTCATTTTGTTTTGACTTCTGAAGAAAAGGGTTTATAACTTTTCACTGAAAGCATTACTGATAATCATGCTTTCCATCTTCTACCAAATTCTGGAATTCTGATATACATTGTGCTAGTTGTGCCTGCCCCAACCAAAAGACATTTGGTATGGGAGTGCAATTCTCCACCCTACTCAGGAAGCTCTCTTTTATTTCTGTACATCAGTCATGTTGGTTATCTATCTTCATATATTTAAGGTAAAGCATAGGATCTTCACTCTATTCATCAAAGATCCAATTCCTATACTGCTCTTTTTAATTTAATTGTATATTAAACTATGTAGTATGAGTTCAGACATGGACATAGCTGAGGTATTGTATAATGAGTAAATCACATCATGCAGTATTAATTCTATAAATGGAAATATCTCAATAAGCATGTTTCCTATGAAGATCTTTTTTTTCCTTACCAAAAAAAAAAAAAGGTTCCAGAGAGAAAAGAACACCGAGGAAAATTTAGTGTGCTGAATCTTCAAAAGTCTTTTTAATTATATTTTTATTTATTATATATTTATAATTAATTTATATATATTTTATATAAAATATATATAAATATATATATATTTTATATATTTATATTATATATAAATTATATTTTTATGATCTTAAAGAGAGCTTGGTCTCTTTAAAAATAATATATAATATTTAAAAAAACTGAACAGTTTATTGTACTTTCATGATCAGAGACAGACAAACTGCTCTGAGTTTGCCATTGATCTTCGGCATGTACTCTGACTTATTCATCTCTCTTTTCATTCTTCTACATCTACAGTCCTTTCTCAGTTACCTAGTTGCACAACTTTGATACTCTATGTAGACGAACAATTCCCAACATTACTCTTGTGAATTCTAGACTCATATATTCTAAACTCATATATCCTATAGATATCCCAAATTTAAATTTCCCAAAATGTACTTTTTCCCTTCAAATGTATCCCACCCAGAGTCCATCTCAGTTGATAGTAACTCCATCATGCCGGGTGCTCAGGCAGAACACACAGGAGTTATCATTGACT
Source organism: Procyon lotor (assembly GCA_028646535.1). NCBI lineage: Eukaryota > Metazoa > Chordata > Mammalia > Carnivora > Procyonidae > Procyon > Procyon lotor. The sequence goes on from CM053618.1 coordinate 15,161,665, forward strand.
CCTTTATTTACAATATTTAATTATCCTACAAATCCCTATAAGGCAATCAAATGTCTTGATTGTTTGAGATTGAGGGGCTTACTGAGAAGATTTTCAGAGTTAAAACAAGAACAATAGAAGTCAAAGTGAGACAGCTGTTCACTCTAGATGATCTATTCTCCATTATGTCTTTGAAGTCTTTTCTTACTCAATTCTTCCTCACTGACCCTATTCCAATATCTCTAGGCTCCTTGTTTTCTTTCAAGCATGTCAATTACTTTTCTACCTGAAGGCCTTGGTACTGGCTGCTCTGCTGCCTGGAATGTTATTTTAAATGGCTAACTCCCTCTTTCCCTTGAAGCCTGCTCAAATGTCTACTTCTTAATGGGCCTTCTCTGACAATCCAATTAAATATTGCACTACCCCTCCCTCATCTCTTTGAATCCACCCTATTGTCTTGGGCCTTGAGCATAAGGAACTAGCATAATCTGTTTGGAAGAAAACATTGTGACAATTTTATTATGTAATTTGCAAAGTGAAAAATTATTATGCATCATTTTCATGTGTGTGTGTGTGTGTGTGTTTAATTAAAACATGTTTGGGTGGGGGCGCCCAGGTGGCTCAGTTGGTGAAGCATCTGTCTTTGGCTCAGATCATGATCCCAGGGTCCTGGGATTGAGCCCAGAGTCCAGCTCCCTGCTCAGTAGGGAGATTGCTTCTCCCTCTCCCACTGCCTCTCCCCCTACTTATGCATTCTCTCTCCCTCTCTCCACTCCCTCTCTCAAATGGATAAATAAAATCTTTAAAACATGTTTGGGACATCTGGGCGGCTCAGTTGGTTAGGTGTCAGATTCTTGATTTCATATTAGGTCATGATCTCAGGGTCCTGAGATCCAGCCTGCATTGGGCTACACACTCAGTAGGGAATCTGCTTGGGATTCTCTCTCTCCCTCTTTCTCTGCCCTTCCCACCCATTCTCTTGCTCTCTCTCTCTCTAAAATAATAAAATAAAATAAATAAATAAACCTTAAAATCTTAAAAATCTTTTAGTTATTTATTGCATAGACTATAAAAGTGACCTCTGTGTCAGTTATGTTTAATCAAGGAATGTTTATATTTCACATATATCAATTTAATATAAATTTCAGTGTCACTTCCACATGTGTTTAAGGAGAGAGACAGTTCAATTTTACTAACAGCCATGGCTACATATTAAAACTTCTTAGATTTTATATAGTTATAAGGCCAGTGATTCAGCATGTCTTAAAGTGAGCCACTCTTTTCTTCGCCTGGTTCTTCTTTCAAGCTAATGAGATCTATTCTGCAAATACTTACAGCTCTCTCTTTGTCTAACTATATAGTTTCCGTGGGATAGTTCAGAAAACAAATCAGAAAAATTTTAAGTGACAGTTAAATTCAACAAATGCATAACAATATTCACAAAACCAAACTGAAGTGACAGCAACATAAAAAGCTATGAAGTTCAAGCGTATACAATGATAAAAATGAGAATGCAATTTTAACAAATTCACTATGCCTCCCAATTCCAAAGATGATAAACCCCGAAAAAGTGTCCACTAAAATCACTAAAATGTTCTATGCTGAAAACAACTTCTGGGTCAAAAAATTTTGATGTCTGATTTAAACTATGTTAACTGGCGAATTTGCCGCAAAATTCTTCCTATCATTTCACATATTAATTCATGTTACAAAACTCCAAAAGAAGTTTTACTTTTGTTGAATTTCACAAAATTGTCTGGCTAGGGACTCCTACTTTCTCTTCCACACTCCAGTTACATTTTTAGAGCAACCAATTGACTAGTATTCTAAGGAAAACTCTTTAGTCACTATTGTTCTAGAGTGTTAAGAAAGAAATATCACCCTTCTTTCATTTCTCTTGTCTTTACAAACCACATAAACTCTGAAGATACTAGATAGAGAGTGGAGTAATAGGAGAAAGAAGTTGAAGAAAACCCCCTCCAAGGTGCTTTATTGTTTCACCTGGAGAATGCTCACTAGGTCTCAGAGATTCCTCTGCCTTGATTTTAAAATTACTAAAGAAAGCTTCTCCTGAGAGGAGCCTTAAATCTTGATCATTTGAAGAGAACCGAACATACCATTTATTCAGTAACGGGTTGGCCAGCGATGCTTTTCTATCTGCTGCAAACATAAAAGATTTTGAAGAAAACTTAGAGTTGAAGGAGATAAATCAAAGAGAGGTAAATTTATCTTTGTGTCCCAGGACATTAGTATTCTCTTTCTTAGTGGGGAATATTGGTTTTATTAATCAGAATGTACCTCATTGAAGATATAGAGCCTACTAAGTGCCATCAGAAGAAGGATGCTAAATGGATTATTTTCTTTCCTATCCCAAATAGATGAAAAGCTCTTTACTAAAACTCCAAAGCTGAAAAAAGTACGATCAGAGTGCCACCAAGGTCTAAAGGAGAGACAGTCAAGAGGCACCAAAATGCACACTCCTCAGAATGGAAGGATATCAGGGATGCTGTATGCTAAGATACTTCAAATGAGCAGAAGACTTGCAAGTTAAAGAAGACATAGCATCAATAGTCACATGGTGATTTTGGTGAGATACCATTCCTTTAGCTTTTTCATTATGGTTAAGAGTAATGTTCTTCCCTATAACACAGTTCTTGTTTTGTTTTATTTTTGAATGGTGCTATCTTGATCCAGTTCTGAAGCCAGTTAGTTACCCTTCCTGAGCAGTCACTAAGTCCACATCCCCAGCCACTTCCTTTGTAGGATTCTTATAATCTGAGCTACAACAACCCACCTTAATTGCCCCAGGGCTAGGTACCAGACAACTAGGGAAAGTCCCTTACCTCAGAGCTTATGAAATTATTCAAATTGACAATTCACAAGATGCTCAGAGGATCTAGCTAACTGGACGTTGCTTGCTGTGGGGACTCCTGCCCTTTACTGCTCCAGCTCACTGTTATGTTGTGCTGAGGTGTAACCCTGCCTGGCAGCTTTCTCTTATTTAGTGCTGTAACAAACAAACAAACAAACAACAACAACAAAAATTGCCTTTTATTTGTTACTCAGCATGAACAGAATGGTCAAATCTTATGAAATATTTCCCACTGCCTAGTCAAAGTGGTGGATCATAAAACAAACACCCTCAGAGATACAGTGGTTGTTTGAAAGGTAGGCCATTCACTTCCCACCTGATTATTACTCAGTGAATGAATTTGTTGATCAGAATTCTGTAAGAATTTGAGCGAGTGGAAAAAAAATCTGCAAGATATGACAGGGTAGAAAGAAAACAGTGGATCAGCTAATAGTCCTATGGTTTGGTCAGGCAAGGAAATGTTTCCTGCAGTTTAGGTGGAAAATTGCTAGGTATGGTTTATGGTCACCCACCCAGAATGTGAGCTGTCAGATAAGGACATGCCAACTGGAGAAGGCTATGGAATAGACCAAAGAGGCAGGTGCTGAGTGGTGGACTCAGCAATGAACAAATTGGGAAATGGGAAATGAACAAATTTCCCATGTCAGGAATCATGCAATGGAGAGGTCATACATCCTGCCCCCATAATCGTACATACTTTTCATCAGAGAGCTAAGAGAGTATTATAGCATCATAAATTAAGCAAAGGATTTTTTGCTTGTATTTTTATGTACATTTCTTCTGTATGGATTGAATTATGCCCCCAGGAAAATTTATGTTGAAATACTAACACCTAGTACCTCAGAATGTGACCTTATTTGGAAATACGGTCACTGTAGGTATATTTCATTAAGATAAGGTCATATTGGAGTAAAGTGAGCTTTTAATCCAATCTGACTGGTGTTTTTATAAGAAGACACAGAGACATGGGGGAGAATAACACATGAAGATAGAGATAGAGATTGGAGTAATGCATCTACAAGCCAAGGAAGGACAGTGATTGTTGGTCATCACCATAAAACTAGGAAAGAGCCTGGAATAGATTCTATTCATTCCTTCCTCAGAAGGAATGAGATGGCCCTTAATTCTAGACTTCTAGCTTCCAGCATAATTTGTGAAAATACATTTTTATTGCTTTAAGACATTCATTTGTCATACTTTGTTATGGCAGCCTTAGGAAATGACTATGTCTTTCAAATTTTTCCTTCCCTACTCCCAACTCTGGAATAGTTAGAGGCAGAAGAGTGTGAAGAAAGAAGAGTGAAAACAATTAAGACAGCATTTAAGCCTCCAGGGAGAGAGAATCTGGCAGGTATAAGAAACAGAGGAGACTAGTGTTGGACTGTATATGAAACTGAGGTTTTACGTTGAAATAGGTTGAACTACATATTCTACACTCTCTATTTTATGTCCCTAAGGTAATTTTCATTGCAAAGTATGTGCTTTAACGAGATAAACTTTAAATATCATTAATGGACTAAAAGGGAAAGTAACAAACACTTAGTTAAAGTTACTGGAGAAAAATAGAATTGTTTTGCATATATATACAAACAAGTTCAGAGTGCTCAATAAATCTGTAACGTAGATTGGACTAGAATGATGGGTATCTAAATGGGCATTTTCTGTCATGAGCTCACTTACCATGAAGGAGCACTTAGCATTTGTCATAACCTTGCCCTGATGATGAGAGAGGTAAATTAAAAAAAAAAGAAGGAAAGAAAAAAAAGACAAACCCCACAGTTTGTTAACAGTTAATAAAATTTACATTATACATTTTGGAGGTTTATATTTTTCAACTTTCAGAAGAATTAAATGGAATTATTCTGTCTATGGCTTCTAGTCATATCATCTCCCTTTTCCCTTTTATATTTTGAGACAAAAGTTCTCCATATGATTCTATTGTATTAAGCGAATAAACTGAATTTTCTATAAACTGCATAATCTATTCAGCAAAATTAAAGCTTAACGTTAGTTGAACTTAAGGTTTTCTAAAAGCAGCTTAGCAACCATTTATTGCTACTTAACTATGCTTCTTAAGTGATGTATCAAAGCATTCAACCAATTAAACAGGCCTCTTAGAAGACTCCAGTCTTTACAGAAACAAAACACCATGTGGTTGTTTATCCAATTATATAAGCTGAATATAGAACTTTTGAGTGTGTGTGTGTGTGTCCGTATATGAATAGAAATACAGGGTCCAATATTAAAAGAATACAGAGTATAAATATTTATATGTTTTATATTTCTATATCCATACGTAATGCATTGTAATGTGGTATATATGCTATATTATATATTTCCATTATATCATGTATACCAGATGCATAAATTATAAATTATATTAGGTACTATTGAAAATTAATATAAATAAGATAATTTAAAGTTTTTTAACTATAGGAGAAAATAAATAATTTCTGAAATTATAAATATGACAGACTTATGAGTGTTAATAATATCACTTTCAATTCCAAATATTTAACCAACTACAGAATTCATTCTGGAGTCAGTTAAGAAATAAAATAACATCATTTTTTGTTTGTTTGTTTTCTTTTTTCCTGATAAAGCTGAATGGGAAAATGAAATCAAAAAGAGTCTGCTGCTTTTTTGCTCATTCACTAATCCCACTCCGAGTATAGACCTCAACTACTTCTGCACTGTCAAGCTGAAATTTTCTAAGAGAACTGTCTCCTATACCATTCAGTTCAGAGGAAACCTAGAAATAAAATCCACTTATGAACAATAGATTTTAGGACTTTACACTATGTAACAGAGCATAATAGTGAAAATACCACCACTTCTTGTTGGAATCATATACAATCTTCTATTCTAGAAGAATTTGCTATTCTAGCAAGAATAGAAAATGCACCCGCTTTGCTATTCTAGAAGAATAGAAGATTGTATAGAACCTTCACCAGAATCATTTAAGATTCAACCACTGAATTACTACAGATGTTACATTCAGGCAGCCAGTGTCCCTAATCCCAATAAAAGCACTCGAGATTAGTTAAGTACTCAATAAACACTGGCTGGGAGTTGTGCAGGAAGGATAAAGACATATTAAAAATAACAACAATAACAACCAAACACTTGGAAAGGCTAGATTTGAATTCGCAATGCAATCCTCTTACAAAGTTCTTTAGGAGCTCCCTAAATCAGCAACTAAATAAGATTCATACCATCTTCAGAGAAGCTGAGAACATTGAATTTGATGTATAGTAAAATTTAGATTAACTGAAGACTAGACTATAAGGCTAATTCATTCAAGTAGAGGGCTAGCATGAACAAACACATATGAGCAGGGAAAGCCGGTACTGATTGTATAGTTTAGGAAAAGATAGGAGATAAGTTTAAGAAAATAGGCTAAATTGCTTTTTAAAATGCTTTGAATATCAGGTGAGAAACTTTAACTAAATTTGTAAATCATTTCATTTGTATATTAAAATGTGCAAAATAAATTTTAATGATTTGTTATGCTAATTATCATTCCATTATTCCATTATCAATAATTTCATTATATAATTATTTCTTCTAGGCAATGTGATTTAAATTTTCCACTATTTAGAAGGAGAAATAAAAGTTAATACTTGAAATTATTCATTTTCTACCAATATCACCTCTTTTCACCCAAACCTTTCTAAAGATTTCTTCTTTATCATTAAAGAGAAGTGATTACTACATTGTTCAGACATCATTCTCCATAGGTTCAGATTAGGGATTGCCAATGAAAGGCAAGGATGAAAGATTAGGGGGGTAGCAAAAGAAGAACAAGCTTCTCAGGAAGTTTGACCAGACACATCAGCTTCCTGGTGAGTGTCGTGATCTACCCGCTTTGCTGTTGCTTAATGAGACAGGTGGAATTTCCCTGAGTCTTTAGGACTGTTGTAGCTTCCCAGTGAGCTGTTTTAAACTACTTTCTTCTAAAATAGCGGTAAATTGAACTTCTACCTCTCAGTCTTTCAATATTTTTGTAAATCCCAATGTCCTATTGAATTCCATTCTTGACCACGCCCTACAAAAATATTATAGTTAGAAAATGGAGGGGTGCCTGGGTGACTCAGTGGGTTAAAGCCTCTGCTTTCAGCTCAGGTCATGATCTCAGGGTCCTGGGATCTAGCCCTGGACCGGCTCTCTTCTCAGCAGGGAGCCTGCTTCCCCCTCTCTCTCTGCCTGCCTCTCTGCCTGCTTGTGATTTCTCTCTGTGTGTCAAATAAATAAATGAAATCTTTAAAAAAAAGAAAATGGACAAAAAATTAAAAATTAAAATGATTACTAAGGCAATGTTTTGGAATTATATACAATTTTGAGCAAAATAACAAGCAATTTCTTTAATATATTATAAACCACATTCATTTTTTGATATGTTCTTGAGTTAAAATGCCATTCTAAATTTTTGCCAAGCAGGAATACTTGAAACTACATTCTCCGTGTTCCTTAATAACATTTAGTTCTTGAAAACTCCGACTTTGAGGAGTTGGCATTTCTGTTAAATCCCCAATAAATTCACTTGATATCATTAAAAATCACATGTAAAAGAAGGTATCGAATCAAACTTAGTGTGATTATCATATGACAAAATGATTAATGTAATGCATTTTCAAAGCTTCCTCTAAAAATCTTCTCATGAATCAAATATTTAGGCTCTTGCTTGATGAGCACACATCCTGGTACATGATATTGAATTTATACTGTGTAAAACATCTTAAAAACATTCTACAACAGTTACTAATGATTTCGTATTTGAACTGTACCATATTCCATCTACTTATCAATTTGCCTAAAACTAAATAATTGGTCCTCCTTTGCGATATGTACATGATTCTCAGATTGTAAATTGGGAGCATTCAGTACATTATAGCTTTCTGAATTTGGTTTTTCCTTTGGAGTTCAGACAAGCTTACATAATCCCCTCCTAGGGAAAGTCACCTCTTTCTTCATCAGTTTCCTGTTCTCCTTCTCTCTTCCCCAGCCCCTCTGTCAAGACATTGACTGCTACAGATAGGTTTATTATTATCTACTACGGAAATGTAGAAAGATCTCTGTCTATATGTTACAAAATTATTGCTTATTTTCTGGCTCTGGTTCCCAATAGTATTTATGTACACATATCAAAAGCTTGCTTGTATTTACTTACTCACATAAATATATAGTATATGGCCTATATTTAACAGTTCATTCTATATTAAAATAAAATGTTACCAATTACAAATATATAAAAAGTTAACTCTTACTTTCCTTGATAAAATATTTATCATTTATTCCCCTCAGTTCTACCTCCTAGGAAATGTAGCATTTGAGTGCACTAAATTAAGTTACTGAGTGTTTAACATAGTAAGATGACAATGATTAATGCTCAGAATAACTGAATACATTTATAACTATTTATTCAACTGCTCCTTAAATGCTTTTATATTTCTTTATTGGGATTGTGGAACAAATAAATATTTAGTACTATAAAGGAGATAGCAAGGCATATATATTGTTCCCGCTTACTGAAGCCAGAATGTGTTTTAAAGCATAAATGTGACCATGTCATTTCTTAAAATTCTTCATCGGCTCCCCATCTTTCAGGATAAAGTTAAAGCATCCAAATTAAAGGATATGACCTGGCCGCTTTGTCTTCCTCTCCTGACTCTTCACTCTTTTTAATAAGCCATATACATTGGGCTATCTTCTTAGATGAAGACAGTAGAACTTTAAACATAAAAGGGAATTATTTTTTAAAAGCCCGTAAATATGAACAAATGGTCCTAGAAAAAGAAAAAAAGTTTGGAAAAAGTGAACCACAATCCTTCTCCCTTACCATTTGCAGAAAAAGTACTTAAGATAGGCCAGAGATCTAAATAAAACTCTAAAGATTCTTGGAGAAAACACAAGAGAAAATCTTTGCAACCCTGATGTATGCCAAATGTCTTAGATAGTACACAAAGACAGAAGCAATGAAATAAAAAGACTGGTAAACTTGACACAGTCAAAAGTTAAAGCAAACAAATACCTACTCTTCAAAATTAGTGATACAAAGATGGAAAAGCAGGAAAGAGACTGGAAGAAAAGTTTTGTCCAAACATGTATCTGACAAAGGATCTTAAATATATAGACAATTCTTTGAACTCAGCTATAGGATAAGCAACTAGATTTAAAGGAAATGTGCAAAGTTTGAGCAGCACATACACATACACACATAATACATAAGCACATGGAAAGATACACAACATCATTCATCATTAGAGAAATGCAAATTAGAAACCATAAATGTATAGTATCACATACCCATTAAAATAGTTAAATTAAAAGATTTATTAATACCAAGTGGTATTGAGAAGGTGGAACAACTAGACCTCTTATTCACTCTTGTTGAGAATATAAAATGGTGCAATCAATTGGGGAAAATAATTGGACAGTTTCTTATAAAGCAGATAAAAATGCACTTAAAAACAATTAGCAATTGAACTCCTTGGTAGTCATAAAAACTTACATCCACACAAGGCTTCTATCTAGACAAGGTTTACATACCATACAGTAGAAGAATTTCTGCTTTAGATCTGGTTGTCAGAGAAAGCCTCTATAGAAACACTTGCAAGTTGAAGCTTGATTGGCAGGACAAAACAGCTCATGCAAAACCTGGGAAGAAGGTGTTGGACTCTAAATAGTTGCTAGATCAAAGCTTTACAATGGGAACAAGCTTGGCCAAAAACAAAGCCAATATTTCTAGAGAAGATGTTGTGATGATTATAGCAGGCAGTGAAGATTTAGAAAAACAAAGAAACCATTTCAAAAAGGAACACAGAGCCCTGATAAGGAATTAAAACCAACCAGTAGTATTTCCCACAACATAACAAAAAATATTACAAACAACAAACCACATTATTTTGATTGCAGATATTTCCAAACTGTGTGTTTTCAATGTCATTATTTTGTGTGTATAAATGACGTAGGAGCTCCATGTATCTCAAAAGAGAACAATGTTAGTATTAATATTGGCTGAAATAATTTTTCCTATATATATATATATATATATATTCTTAATTGTTTGGTCTAATGCCACATTATACTTGCTTTATACTTGCGTCATATTTTTCTTTCAGAGTTTCCCTTCTTGGAGTTCTAATAGACTTTTTCTCATTAACCTAAGGACAGTGCACCTTTTCCATATTCTGATCACCTAGTGCATAGGAACTATAGTCTGTGAAAGCCCTCCCTGTACTGCTGCATTCACAGTGAATGCTTTCAACATATCTGCTGCACATTCGTCATCTTCTACTTCCCTTCCTTGAGCTCTTGGGTTGTAGCTTCTCTTCTATATTCCTTCTAATTTTCTCCCTTACTTTGTTATAATTCACTTTCAATTAACTTGTTCAGTTAAGGTACTCAAGGACAAAACTTGGAATTTGTGCACATATGGAAATGTTTCTACTGTGCTCTCACATATGTTTGTATCACATGTATAATTTGTGTCTGAGTATTAAGGATTCACAATTGCTTTCCTTCAGAAGCTTGATTCATCGTCCCATTCAGCACCCTGTCTGGCCTATGAAAATTCCTTTCCTTAGCTGTAGTTTATTATAAGTTTGGACAACTTACATCATCCCTCCTTAAGTTGTTTTTGGTTTAAGTATTTTGTATGCAATTAAGTTCATTGACACTATATAATGGAAATGCAAAGAATAACATGGTTTCTGAATATATGTAAGCTAAAGATAGTTATTAATAAGGAATCTTAGAAAATGAATGATGCCAGCATGTTCTCTGATCAAAAACAACTACTTCTGTTATATAAATTTACAAGATATTGTCCTATACTTAAATTGAACTCAACTTTTCAAAATAAACCCTAATTAACATGTTATTCTATTTTAGAACTAAAATAAGTGAATGATTTTTGTTCCAGAAATAATAATAAATGAGATAAAGCATTTTCTAAAATATGGTTCTGAACAATGCAGTAAAAAATAAACGTATATTAAACTTCTACCTCCTTCACAATGGAGGCTACAGTAGTTTCTCAGTCTTGATAACAAGGTTAAGCATACATCTTAGAAACTTTGGTTAGAAGTTGTCAGTTATAAATCTCAACTCAAGCCTGAATACTTGTTCATTTGGAGAAACTTAAAAGATTCAAATTCTGTTGGTAATGAATGGTACAAAGGTGAAGTGCTTCCTCACAAGAAGCAGGATGCTGTGTCCTGGCCACAGTGGTGGGCTCACAAACATTCAGCTGGTTTTTCTATGGCTGAAGCCTTTGCCCTGGAGCAGTCCTTCCATTTCTTGAATTCTCAAGAATAATTTTTCAGGAATTATGGACCCAAGACATTATTTTGACTTTTAACTGTTTTGGGGGAAGTTATCTTTAAAAAATTATTTTAATTCTTGGCTAAATGAATCATTCATTTCTGACTCTATTCCATAAATTTAAAAAATACACAGGATGGGTTTATTTATTTATTTATTTATTTGACAGAGAGGGATCATAAGTAGGCAGAGATGCAGGCAGAGAGAGAAGGGGAAGCAGGCTCCCCGCTGAGCAGAGAGCCCTAGCGGGGTTTGATTCTAGGACCCTGAGACCATGACCTGAGTCGAAGGCAGAAGTTTTAACCCACTGAGCCACCCAGTCGCCCCACATGATGATTTTTAATAATTGTCCATCCGTTATCCCAGAACTATTAGCAATGAATGCAATTTTGCTTTAGAATATTACCCACTCAAATGTGAAGAATTTTAGATTTCAAGTGAAAATTTTAACAATCTCACTGAATGGAAGTTTTCAGTATATAATATTTTAAAATGTTCTCTCTAGATCTTGTAGTGCTATATTAAAAATGATTCTGGAGGCCAATATCACATTGACAGGCAAAATTCAAGTGTTATTAATTTTTCTTTCTGCTTTGGAAAAGTACACACATGTGTGCACATACATATTTACAATTCAAAATAATACAATGATAGAAATTGCAGAATTTACTTACTAAAAATCAAATCAAAATAAAAACAAAGACAACAAATGAAATAATATAATTGATGGGATAGCGTTATATATGTCTAGACATTAGCAACCAAAGCATTTTGTATTTTAAAAATATATTAGAAAAGTAAGGACTAAAGTCAATGACTTGTCTCATGTGAAGTAATAACTTTCATGTAGAAAACCTGAGTAAGTTTTAAAATAACAAAAAAGAAAAAATTTTCTATCTGCCTTTTTGGTAAAATATATATAAATCTAGATTGATCAGACAATCTAGGTTTCCCTACTTGAGACTCTATTCTGAGAAAAAAATTCAATAGATTTACTGCTACATTCTTCCCCTTAATAGAATATTTAAGTAAATTCAATAGTTTTCTTAAAACAATTTTTTGTAAGATATTCCCCTAGTGCTGTGAAACCACTTGGAATGGTGATATAAAACCATGATATTTATGGGAGGTTGAGGTAAGAGAATAATGTATTTAAGTGCAAAAGAGGGAAACAAATTGAATGGACAGAAAAGTATAAGTGACATTTCAAATCTAAAAATGGCATTTTTCTAGAGGCCATAAATCATTCATTTTATTTTGAAGTTTTAATATAGGAAGCTGGCTAGCACACAGACAAATGACTTCATACCAGATTTTCTCCTTCTGGCTGCAGTAACTATTTCAAAGAATTACACATTCAAGTCAATTCAAAAATTATACTTTCATTTATTATTATATTTATATATATTATATAATTATTATATAATTAATTATTAAATAACTGATTTATTAAAATGATGTAAGTAACATATAAATGTAAGGAAATTAAAATGCATGTTTACCTACTGACTCTTGTCTTCACAACATCTATACCTAATTACCAATCACTAAGGATCTTCTCCCGACAGAATATGCAAAAATTGACTCATGTAACCAAGAATTTTAGGATGATGATGCTTTTCATGCATTTTGCTGAAAGTGTTTTATTTTTTCTTAAAGTTCCATTTAAATATGCTTCAATAATTTTAACTGTGACTATATTTTCATGTATTTTAGAGAGAAGGGAAGCATATAGTCTAGCCCAACATGTTATATATATGTATACACACACACACACACACACACACATATATAAAGTAAAACTATTTTTTTTAAAGATTTTGTTTATTTATTTGACAGAGAGGAGAGAAATCACAAGTAGGCAGAAAGGCAGGCAGAGAGAGGGGGGGAAGCAGGCTCCCCACTGAGCAGAGAGCCCGATGTGGGGCTTGATCCCAGGATCCTGAGATCATGACCTGAGCCGAAGGCAGAGGCTTTAACCCACTGAGCCACCCAGGTGCCCCTAAAGTAAAACTATTTTAAAAAGAGTCTTTAAAATGTAGAACCACATTTTTATTGAAATATATTTGACATGTAACATGTATGAATTTTACCTGAACATGTTAATTTGATACATTTATACATTTATATGTTGAAATATGATCACCACTGTAGTGATCCACTTCTATCATGTCACATAATGGTCACATCTTTCTTGTCGTTGGAATGATTAAGACTCTTAGCAAGTTTGGTGATTATAATACAATATTGTTGTCTACATTCACCATATTATGCATTAAATCTTTAGAATTTATTTACCACTTGTGGTAAACTTAAACTACATCCCCCGCCATTCCTCTACTCCTGGCTCCTGATAACCACAATTTTACTCTCTGCTTTTGTGAATTTGTTTTTGTTTTTTTTTAGATTCCACATATAAGAGATATAATACAATATTCATCTCTCTCTGTCTGACCATCTCACTTAGCACGATGACCTCAAGATCCATCTATGTTGTTGCAAATGATAGAATTCTCTTCTTTCTCATGACTCAATAACATTCTACTGTGTGTGTGTATGATGTATCACATCTTTATCCATTTATCCACTGACATGGACTTATATTGTTTCCATGTCTTGGCTATTGTGAATAATGCTGCAATAAACACGGGAATGCAGATGTCCCCTCCATATTTTGTTGTCATTTCATTTCATTCATGTCATTTCATTCATTTAGGTATGTATCTAGAAGTGAAGTTACGGGATCATATGTCAAGAAGACAAATGGCAACAAATGTTGGTGAGGATGTAGAGAAAGGGGAAACTTTACATACACACTGTTGGTGGGAATGTGAACTGGTGTAGCCATTGTGGAAACAATATGGAGGTTCCTGAAAAAACTAAAAACAGATCTGCATTTTTACTTAACACAATTTATTACAATCCAATCTTGATCTATATATTTGCAATCTGATAGCTACACTTTAACTGTCTTCTCTTTCAAAGAATGTTGTCATAGTCCTATACCATTTTATTTTTTTAAATTTTTTTTCATTTTTTTCCATTTTATTTGGTTTGAATCAACTTTTCCTATAAGTACATAAATGTTTTAAAAGTGTAATTGTTTACTAATCCTGCTGTCAAACTCTATAATGATGGGTCGCTTTCTCCAAAGGCCTTTGATAATTTTGACTAAAAAACAGACCTTCTCTCAACTTACATTGAATTAGTTAATTCATATACTTTGCGAAGAGTAGGAGGATGACTCATTATGAACGTTAATGAATATTCCATCCAAAAAGGGATCTATTAGTTTATCATTTATTTGTATCGTCTTTTGATTGATTAAGCTTGTCACAAATCATTGAAGAGTTCATTATCTACAAGTAGAAAACAATAAAAGCAAACAAAAATCCTTTAGCTGGGAGCAAAAGTTTATCTTTAAAGAACGATCTTTGTTTTAGAAAACACATTATTAGACTTTTGGTTTATTTGTTTGTTTTGGAAAGTTTGTTCTCAGCTCATGGTCAGAATGAGCTGGAAAAGAGGTCTAGATGGAGCTAAGTTGTATTGCAGAAGACTATTAAATTTGGGGAAGGAGATTGAGGGAGAGAATGATAGTAGCTAGAAAAAGAACAAAAGAGGGGTGCCTGGGTAGCTCAGTGGGTTAAAGCCTTTGCCTTCAGATCAGGTCAAGATCTCAGGGTTCTGAGATTGAGTCCCGCATTGGGCTTTCTGCTCAGCAGGGAGCCTGCTTGCTTCTCTCTCTTTGTCTGCCTTTCTGACTACTTGTGATCTCTCTCTCATTCTGTCAAATAAATAAATAAAATCTTGAAAAAAAAAAAGAGACTTAAAAAAAAAAAAAAAAAGAGTTACCCAAAAAAAGGGAAAAGGGAAGAGCAAAGCAAAGGGTTGGAAGGATGAAGCCAAGTGATATAAAAAAATAAGAATCCATCTAACACCTGCACTTGAAGGCATGGATTCTAGTACTGTGGTTTGCTGAATTGCAATTCCCAATCATGGTAAAATCTTCACTTTTTCTTTATCAAAAATTGAAAACATGCACCCTGTTGTATATTTATGTCAGAATAGTGTGAATAAACCTAAAGTTATAAACATCAGGGGCACCTGGGTGGCTCAGTGGGTTAAAGCCTCTGCCTTCAGCTCAGGACAGATCCCGGGGACCTGGGATCGAGCCCCGCATCAGGCTCTCTGCTCTGCAGGAAGCCTGCTTCTCCCGCTACCATTCCCTCTGCTTGTGTTTCCTCTCTTGCTGTGTTTCTCTCTGTCAAATAAATAAAATCTTTAAAAAAAAATAAATAAACATCATGTGTGAAAGATATTGAAGTTTTAGGGGAGCCCGAAAATTGAAGACAGATATGGGTAAATAATATTTGGCACTTCTTAAGAAACAGTGCTGATGATAATAGAAGAGGCCCTGGATTTCTTCCTATGCTCGGTAAGAAAATTTGAGTTAATTTTAAGAGAATGTTGAAGTACATGAAGAATTCTGTGTTATAATTAGATGACTGCAGTATTATTATTTGAATGAAAATTAATAGCTAAAACCACCATCATTACAATCATTTTGCTTCTGTAATTACTTGGGATTGGTATAAAACATCTAACATCTATGCCATTCCCTGCATTTTACAAATGATCTTCAATGTATATCCACAAAGATTTTAATTTTCGTATTTTGTTTACTCTTAACTAACTGCTCATTCACATGGATTTATCTTCAGGCAATTATGTTCCGTTTTTAATATATAAGGACTCTTTTTCTGTTTCAAATAAAACTATATCTTATAAGGTAATCCACCCCGTAACTACAAAGCAGTCATATACCCAAAAAGTTAAATGCATTCAAGAGAAATATTCAATAATCTGCTTTCATTTTTTTTTAAATATTTTATTTATTTATTTGACAGAGAGAGAGATTACAAGTAGGCAGAGAGGCAGGCAGAGGGCGGGGAGAAGCAGTATCCCCACTGAGCAGAGAGCCCGATGCGGGGCTCCATCCCAGGACCCTGAGATCATGACCTTAGCTGAAGGCAGAGGCTTTAACACACTGAGCCACCCAGGCGCCCCATGCTTTCATTTTTAAAGAATATGTTATGACTGAACATCTGTTGGTATAACATTGGTGGAGACACATTAGTTGCTTTTTCTTTTTCAATTTTTTCCTCCTGTATGTTATAAAAAGCACTTCATGGCATGTTTATTTTTCTGTAAAATTTTTTCTCAGTATAAGCATTTGACAGTATTATCTAATCACTCTCTCCTGTCCTTGCCACAAAATTGAATACTTTTTTCATTGGGTATATACACATCTCTAACTGGAGATATCCCAATCAGTCAAAATGAAATTGATTTCTTTCTAAAAGAAAACATTATTTTTAATGTTTTCCAAAGTCATGGTACCCACAACAAATCTAATTTATTTGCCCAAACATAATTTTACTCTGGGCATCTATAATATTTTCCCAAATATACTTCTAATTAGAAATTCTTGTTTCTTTCTAGAGCATAAAAATATGCCTCTCTGTAAGAATATGTCTGCATAAAAGAATAATATCACTTTACTGTTTTACAGTTTCTTTCTTCTTGGGTCTCATTTTGGTCATTATTTTTTGTATTGCCAATTATGATGTGTTGGTCTCTATAGAATTGGTTGCCCAACATTAATGTTAGTTTGAGTATTGGGAAAAAAAAATTTTAGAAAATTTAGTAATGAACATAAGCCAATATTGTACTTCAAGCTTGTGGAAGAGAAGAACCTTCTAACTAAGCTAGTTCAAAAATCCAATATTATGAGACATGATATAGACAGAGAAAATGTTTAAATATTCTTTATTACACTGTATATAAGACAAAACATATATAACGAAGATTATCAGATCCCTGAATGACCATCAGCTTGGTCATTATATAACTAGTTTTCTAAAAGAACAGGAACAATTGCTTCCTAATGCTAGTAGCAATTAGTTTCTCCCCAAAAGAATGTTGTAAGTGACACCACAAGAAATATCTTTCTCAGATCAGGTTTTTGTTAATTTTCCCTTCACAACTGTACTTTCCTCAATACAGTTTAAAAGCTTTCATCTTTTTAAAAATGTTCTTTCTTAAATTGGGAGAGTAATTTTCTTTTAGTAAGCACATAACTGCAACTAGTTTGTGCGCTAAAACAAAGGTGTACCCTACAGGCGCCAGTAACTGTAGAGTCAGCTAATATGCCATTTCGTGAGAGTGCTCTGGTTTACTCTCATCTTCATTCTCTCATCTCATGGCTTCAGATCATTTGCTCTGTCTGTTCTAAGATTCACTGTAAGAGGTTATTAAATTGTATCCTCCTGCTTACCTTTCCTAGCAGTTTCTTATAGGAGAATTTGTACAGGTAAAAATAATTAGCCATTATCAGTCTCCAATCAGCAATTAGCTCCAATTAACACTTCCCAGCTGCTCAGTCAGGCCTGTGCTGACTTCTTTCAGTGGTTTCACACACTGAAGTTTGATCACAACACAAGCTAAAAATGTAAGCATCACTCATATCTTCTCATTCTGATGGACAATCTTTTTGATTACCTCCTGTTACCAAAGCAAATTACTTATTTTGTGGGGTCTCTAATGCATGCAGCTATAGGCAAATCAGTACCGAGATGGCAAAATGAGACCATGAAATATATAGCAGGCTGGTGGAGATAAGCTATAAAAAAGAGTGAAACTTAAGGCAAATGTTACCCACTCACAATTTAGCCTAGAATCCTGGAAGGAGTGCAGGCTATATCCAATATAAGTTTCTTATTAAAGTTTTCAAAAGTGCACAAATATGAAAACACAAAAGTTCACACATAATGATGTATAATCAAAATAATGATTAAAGAATACAATAAAAGTATAAATAGCTATACTATTTTATCTCATATAGATGATGAACAGGTAGGCAGGGAGGCAAAAGATGAAAGAAAAGAAAGGAAGAAGGGGAGGAGAAAAGGAGGAAGCAAGGGAGTGAATCCTCAATGCTAATATAAGTGTAGTAACTGGAATACTCAGACACCACTGGTAAGAAGAGAAAGCAGTTAGTCTTTCTGGAATGCTGTTTATCAATGTGGATTAAGAGCGTAACAGGCTATTTTTCACATCACTAAGAGAATTTCTAAAGATTTATCCTAAGGGGAAACGGATAAGCACAAAAGTTTTATACAAATGGGTTAATCCCAGATTTTCCAATAATTGTAAAAACTTAAGAACAGTGTATGTTTTTGAAAAAGGAGTTTTTAAAAATAGTAAAAACTTTCTAAGAAAACACTATAAAACTACTAAAGTTTTGTTATTAATAGTATTTAATGATTTATCCTGTGTTATCTTCTAGGAGTTCTATAGTTTTATGCTGTACTTTTAGATCTGTGACCAGTTTTGAGTTAATTTTTTGGGAAGCATGTGAGGTCTCTATCTGGATTAATTTTTTATAGAATCAGCTTGTTGGTGACCACAAAATAACTTGTGGAAATTTTATTGGAATTGTATCAAATCTAATGACTGAGTTAGGAAGAATGGATATCTTCATTATCCTGAATCTTCCTGTCTATGAATATGGACTATCTCTTCATTTATTTAGTTCTTTGATTTATTTTTTCAGAGTTTTGTAATTTTCCTCATATAAGTCTTATATACATTTTGTTAGATACCTAAGTATCTTCCTAGCATTGAGATTCTAATGTAGAGGAGCATATGTGGCTCAGTTGGTTAAGCGTCTGCCTTCGGTTCAGGTCCCGGGGGCCTGAGCCCCTTGTGGGGCTCCCTGCTCAGCGAGAGTCTGCTTCTTCCTCTCTCCCTCTACCCTGTTCATGCTCTCTCCCTATAATTTCTCTCATCTCTCTCTTTCTCAAATAAATTAAATCTTTTTAAAAAGATGTTAATATAAATGCTGTTATGTTTTAAATTTCAAATTCCACTTGTTCATTGCTGATGTATAGGAAAGCAATTGACTTTTGGACTTTGACATGCCATTATATGCTGCATGTCATTATACATTTGTCCAGAAGTATACAATGTACAACACCAAGAGTGAACCCAACGTTAACTATGATCTTTCTATGACAATGATGTGTCACTGTAGATTCATCAGTTGTAATGAACTTATCGCTCTGTTGAAGGATATTGATAATGAAGAGGCTATGCATGTATGAGAGGAGAGGCTATATGATAAATCTCTGTGGCTTCCTCTCAATGTTTCAGTGAACCTAAAACTGTTCTAAAACATAGTCTATTAACAAATATTTAATGGTTTGTGATAAACTTTAAAAAAGACAGATTCCTACGGCAGTAGGTGTTAGTTGCCACCAGCACTATTTTTTTTTAAAGAACTACTGATATGTAGCCAAATGAATGTTCATCCACCCAAAGCAAAGGAAGCCAATAAAAACTGACACTGAGGTTTGTAGTGAATGAAGGCTCTTTACTGGTGTGATGCCACTCAGGAGAATGGAGAGCTAGTGCTCTACCATTAATACATTCCAAACTCCTAGTTAGAAGTGTACATATCATAAATATTTTTAAATCATCTTACTTTTTTGTTTTGGAGCCACTATTTTCTTGCCTCATTCTAGCTGGGTTGGTCTCTAGACTTTCTGCACAAATGTTGCCTTTGAGATTCTTCAAAGCATGTTTCTGATAAAGTACCTAAAACAGACACAGAATACTTAGAATTCAACAATTAGAAAACAAACAAACCAAACAAAAAATGGCAAAAGATTTGAATAGATACCTCACCAGAGAATATAATAGAAAAAACAGACAAACAAACAAAAACAAAAACAATGTGAAGTGATATTCAATATCATTTGTCATTAGGGGATTGTAAATGAAAACAATAATGAAATTCCTGTATACACCTGTTAGAATAGCTACAAAATAAAAAGATACTGACAGCAAGGCTACAGAGCCACAGAAAGTCATATTCATTGCAAGTCTGTGCAGCCACTTTGGACAACAGTTTGGCAATTTCTTACAAAACTCAATACCTTCTTGCACAGGATCCAGTATTTATGTTCCTAGATATCTACACAACTAATTTGAAAAATTATTCCATGAAAAACCTACATGTGAGTGTTTATAGCAACTTTAATGATAATCAACAAAAACTGGAAGTAATCAAAATAACCTTCAATAGGTTAATGGATAAACGAACTGTGGTATATCCCATAAAGTGAAATGTTATTCTGCAATAAAAAGCAATGAGCCTCTAGCTAAAAAAGACATAGATGAATCTTAAATGCACACTGCCAAGTAAAGAAGCCCATCTAAAAAGGCTACAGATTGCATAATTTCAACTGTATGATATTCAGGAGTAGGCAAAACCATAGTAATGGTAAAAACATCAGTGGTTGCTAAGGGCCTAGGGGGGAGAGGGCTGAATAGGTAAGCACAGGGAATTTTTGACGTTCTGAAACTTTTATGATACTCTAATAATGGATATAAGACACTATGCTTTTGTCAAAACCTACAGTATATTACAGTGCAAAGACTGAACCTTAATGTATGCAAATTCTGAAAAGTCATTTAGGAAGTACGAGATCCCAGGAGGGAATGTAGAGTGTGACAAGATAGTCTAAGTGTATTACAAATACATGGAAATGCTGACCTAAATAATTTTGGAAACGAATGTAGTGTGCAGAATTTAGGGCAAAACGAACTATGCAAAAGCATTATAGTCTATTTAATAGAGTTGTTTTCCATGGGAGTGTGGGTTAACAATTCTGATGCTGCTTGACATTTACATTGGAATTGAACAATGAATTAAATAAGTCGGAAATGGTGGCAGCCAAGTTTTTATTGGTGAGTATTTATAAATAAACAAGGAAAAGAACTAACATAATCCACATTGTTAGTAATCTATTAATACTATAGATTAGAACTGGAGACAACAGAATAAGCTCACATTAAATTTAATATAGATTCAAACGGTTTCATACAGAAATAGTTACAAATATGTGTATATACATGGGTTAGTAAGCACACATATAGTTTCTAGCTTGGACATCTGAGAAGGCTTAGGTATAAGGATACTTCAGTACCATTGAACACACTAGTACCTAGTTCTTGATTTCTAAGGCTATTGTCCAATAAAAGGGATGAGGGATCCAAGAAAATGGCTGATTCTGGAGCTAGAAATAAACAAGATGAGACAAGAGGACTATATAGTGCCAGCATGTAAGAAAGTGAATTTTTAAATACCTGTATTGATGAGAGTATGTCAAAGGGAGACAGGAATCAACTGAAAAGGTACTCAATGGCCAATGCTGGAACAATTTGAGCAACAAAAAAATTAAAGTAGTATTAAGTTGCAATCCAAAGTATGAAATAAAAATCTATGATCCACACTGACATAAATGATTGAGTAAATGAATAAATGCAGAAAGACATACAAATATCCTTTGCAGAGGAATTCTAAATAATTTATGTAGAAATTCCACCCCCCAGGAGCTGGGGCATAATTCCCAAATTCCCCCCCAAAAGTACAGTATGGGAAGGGGACAAAAAAGTAACCCTAAAGTAGAGAAATCTGACCAACCTCCATTTGGTAATTGAAGTCGGCATCAACAACAATAATAATAAAAAATCACCTGAATGTCTATAAAATACCTGTCCCATACTCTTCAAAACTGTTAAGTTCATCAAAAATGAGAAAAATCTGAGAAATTATTACAACCAAGAGGAAACAAAGGAGATATGATGACTAAATTTAATAATGGCATCTTGGCTGGGATTCTGGAATGGGAAAGTTAAACTAAGTTAAAACTAAGTTTTAAAGTTTAAAGTTTTAAAGTTAAAACTAAGGAGAGAAAACTAAAGGAATCTGAATAATTTATGGACTTTAGTTAAAACTAATGTATCAATAATGTTTCACTGATTGCATCAAATATACCATACAAATGTAAGATGTTAATAATACAGGAGACTGGATATAGTATGTATGACAACTTTTACCATATTCACAATTTTCCTGTAAATCTAAAATTGTTCAAAATCTTTAAAATGTTTTCTGTTTTTTTTTAAGATTTTATTTTTTTATTTGACAGAGAGGAGAGAGATCACAAGTAGACAGAGAAGCAGGCAGAGAGAGAGGGGGAAGCAGGGTCCTTGCTGAGCAGAGAACCTGATACGGGGCTCGATCCCAGGACCCTGAGATCATGACCTGAGCCGAAGGCAGAGACTTCAACCCACTGAGCCACCCAGGCACCCCAAATGTTTTCTATTTTTTAAAAAAGAATTGATTATTCTCAAAAAGCAAATTTAAAAAAGCTACTGATAAGCATATGTGATATTTTATAGTTCTGTTCAAACAGCATTATTCCAAACCAAAGATGATTTTGATCATTATCAATTCATTTAGTGCTTGCAAGAATATTATTAAGGAAAATTACTAATAGATAAGGTAATATCGTAGCAATGGAGAATAAATGGTCTTTATTTTTCTTTATTCTGGCTTCTTCTAAACTGCATGTTTCAAATAGGCTACAATAACACAAAGGGTTATTTGGACCTCCTTGTAATATAATTTACACATACCTTTTTAAAAATAATTTTTCTGATACACAATGAGGTGAAATATGAGCACATGGTATTAGGTACATTTTATTCTTTCCACTAACAGAGATTATTGGTGTTAGCACTGTTGCCAGAGTTTCCATTAATTTGGGGTTATTAGTCTATTTTTGGCTATAATGCAGTTTTCCCTCTAATTCTTTGTTTTTTTCTTTCACAGAACACATTCATTGAACTGTGTGGCTTCTATAATTTTCAAATAAATACCATCCAAGTCATGCTTGATATAACAAGTCCTTAAAATTATAAAAAGATAACATGTATACCTATCACAACATATATCATTTGATTATTCTTTAGGTAAATGAAAAGTGGTTATACTCTGTTGCTAAGAGAGTAGATCTTAAAATTTTTTTAAGAAATTTTACAAGAAAATAATTGTATTTTCTATACAATTGTAACTATATGTGGTGATGAATGTTAACTAAATTTTAATATAATATTGTATGTCAGTTATATCTCAAAAAAAAAAAAAAATTGAAACAATGTTGGTTTGTAACCTTCCTGGCAGCTTCCCTGGTATAATCTGAAACTGACCTCTGTACTCAGAGGGCATAGAGAGATGGAAGAGGCAGGCCACTCCAGGCTGGTAAGTGAAAGTTTCAATAAGCAAAGGGAACTTACATATCAGGCTTGTTTTGGGCAGCAGCAAAATGAATGGACTCACAAATTAGCCCATCAAACCTTAAGTTTATAAAGAGGCCTTAACTGGGTCCAGTCATATATACTTTGCAGGTGCACTCAACATCACATCATTTTCTCAAGGCTGTGTTCTAAGAGCAACCTCTGAAAGTGGAAAAGGCAAGCAGAACCCACATTTCAAGGACATAAGAGGAGGTGAGAAGCCGTCTAGTACCAGGGTCCAGCTCATAGGTCAACTGGTGGCCATGGCTTTTCAGTTACACTCTCCAACAAACAAAAAAGCGGGAATAAATTATCTGCAACTTATATAAAAATAAAAGGTTATTTTTCTAAAATATAAACAGCTCCTACAAAGTAATAAGATATTAACAGCTTAATAGAAAAATTGACAAAGGTTCACTTTATGTGAATTCTTTTTATAAGAATTTTAAATGGCCCTTAAAATATGAAAGAGTGCTCATAATATAATAAAAGAAATATAGATTAAGTCTCACCATGATATATTTTTTACCTGTATAGTTAACAAATACTTAAAAATTTATTAAACAAGTAAAAATTTATATCATCTGTATTGGCTAGAATATGGGGAAATAAGCACTCTCATACATTGATGGTAGGAGTATAAATTGATATAACCTCAATGTAAGGCAATTTGGTCAAGTCTATCAAAAATACAAATGCATATGCTGTTTAGCCAGAAACTATTTCCACAGTTTTTCTATAGAAAATGCACACATGTGAAAAAACTTATGTATAATAATATTCTAAAAAATATAGTATTCTCTTCAGCATTATTTTAATAAGTAAAATTTTTTAAAAACCCATATTGATAGAAGACTGGTTAGATAAAATAGTATATCCATAAAAGGTTATGCTACACAAGAGTCAAAAAAGAATGAGTTTATGTACTTAGTATGTAAACAGATATGGACAATATATCATTTTAAAAACTTAGGGACAGAGCAAGTTATATATCATGTGTATGGGCAATATATTTCTACATAACAAATCACCCCAAAACATAATAAAACATCCATTAATATAGAAGGCGGTTGCATTTTTTTCTGAATGATACATTTTTATCTGAAATTGTTACATTTTTGTGTCCATATATTTGCTTTGGAATGGATAAATGATGGAAGAATGCATACATACAGAAAAAAAGATTCCACTCTATTCATAAGTATTCCATTCTTATACTTTAATTATAAATCCTAAATGAAATTTTAAAGTAAATGGAAAAGTTTTCAACTTTAGAATTGTGGCCAGGTTAGATTTTGAAATAGATCATGCATATTTTTGTCTGGAAAAACTCACATTATCTTTGCTCCCAAATCCAAAAATTATATTTGCAGTTTTAATGACTTTGCAACCATATTCTGGTTTTTGGAAGTGTCAAATGAGTTAATATATATAGAATTAACCTGTTCACAATAATTGTTATTAATTATTTTTTATTATACTTATTACTGTATTTTCAATGCCTATCATAATGCTTAACCATATAAGAATATGTAAATAGCATTTTTTCCCCAAATACTTTTATTTTATTTTTCAGTGTTACAAGATTAATTGTTAATGCACTACACCCAGTGCTCCATGCAATATGTGCCCCCCACAATACCCACCACCAGGCTCGCCCAACCCCCCAATCCTCTCCTCTCCAAAACCCTCAGTTTGTTGCTCAGAGTCCACAGTTTCTTATGGTTCATCTCCCCTTCCAATTTCCCCCTATTCATCCTTCCTTTACTTCTCACAATGCCCTCCATATTTTCCTTATGCTCCACACCTGAGACCATAAGATAATTGACTCTCTCTGCTTGACTTACTTATTTCACTCCACATAATCTCTTCCAGTCCCATCCATGTTGATACAAAACTTGGGTATTCATCCTTTCTGATGGAGACATAATATTCCATTGTATATATATGGACCATATCTTCTTTATCCATAAGTGAATAGCAGTTTAATAAAGATTTAAATTTTTTGTTTCTATCATGTTTGAAATTTTTTTTTTTTTAAGATTTTATTTATTTGACAGAGAGAAACACAGCGAGAGAGGGAACACAAGCAGAGGGAATGGTAGCGGGAGAAGCAGGCTTCCTGCAGAGCAGAGAGCCCGATGCGGGGCTCGATCCCAGGTCCCTGGGATCTGACCTGGGCCGAAGGCAGACGCTCAACGACTGAGCCACCCCATGTTTGAAATTTGATAGCAAATTGGAACCAGGATGACTAGTAATTCAAGCAATTAGGCTATCATATTGCTGGGAACAAAAATGACTTTATCAAAATATTAATTAAAGCTAACTATTCATAAAAGCCATAATTCTTTCCCAAATCCCAAAACCCACCTGGGCTTCTTGTCGCCTGTGCTCCCAGCTTTCCCCCCTTAGAGTCTTCACATGTTATTCTTTTTCCTTAGCATAATCCTGTCAACTCATTTTCTGATGAACTTCTGTTCTTAATTCTGGGTTCATTTATCTATTACTACAATAATGCCACATTAAAAACACCTTAGAAACTGTTGCTTTGCCACAGCAACAGTTATCTTTATGCATGAGTTTGTAGTGCACTGTGAGATCATGATGACATAGTCTGGGCTCAGCTGATCTTGGTTCGGCTCACTCAAACATTTGCAGGAAGCTGGTTTGGCATGGGCTGACAGATGTAGATGACTTTACATGTGCTCCCATTCCTCCAACCACCTACTCTCAGCATGCTCTATGGTGATAAGAAGATTACAAAGGGAAATGAAAACACAAATATGCTTTCTCAATCTTCTGCCTGGTCAAAGAAATTCACCCAGGAAGCCCAGAATTAGTGTGGGAAGATATTGTCAAATGATTATCGATATTGACAGGCGGGAAAAAATGAGTTATTCATGCAATGCATCTACCACAATATCTGTATCTCTTTTTTAAGGAGAAAAAAACTACATTCTGAGTCCTAGCAGATGGGAGTAAACTGAAAGATTAAGCAAAAATAATAGAAAACAGTTGGTCCCTATTAATTAGAATGGTTTTGCACAGTTCTTGACTTTGGTGAGAAATTTTACACACCAGTTTCCTTACCTAATTTGATTTTTTTTTTAATCTAAAGAATTAGATGAGTTACTGTTATCAAGATGGAGTCAGAATGTTCTGGTCATCTATTCCTGTACAACAGAGTATCCCAAAATTTAGTGGATTAATATAAGAACTATTTCATTTGTTCCTTAGTCTATGAATCAGAAACTTTGATAGGACACGTCAGGGACATCTTATCTTTGTTCAAGGAGTCTGCTGGGGCTGAAATGCCCAAGATTATTTCTTATTTCACATGTGTAGTTCTTCAGCCAAGATTGCTTCAGTGTTTGAGGAAGAGCTAGAATGTTTCAAGTGGGACTGTATGATCCATTTCCAAGATGAATCACTCATATGGCCATCGAGATGGTCCTAGCCGTTAGCTAGAAGCTCAAATTTTCAACTGACAAAAAGTATGTTCCTTGCTGTCAGTTGGGGTCCTCCATTCCCCTGCACCAATGGTCTTAGATTTTCTCCCAGCATAATGGAATCAGTATATTTGTACTTCTTAGGTGGTGAAAGTACAGAAGTACAGAAGCAGAAACTGCTAGCATTCCTTAAGGCTTAGGCCCAGAAATGGCACAACATCACTTAGTTAAAGAAGATCATATAGACATCTGGGAGGGGGAGGGGCAGTGGAAGTGCTAAAAAGTTATGAATATTAGGAGGCATTATTCATTAGGGCTGCTAACATGACCCTTTACAATAGGCTACTCTCTGTCCTCTGCTAATTTATGACCTAACATATGCAAAACACATTCAAACACCTGCCAAAGACACTCCAAATCTCATCCTATTACAGCATCAAACTCAAGTTTGAAATCCCAGGTCATGTTATGTAACTCATGTTCAGGTAGAAACAAGATCTCTCAAGTGCAGTTCCTTTCAATCTGAACATCTATGGACTAAATAGACAAGTTGCTTTTTCCCCATATTTAAAGTAAGAATTGCATAATTTCAATAAATATTTCATTCATAATGAGACAGGATTAATGTGATACATATAGCATTCATTTGTTTATAATCTTTCTTAAATGTAGCCAAGCACATTAACCAGTTCTTAATGAAATCCCAGTTTTACTCCTGGGAATGGTTCTATGTGATTCTTGTATCATATGTCTATATCTCTATATATTCTAGATGTTTTCTGTGATTCCTGAATCTTCCTTCTGAGTCATACTTTACTTAAAAAAAAAATGACATGCTTGTAGCTGAGTAGTTTTCCCAGCCTGTTCTCTGCCTGTAGGAAATTGGTGGCCTAGAAACCTATATCCATTCTGCAGTTTAGTTAGCCCTTTTCCCAAACTAATATATTTTTCTTTATAAATGTGGGCATTTCTT
>CM053618.1:15189972-15212797 GCA_028646535.1 Procyon lotor
ATGTGGGCATTTCTTATGTATTAAGTTACAATCCTCTCCAGTAGACACAGCACAAACACATTTACACATGTGAAAACAGGCACACAAACACATTTCTCAAAGAGGCAGTCTCCCCTTTATTTTGTGCTGTACACCAGGGTTCTTAAAATTGTTATGGGCTTTATTCTCCAGTTGAGAGAATCTTGACAAAAGGTCTCATAGGAATTGGGTTGTGCAGATGTTAGTTTTCTGACTTTTAATAGTTTCACTAAGACCAATTTCTTATTTTGAGAACCTTAAGCTAGCTCAAGAAACTGGAACTGAAGAATAGTTTTATTTTCCAATATCAGTTTTGGTTTAGAAATATTTTCCTTAGATTCTGCTTAAAAGTGATTGGTTTTTCATTAGTTCATTTCTTTTCACCTTTACCTCATTATATATATATATATAAAATAAAGCACATACAACCAAAAACCAAACAGTAGTTGGCACTTTTAAGACCTGCAATGAAATTCTGGTGGCCAAACATACAAGTTTACAAGTTAATTAAAAATATTTTTCATCTTTGGGGCGCCTAATAGCTCAGTAGGTTAAGCATCCGACTCTTGGTTTTGGCTCAGGTCATGATCTCATGGAGATCCTGGGGTTGAGCCCCCTGTTCCACTCTGCACTCAGTGGGGAGTTTGCTTGAAGAATCGCTTCCACTGCCCCTCCCCAACTCACATTCTCTTGCTCTCTCTGTCTCTAAAATATATAAATAAATCTTTAAAATCTTAAAAAAAATATATTTCTTGTCTTCTAAGTCACCACAGTGATATTCTTGCCAATCTTTCTGCCAATAAAAACATAAATTTCATTTTCCCCAGTGTCCAATAGTAATTTCTTCGCTGTCCGTTTATACACCTCTAACAGTCTCCTCAAGTGTTTTCAGCCTGCCACCACTAATGCAAGTCATTACTACTTGTTTTGGATTTTTGTTATGCCATCACCTAAATTCTAGTTATTAATTTTGAATCTATAGCTGTTGTCTTAGAACTTTAAACTCTTGTGATAGAATGATAAAGACTGGGTGCTTTGTAAACCAAAGACATTTCTATCCCACAGTCCTGGGGGCTGGCAGTCTGAGTTCGGAATTCCAGCATGGTCAGGTTCTGGTGCAGTCCCTCTTCTGGGTTGCAGACTGCCAGTTTCTCATCCTGTCCTCACCTGATGGAAGGGGGTGAGGGATCTCTAAACCTTTTGTTATAAGGACACTAATCTTATCCTAATTACCTCCCAAAGGCCCCGCCTCCTAATACCATTATCTTTGGGGTTATGAATTTTGAGAGGACACATAGAAGTTGTTACTGTTTGAACTGGGTCCCTCCAAATGCATATGATGAAGCTTAACTCCTCGTGTGACTGTATTGGCAGATAGGGCCTTTAAAGAGATAACTAGTGTTAAATGAAGCCATAAGGATGGGGCCCTAATCTAATGTAACTAATGTCATTATAAGAGGAAGAGACACCAGGGATGCAAGGACACAGTGAGATGGTAGTTATCTGTAAGCCAAGGAGAGCAGTCTCTGGAGAAAAACCAAGCCTGCTTATGTTCTGAAACTGGACTTTAAGCTGCCAGAACTGTGAGATATGAATTTCAGCTCTTAATCTATGATACTCTGTTAATGGCAGCCTTAAGAAAGTAATACGTCTGTATAAGAAACTACTCAACATTTTTTTTTTAATTTTTATTAACATATAATGTATGATTTGCCCCAGGGTACATGTCTTTGAATCGTCAGGCTTACACATTTCACAGCACTTACCATAGCACATACCCTCCCCAATGTCCACAACCCAGCCACCCTATCCCTACCCCCCCATTCCCCGCCTCCCAGCCACCCTTAGTTCATTTCGTGAGTTGAGGAGTCTCTTATGGTTTGTCTCCCTCCCCATCCATTCCTGTTTCATTACTCAACATTTAATGGCTTCAAACAGCTCTGTTATTTTCTCATGATTCTTTGATTAGGCATTTGGATAAGACCTTGTAAAGACAAATACTTTCTTCACCACACATCAGTCCAAGATGGTTGCTTTATTCACATACCTGGTGTATCAGCTAGAGTGGTCTGAATGCCTGAGAGCTGGCCAGGATCCATTTTCAAGATGTCAGAATCATGTGGCTGGCATTCTGGTAGCAGGTGCTGATTGAGGTTTATCCATGACTCTCAGTCAGGGACTAGTGTTTGCTCTGGCCCATGTACTCTCTTTAAATGGCTATTTCAGCTATCTGTGTTTCCCATACAGAATGATGGTCTCAAAGTTGTTGCTTTAAGTGGCTGATAGCTTCCTGATAAATTGTCACAATGTCTTAAAGTTTTGGCCTGGAACTGGCACAGCTACACTTTCTGTCACACTCTTTTGGTTAAAGCAGATCATGGAGCTGGCCCAGATTGAAATAAGGAATGAAATAGCACTTGATTTGGAATTATCTGTGGATTACAGTTATGTTTTATCATTTATGCAAATAAGGAATAATTCAATATTATCTTATTGACAGACTTTTTTAGATCACATCTGTTTTAGATTGTCTTACAAAATTAAAAATGCACAGGACATTTTTATTTTATATTGAGGAAAAGTAGCTACAATTTAGGCCTTTTGGAATCATGAATATCCCTAATCTTTATGAATTAGGTGGTGTAGCATATTTGCATAAGACTATATTTATGATGCTTCCTTATGTCTGTGTTTGTTTTCCATTAATTATGTAAGATCTCTTAAAACTGCCTAAATCCCAATGTGCTGCAGGCCATGTTCCAAAATTTTATTTTTATACATAAGGTGCACAATGAAGAAGCCTAATCCTGAGGGAAGTATTTAATTCAGTTGCTAGTGAATCAGAGAATACTATTTCTTCAAGTCTCATTTCTCTTTTCTGTTGCTGAAATCTCATTATCATTGTCACAAAAATCAGTGTTAATTACACTTTATTAGTATACACAAATCTATTAGCATTTTTCAGAGACCAAAACAAATTTAGGAGCAAGGTGGCTAAATTTTCAAAATCATTTTTTCTTTACAAGACACTTTTTTCCTTTCTTATTAAGAGATATGGGGAATGTTCTAAATTGCCTTTGTATCACTCCTCTTTTTGTAAATCATGCTTTGGATTTACTCAAAACCTACACTACATATAAAATTTTTTTGTATGTGCTTTAAAGCTTGATATGGATCATGTAATGGGTTGAATTGTGTTCTTCCCAATTTCATGTGTTAAAGTTCTCTCCCCTTGTCCCTCAGAATGTGACTGAAATTAAAAGATAGGGCTTTTAAAAAGGTAGTTAAGGTTCATTAGGGTGGGTGCTAATCCAATGTGACCAGTATCCTTATAAGAAGAGGACATGTGGACACATATGAGTGTGCACAGAGGAAAGGCCATGCGAGAGAGAAGACAGCCATCTACAAGCTAAGAGGAGAACTCAGAATGAAACTCTGCTGAGACCCTGATGTTGGACTGCTAGCCTTTTTGACTGTGAAAAAATAAATTTCTATGGTTTATCTCACGTGGTCTGCAGTACTTTGTTATGGCAGCCTTAGCAAACTATTACAGGTAGTAATATCAATAATACAATGATAGGAAGGGGAGAACTATCCCCAGTAATCATCTATTCATCCATTCTAGAATGAGCCTAAGAAAACCCAAACCTATATTATAGATAAATCAAGGTTAATACTATGTATATATTTCCTAGTTAAGAGAAACTGTCCTCAATGGCCATGCTCTATAAAAAGGTATCCTAATCTTGGTCAGTACCCAGTGAGTAAATTAAGCAGTGAGATTTCCACACAAACAGAGATGGTACTAAATATCACAGTTTTGTTTTTTTTTTTCTGGATATTTTTGAATTTAGAAATGAAAGTAATTATCTGTCATATGATGGGGGACATTTTGAACTAAAAAGATGCTTGAAAATATTCCATAAAATGGCAGTAGCAGGAGGGGCTATATATACAAAAGATAGCTATGAATAACTAAACATTAAGCTAACGGAAGCCATGAAACAAAAAAAGATTACCTGGAATGGAGATGGTTGGTGACTGCAAAAAAAGTGGAAAGAGAGAAAATAGAAAGGGCAGGGATAGTGGTGGGACCTGAGACACCATAATTAAAGTGGATCAAAAATACCCTATTGCCAAAGACACAGCAAAACACTTTAGTGACTGAGGCTTAGTCTCTAATAGCTATAGTAAACTTTTCACCTACCTTAACTCTTGCAGTTGTTGACAGAGACAACTGAGTGATGATTCCAGGCTATGCATGAATTTTTGGACATCTTTATTTCTTTTAACAAAACCCCATTGTCTGGAGGAACACAGAGTTCATAGAATTATGCCAAAAGATCTGGTTTCATTAGAAGGCGTGAAGTCTCTATCTCCATGTAAGAGAGTATCGTGAAAACATTAAAATGATTTTACAAAATGCAATATACCATGTATCAACAAACCATTATATCAACATCTTACTGTGATATAGGTATTATTACTTGCACTTTAAAAGTGAGTTTCCTTTTGGATAATATGGACATTTTCACAATATTGTATTTCCATCAATGAACATGTGATGTCTTTCCATTTATTTTTCTCTTTAAATTTTTTTCATCAATGCTTTGTAGTTTTCAGCATACGAATCCCCATTAGTTAAGTTTATTCCTGGGTATTTTATTCTTATTGACACAATTATAAAGGGGATTGTTTTTGAAATTTCTTTCTTGGATATTTTATTATTAGTATAGAGGAAGGCAACTAATTTCTGAATGTTGATTTTGTATCTTGCTACTTTGCTGAATTTATTTATTCTAACTTTTTTTTTCTTTTTGTTACGGTTGAATTTTATTTATTTTTATTTTTTAGTGGAGTCTTTAAAGTTTTCTACATATAAGATCATACCATCTGCAAACAGAGATAATTTTACTTCTTCCTTTCTGATTTGGGTATTTTTAAATTTTTCTTTCTTATCTAATTGTTTTGACTAAGACTCCTAGTACTATATTACATAGAAGTGGTGAGAGGGGGCATTCTTGTCTTATTGTTGATCTTAGAAGAAAAGCTGCCTTTCACTACTGAATTAGGATGTTACCTGTGAGCTTTTCACATAATGTCTGTATTACAATCTATAAATTCAAAGCAATCTATAGATTCAATGCAATCCTTATTAAAATTCCAATGGCATTGGGGTGCCTGGGTGGCTCAGTAAGTTAAGCATCTGCCTCCGGCTCAGGTCATGATCTCAGGGTCCTGGGATCAAGTCCCACATTGGGTTCCCTGCTCAGCAGGGAGTCTGCTTCTCCTTCTACTCCTCCCCCCTGCTTGTGCTTGCCCTCTCTCTCTATCTCTCTCTCTCTCTCATGTGCTCTCTTACACTCTCTCTTTGTCAAATAAATCTTTAAAAAAAATTCCAATGGTATTGTTTACAGAAATGGGAAAAAAATCCTAAATTATGGAACAAAACATCCTGAATAGCTAAAGCAGTCTTTAAGTAGAGACATTACATTTCTTGATTTCAAAATACATTACAAAGCTACAGCAACTACAACAGTATGGTACTGGTATTAAAACAGACATGTAAACAAATGGAATAGCATAGAAAGCCCAGAAATAAACTGGATCTTCAAGAATACCAACCGTACACAACGGGGAAAGGACAATCTTGAATGAATAGTTCTGAAAAGTAGATATTTATGTGCAAAAGAATAAAACTGGACTCTTAATATACAACATACACAAAAATCAACTGAAAATGGATTAATAATTTAAACCTAAGACCTTAAAGCATAAAACTTCTGGAAGAAAACCTCATGGGAAAACTCCTTGACAAGGTTTTCACAATGATTGTTTAGATGTGGCATCAAAAGCATAAGCAACAGGAGCAAAAATAAACAAGTGGAACTTCATCAAACCACCAAACTTCTGCAGAGCAAAGGAAACATCAACATGGTGAAAATGCAACCAAAGAATGAGAAAAAATATTTGCCAATTATATCTGACAAGGGATTCATATCCAAAATATATAAGAAAATCTTATACTTCAATAGCAAAAACACAAACTTTTAAAAAAGTTTAAAAATGGGCCAATAATTTGAATAGGTATTTCTCCAAAGAAGACATACAAATAGCTGGCAGATATTTGAAAAGATGATGAGCATCGTCACTAATCATGAGAGAAATGAAAATCAAAGCCATCATGACATAACACCTCGTACTTGTTAGAATGGCTATTATCAAAAAGACAAAATAACAAGTGGGAATGTAGAGAAATTGGAACCCGTGTACACTGTTGGCTGGAATGTAAACTGGTACAGAAGCTATGGGAAATAGTATGAAGCTTCCTCAAAAAATTAAAAAATAGAACCACCAAAAAATAAAGATAAAAATAGAACTACCTTCCAGTATAGCAATCCCACTCCAGGGTATATACTCAAACAAATTAAAATCAAGACCTTGAAATGATATCTGCATTCTCTTGTTAATTGTAGCATTAGTCACAATTGCCAAGGATGTGGAAACAACCTAAATGTCCATTGACGGATGAATGGATAACAAAAATGTGATATATAGGTATATACATAGAACGATATGCTGTTCACCATTAAAAAAAAAGGAAATCCTGCCATATGGGACACTCTGGATGAAACTGCAGGGTATTATGCTAAGTAAGTGAAATAATCCAGTCATTGAGGGACAAAAATACTGAATGGTTTCATTTATATGAAGTACGTAAAAATAGTCATACTAATAGAAATAGAGTAGAATGGTGATTGCCAGAGGTTGGGGTGATGAAGAAATAGGGAGCTGCTGTTCAACAGGTATAAAAATTCAGTTAAACAGAGGACAAATGTCTGGAGAGGAATAGTGGCGATAGTTGTACAATGACAAGAACGTCCTTAATGATAATAAACTGTACACTTAAAAAAGGTTAAGATAGCAAATTTTATGTTATGTGCATTAATCATTTTTAAGTGAATTTCTGGGAGGTTAAATAAATTTCTCAAGCTTACCAAACTATCAAATGCAGAGTGTGAATGCAAATCCAGTTTCTCTGATTTTAATTAAGAGGGTCTTATCAAATATATTGAATAACTATATATGCCCTGTGATAAAGAATCGGAATATTCTGAAACTGTGAAAGGTGCTTTTATTACTTAGAATCTTATCTATGATTATAATTTAATTTGAAACAATCAGATGTAAACTTACTTTAAGGAAATTCAAAGCAAATTCAGGTACAGCAGCATTTACTAACAAGCAGAGTCATCCCATCATCTATTTATGGGCATTTTTCTTTTCAGTGTAAATAATGCATAGATGTTAAGGATCATCACCTACCTATAGTCTGTGAATTCAGGTGAAAGGACATAGTTGTCACTTTGATCTTAACAGAAGGCAGAAATGTCATACTGTTCAGCATCCAAGCTCTCATTGGCTAAAATGTCACCTCATCTATGAAAGCAATCCATTTATTGCCTCTGTAATCCACAGATTATAGGGAACCTAAAATTGTCCTTGAACTGATGAAATTAAATGCTTACTTAGAAATACGTCATATAAATTTATGATGCTAATAATTATCTCTTTTTAATATTCATCATGAGTACCTGAAGCACTTAAAGGAAGAATGATTTCTTTAAAAGCATACAACCATTTTTAGTTTTTTTAATTTCATTTAATAATTGGCATTTTGACACAAAACTTATTTTTCCTAAAGGAAGGCAGGTAAGTATATGTCTGTGTATCCTACTTATAGTACATAGATAAATCTAATTAGCATTTAATTAAACTGTCATATCAACATTACCTATGTATGTGTCTGTAATTTAATTGAAGATAACTAAAAGATTCATTTATCAAATTTGCTGTGCAATATATACATCATTCTTTAAAAAGGTGAGGGCTTGAAAATACCAATCCCAGAAATCATGGGTCTGTCATCATCAGCGGAAATTGCCTTGACTCAACAGATTTTTCTACTAGCCATAGTCTCCATAACCTCATGTGAATTATATTTAGCTATATAATACTAGCAACATTTTAAACATTATTCAGGTAATATTTAAAATATTGTGGACATAATTTGAACATATGATTTACAGAGGAAGGTCCAGATATACTAATAAATTATTCTTAAGTAAGTCACTAGGTGAACAAGGCTTGTACAAATGGATTATTAGTTAGTAATGGCTTTTAGGAAAAATAAATGTATACAGCAGACATTCTCTCCTGTTTCTACTGGTTTCTTCTCCTTCTCCCTTTGCTGTCAGAACTTTGACTTTGCTCAGTGCATATTCCAGGCATGAACCAGGATTTTTAAGCCCTAAGACAATTAGGGCACTGTCACCCATTTTTCATATTTTTAAGTTTCCCAGTCTCTCCTGCAACTAGAAATATCTAGTTAAGCACATTCAAGTCAGTGGGATGTAAGGTCCAGAATGCTTGTGTGCTTAGGGGTAATAAAAGCTTTTCATTTAAAAAAAAAAAAAAAAGGAACAATGGAAGAGAAAGACTTTTATTCCATATGCCTCTTTCCTACTTGTTACATGTGTTTTTGAGGAGATGTTTAAGTTATCTTAAAACTCTCCTAGGATTATATTTGTTTGACATTGGAATTCAACGCAATGAATGTGTGGAGATCACAGAGCATGATTTGGAATCAGGTAGGAAACCTGGCATCTGGCATTAGCCAAGATTTAGATTTGGACAAGTCATTTTACCTGGTTTCCCTATATATTCTATGAGGAAATTAAACAAATATAATTTCATATAAAGAATCTAATTTCTAAGTTTCTGGTTGAATGAGCCCAAAAGAGTGAATACTCTGAGAACAAATCAAATAGACTTGCCATTGTATGGCTTAAAACAAACAAAAACTATTTAACAGTTTGCCATAGTTCAACACAAATATCTCGTGGGTACTTTGAACTTGAATTTGAAATATAGACAATGTATTTTAACTGGATATATTTGTAAGGAAAAATGCAATCTACTTTCAGTAGACCCATTACCTTTGTTTAAACACTTATCAAAGAGAAATAGGAGCTTAAATGGGTAACAAAGTTTTAAGAACATTCCTAAAAAAGGAACAAAAAAGGTCTATGAATCAAAATGAGTTAGTGCTGAGAGTTACATTTTAACTACAAGCTACTTTAACAAGTTTTCATATTATTGAAGATACAATATTAAAACATAGTTTTCAGTTTAAATTTACCTAAATATAATTACCCTGAGCATGAAAAGATCTACCCTTCTATAACCTAAAGAAAGCAAAAACTACTTTTTAAACATTATCTTAATGCTGTGATCAATGGTTCTCTTTAATTTGTATAGTCATTTATCATTTAAGCAATATTATACTAAAGTACAACTTTTTTTCCCCTGGACATTTCCTAATTACTTCCACAACAAATATTTTCCAGTGATGGTTAATTTTATGTGTCAACTTGACTGGACTGAAGGATGCCCAGATGGCTAGAACATTATTTCTGGGTATATTTGTGAGGGTATTTCTGGAAGAGATCAGCATTTATTTGATTTGGTAGACTGAGTAAAGAAGATCACCAGTGTGAGTGGACATCATCCAGTCCCTTATGGGTCCAAATAGAACAGAAGTGCCAATCTATATACATAGTCTCTCTCTCTCTCTCTTTCTCTTTCTCCTTGAGCAAGAATGTCTATTTTTTTTTCTATCCTATGACATTGGAGCTCCTGGTTCTTAGACTTTTAGACTCTAAGATTACAACAGCAGCATCCCTTCAGATACACAAGCGCACACACAGCTGGCTCTCAGGTCTCTGGCCTCTGCTTGGGAGTCACCATCAGCTCTCTTGGTTGTCAACACTTTGACTTGGACTGAATAATACCACTGGCATTTCTGGTTTTCCACTATGCAGATGACAACCTGTGGGATTTGTGCCCTCCATAACTGTGTGAGTCAATTCCTACAATAAATCTCTTCATATACATTAGGAAATTATACATCTATGATATATATGCATATATATATATATATATATAATATATACTCTATAAGAGATTGTATATCATCAAAAAAGAGATTGTAATATATAAGGGATTATATATCCATAATACAGCTATACAGATATATCTTATTGGTTCTGTTTCTCTTGACAATCCTGAGTAATAAAATCTCATTATATAGTTCAGCTTAATATATTTTGAATACCAAGTCTCATTTATCTTTTCCCAAGGATTATATCATATTTCAATGGGATTAAATTTTTAATTACTTTTATATAAAATGGATAATGTTCCTAGGGGCTGAAAGGTACGTTGGATAGGATGATTCAGATTAAAAAAAAACAAAACAAAAGAAGTTTCTAAAATACTTTTTTTTTGTAGCTATGACATACAAAAAAAAATCAATCTATAATATTAATTTCAAAACAATTTGCTGAACACTTATTTTTGGTTGTCCTGAGTATATGGCCAGAATTTGAATTTATACCTATGACCACAGATTCTCTTACTAAATTTCAGAAGACAGTAAATGGGAAGGCAATTAATGGAAAAATTTATATAAGTAAAATTGCTTCTAAATCTCCACCTATACTGTTTTCCAGAAAATAAAATTAAGCCATCTAAGAACCTCAAGGGTTTCTGTGTGTATGTGTGTATGTTTTGGGTTCTTTTGGTCCTATTTTACTCAAGTTTTAAAGATGATAATTTTTTCCCTAGCCAAACATGAAATTTTGTCCCTTTTCCACATTCCAGAAAAAAGTGTTAATTAAATTATTTTTTCCCTGTGGTAAGAGCTACTTATCATAGTATTTGGAAAACTGTACCTCTGAGAATTCCCTTATAAAATCATTCATCATATTATCTTCACTTCCAGCAGCTAACTTTGGGAATTTTGTGGACAGTAATGGCATAGATGTATAATAGTTTGTGGAGTGGAAGCTGAGTCAATTAACTTAAAGAAAAATTAATTATTCAAGAATTCAAGATAATCTAATGGAAGATATTATGGTAAAGTGATTTGAAATGCTTTCCTTTTTAAACTATGTACAAAGCATAAGCCATAATTTCCATTTTTCAATGTATAAGTTAGCCGAAATCTTATCCTACAAGATCTTCCCAGTTTCTTAGTTCTTTATTCTGAACTATTTCTTTTACTCTGCGATTTGTGTGTGTGTGTGTGTGTGAGTGTGTGTTCAATCTGGCAGGGAAGTGGGGAGGAGCTCATAGATAAAATACTTCCCAGATCCTTGATAGTTTTCACAAAATCCTTACTTTGCATTTCTACTCATAGGTGGTCTACCTTCAAAGAAAATTCCACGGTCACACTCATATTCTTCTGCCTCAGAACTTCAATTCTTTCCTAAAGTTTTCTTTGTAAATTTGGTGGCAATCCTATTTGCACATTTGTGGGTTTTTTTCTCTTATCTCTACGGCTTTTGCTTTGAATGCCTATGAAATACTTCATTTTTACTTTGGTTTTAGCAATCTGAGAAGTAATTATTTCAAACTCCATCCTTCACTGATGATTTTGCACTTTCAAACAAGTTGTGCCATTTAATTACAGATTCAGTTTATTATTCACTTAAGGAATGTCATATCTTATATTTCACTTAAGGAACCTTAAAATCATAGATCTTATTGTATATTTTAGACTTAATTTCTATTCTTTTTTTTTCTATTTTCTAATTCTTTGGTATAACACATCCAAATGTTATAATTAACATTATTATATTGTTAACATATTATATATATGTTATATATATATATAATTAACATATTATAATTAAAAATAACTATTAATTATATGTTATTATATATTGCACCATCATAGGATTTCTTAAATCATAAATGTTTACTAAAGTATTCTGAAAATTGTGTGCCTTGGATATCCAGGATAAGAAAATAAATTTAAGATATTTTTCAAATAATTTAAGAATATTAAAATGTCAAATAATGTTTAGTGGGTTGTGGTTTTGTTATTTTCTTTCTATATAATGAATATTACCACTGACTAGCCAATTATTAATGAAATATTAACTCTTCAACTAATAACATGACAATTTCATGTCATGATGTTATTTTTTATAATCAGATGTAACTTTTTAAGCACACAGGAGATGGGACCAAAACTCTGCTCAAGTATTACAGATGGCTTAGATCATTTATCTTTAAATTGTGTAATGCAATATTTTGCTGATACCAGAATGTTCATGTACCCACAATGAGAGAGTTGCAATTTTTTTTACCACAATTTTGCTTGAGAAAAATATGAAATGAGAACTTTTTTAAAAAGGCAAAGTAAACACTCAAATCTTGATGTAAGTGTACAAACATAAAACATATAGCAATCACAATCATCAAGATACCTTAAGCTTAGATACTGATTTTTTTCTACAAGTTTACTATGTCCTAGCTAATGATAAAGTTCTGTTTCTATGAAGCTATATGAAGAAAATTCTCCAGTAATACCCAGCCAACCTCCTGGAGAGAAACATGCTGGAGACTGACAACAAGTCCCAATATACCTTGACCTAAGTAGAGGTTACCTTGACCTTGGCATTTCTGTTTTCAACAGTAAGAAATGCTGTCAGCTATTTCAACATCATTCATGTGGATACAGACTGACTTAATGGAAAGTAATAAATGCATTAAAACTTTTGATAGCTCTTCTAGAAGCTTTGTGTGAAACAGATGAGATAAAAGGCCTTTTAAGAATAAACTCCTCCAGTAATTTGGACATGTGAGAATG
This sequence comes from Procyon lotor, assembly GCA_028646535.1. Lineage (NCBI taxonomy): Eukaryota > Metazoa > Chordata > Mammalia > Carnivora > Procyonidae > Procyon > Procyon lotor. Next base: position 15,202,712 of record CM053618.1, read on the forward strand.
AAGAGAATATGTTAGGGATGACTGATGAGGGGACTTAGAATCTTATCCTTGGGAAACTAGGTGTAGGTGGAAACGTCACCTGAGTCTTAAGTGTTACAAGTAAAGTAGCTGAACTCTCTGCTTCTAGAAATATAAGATTAATATGAGACAAAATTTATGATGTTACAAAATCCAAAATTTTATTATTTCTTCAGTTAGTAGCAGAAATACTGTACTTATACTCCTTTCAAGAATATAAAATAACCAGGTTTTGGAATTGATAGCTAAAGTACCAAAATTAATCTCTCAGTTCTATATTTGCTGCAAAATATAATCTTAAAATTTTATATTCATGCTGCATTTAATTTTGTTATTATAGAGGATGGTCAAAATTATAATAGGTTAAAAAAAAGGAAAAAAATGGATTGAGCATGTTATTGTTGCACAATTAGAATCAAAGTTTTTCTGTTTTTTTTTTTTTTCCATGAATATATTCCCTAGAATGGAGAGGTGTGAAGTTACAATCATAGAGAGTCAAGAGGTAGGACATTGAATTTTTCAACTATTTCAAAACACAAAGTGTATTTATATGCAGGATGAGAGTAACTAGAAAGATAAAGCATTACAGCTTGATTACTATACTAAGATTCAGTGACATTTAGGGAGGTGTGTGTGAACTAGTAGTCAACAGGGGTATTGAGTGCCATGAAAATAGAGCATTTATTCATTCATATATTCAAAAAATATTCATTAAAAGCTGATGTATTTCAATTTTTCAAAAAAGTTTGTTAATAAATTTAGACATGCTTATATTCTGTAGGAATTTTTAAAGCCTTATTTTTTGGGAAGATATTCACTATGAATTGCCAAGTGGGACCAAGAATATGCAACACTTCAACCTTTTTCAAAGGGAATCTCTAGGAACTAATGCTTTTCATAGCAAAGATTTGGGAACATTTTTAGATAAATTAATCCTTACAACAAATCTAAGGAGATAAGTAGTAGTATTATCCAATCATTTTGATGAAGTAATTTAATTTAGAAGATTAATTTCCTCAAGTTAATTCATGCATTAGTAAGTAACAAAATGGGACTTGCACCCTGGTCCTTCATCTCTATATCTTAAATATATCTCACTACATAACAGTGTACTTAGAAGTTAAAGTACCTACTGCCTTAAGACAGCTATGAAAGTGGTACCTTTCTATATTCAAAATAACAAGAGTTGCCATAGTAAGATTAGTATTTATTCTAAACACCTGAGCAATTGTAGCAGACTTTTGGAGCATTCAGCTCTTTAAACATTGATTAATTTCTCCTTGTCTTTTGGAACTGATATGCTGAGCATGCACAGATTCATTCAGCTGAAAATGCGGCCCTGTGTGATTGGCACCACACCCTTTACCTCATTTTCATCTTGTTTCCTATTACTCTCAACCTTATTTACTCTACTTTGACCATGTTGATCTCTGTGATATTTTACTCAATGGTTCACATAAAAATCCTCATGCTTTTCTGACCTATAAATCAAGAGACAAAGATATTCACTCCTAACTACCATCTTCTACCTTTCAACTACAGGGTATCTGCAATAACAACTCAAAAAGTAAAGTTACTAGTCACTTACAAAATCTACCAGATAGATATTATGAAGCTTGTCTTTCTCAATGTTGGAGTAACTTCCTTAAAGATACTTGAATCTACTCTATGACAGATCTCTCATGTTCATTATGCCCACGTCTAAAATAAACAAGGAAGAATATGCCTTAGAGTGGCAGAGTTTTTGTTTGTTTGTTTGTTTGTTTGTTTGTTTTAAGATTTTACTTATTTATTTAACAGAGAGGAGAGAGATCACAAGTAGGCAGAGAGGCAGGCAGAGAGGGGGAAGCAGACTCCCTGCTGAGCGGAAAGCCTGATGTGGGGCTGGATCCCAGGACCCTGAAATCATGACCTGAGCTGATGGCAGAGGCTTTAACCCCCTGAGCCACCCAGGTGCCCCAGAGTGGCAGAGTTTTAACAGCAAGCCCCTTGTTGGTCAGGTTTTTGAACTTACTTTTTGTCTAAGGAATTGAAAAACAGCAGGCTTTGAAGTTAAAGTTTTTTGGGCAAAATAATTTCCTCAAAAACTCAGGAAGCTCCTGATTTATTTTATTCCATCCAGTTCCATGTGAAATTCCAACACAATCAAACCTCTACGTGGACTATTTCTTAAGCCTGGATGACTCTCTTTTATTTACTGACATCTATACTCATTTTAATGGCAGCTACCTCAAGGCCATCTGAAAAAAAATATGCTGAGTGAACAGACAATATACATAATCTGATCTTTGCAGCTAGGTTGGCTACCATTTTATGTCCAAGCACATTGATGTGTAGGTACCATAATCTTATCAACTGCTGTTCAGTGGACAGAAGCAGTTGGTTTTTATAACCCTGCAAGACTCAACTTTAGTGGATTCTCAATCAATTTAGATTGCAGCTGCAGTCAGACAAAACCTCTTTAGTAGAGTGGTTTGCCCTCCTTCTGTGTTCTGGTTTGTTAATTTGTTAAACTTGCTAAACCAGGGAGGAATTAAAAAGAAATACCAATACTTTAACTTTTTTTACCAGCTTTGTAGATATCTATCTCTCACATTATTTCAGTGAAAATGATTTGCCATGGCAGAACAATATATGTCAAAATATTTTCATTTACTTCCAATACCAATTCTGATTATTAATTAAAGTATGGTGCTATAACAAAGGTATTTACTGGTCCAAACAAGCTAGGCATTGATTTTTCCTGCTAAAACTTTCACAAAATAGTTGGCTATCCCAGGGAAGGGAGGTTGCTCTGTTCCATGAGTTTATCCATAGATCCTGGCTCTTTTTACCTCATGACTCTACCATAGGACTTTCTCTCAGTCATAGTTGAAGGTCAATTTTCAGCCCAACATTTGAATTCCAGTTCAAGAGAAGAGGAGAGAAGAGGAGAGAAGAGAAGAGGAGAGGGATGGAAAGAAAGACAATGAGTTGTTCTTTCAAGGAGCTGACCCAATTACCAATATCAGGAATATTGGTAATATTATAAGAAGAAATGTAACTGATCCTGAAACATCACAAGGCTAAAAAGGGGATAATACAAACAACATGATAACCATAAACTAGCCAGCTTCGATTAAATGGACAAATTCCTTCAAAGACATAAACTACTCAACTCACTCAAGACGAGACACATAACTTGAATAGCGTATTAGAAAACTTGAATTAGTAGTTTAAAAACTTTTTTTTTAAAAAAAGGAAAAGAGGGGAGCCTGGGTGGCTCAGTCTTTAAGCGTCTGCCTTCGGCTCAGGTCATGATCCCAGGGTCCTGGGATCGAGTCCCGCATCGGGCTTCCTGCTCTGCGGGAAGCCTGCTTCTCCCACCACCATTCCCTCTGCTTGTGTTCCCTCTCTTGCTGTGTTTCTCTCTCTGTCAAATAAATAAAATCTTTAAAAAAAAAAAAGGAAAAGAAACACATGTCTAGATGATTTCACCTGTGTACTCTACCAAATATTTAAGGAAGAAATTATACCAGTTATACATGCTTTCTCCTAGGAAATAGAAAAATAAAAGGAAACCCTTTGCAAATTATTTTCTAAAGTTAGTATTGCCCCTCAAATCAAAACCAGACAAATGTATAACAAAAAAAGAAAACCACAGATTCATACCTCACATAAATAAAGACACAGAAATCCTCAACGAAATATGAGAAAATTGAAACTAATGACATAAAAATGAAAACACATCATGACCCCAAGGTTGATTCAACATTCAAAAATTTATCAATGTAGTTCACATTATAAAAATAATAGTTTTAAAGTCATATGATATAAATAGATACAGAGAAACATTCATGATAAAAATCTTTCAGGAAACTAAGACTATAAAGGAGTATCTTTAACTTAATAAATACTATCCATGGGAAACATATTGCTAATATCATACTTAATGGTGAGAGTCTGAATGCCATATTCTTAATATAAATACAAGGTGAAAATGTCCTCTATCACTACTTCTGTTCAATACTGTACTGGATGACTTAACTAGTGCAATAAGACAAGTAAGATAAAAACAATACTGATTAAAAGAAGGAAATAAAAATTTCTTTATTCACAAACAACATAACTGTATGTGTAGAAAATCCTTTAAAATTTACAAAAATAAAACAAAACAAACAAACCAAAACCCTAGAACTAAAAATGCATTAATCAAGTTTATGAGATAACAGGTCACTACTCAAAATTCATTTGTAATACTTTATATTAGCAAAAAGTATTTGAAATTTGACATTTAAAAATACCATTTACAATAGTGCAGTGCAGAATACTATAAATAAACCACAAAAATATTGTCAACTCATCATCAAAAGGGGAACAAAGACAATTCAAGAGAGAAACAACAGCTTTTACCAAAAGTAGTCCTAGAAAAATTACCAATTCATATAAAAAATAAATGAATTGAGGCACACACTTTAGACCTTAAAAAGTAATTCACACAGGATCATGTCTCTAAGTAGAAAAAGTAGTATTATAAAATTATTAGAAGAAAATAGAAGAGAAAATCTTTGTGGGCTTTGTGTTTTACAATGTGTTTTTAGACACAACACCAGAAGCATAACTCATGAAAAAAAAAAGATAAATTGGACTGTATTTACAGCAAAAAATTGCAACAGTTAAGTGAGTCACAAGATAAGCCATAGAGAATATATTTGGATAACATCTGATAAAGGATTGTACTTTACTAAAGTATATAAAACTCAACATTGAGAAACTAAATAACTTGATTAAAAACTGGGCAAAATATCTGAAAGAATGCCACATCAAAAAAAAAAAAAAAGTGGGGCACCTGGGTGGCTCAGTGGGTTAAAGCCTCTGCCTTTGGCTCAGGTCATGATATCAGGGTCCTGGGATTAAGCCCTGCATCTCTGCTCAGCAGGGAGCCTGCTTCCCCCTCTCTCTCTGCCTGCCTCCCTGCCTACTTGTGATCTCTCTCTCTGTCAAATAAATAAATAAAATCTTAAAAAAAAGATATACAGATGACAAATAACTATATAAAGAGATATTAGCCATCATTTGTCATTAAGTAATCACAAAATAAAATGACAATATGATACCAATATACATATTTGAATGACTAAAATCCACAGAAACTGCAATACCAAATGCTGATGAGGTAGAGTAGCACCAGGAACTTCTAGTCATTGCTTTCATTCATTTCATTTATGAAAATGCAAAGTTATTCAGCCAGTTTGGGAGATATTTTGGCAGTTTGTTAGAGAGAAAAACATAGTCCCACCAATCTTGCAACTAGGTATTTATGCAACTGGGTTTTTAAAAAAGATTAATTTATTAATTTGAAAGAGTGAGGGCAGAGAGAGGCAGAGGGAGAGGAAAGAGAGAATCTCAAGAAGACCCACCACCAAGCGTGGAACCCAACATGGAACTTGATTCCAGTACCATGAGATATGACTGGAGCCTAAATCGAGAGTCAAACGCTTAACCAATTGAGCCACTCAGGTGCCCCTATCCAACTGGTTTTAAAACTTCTGATTTCCACATAGAAAACTAGAAGAAAATATTTACCAACTTTATTCATAATTTCCCCAAACTGGAAGCATCCAAATGTCTTTCAGTGGACAAATGCATAAACAAATAGTGATATATCCATACAATGGACTATTATCCAGCAGTAAAAGGAAATGAGCTATAAGATAAACAAAAAAAAAAAAGAAAGAAAGAAAGAAAGAAAGGAAAAAAAAAGGAAAAACCATGGAGAAGCTTAAAATGCATATTGATAAGTGATTCCAATTATTTAATGCTCTGGAAAAGGCAACACTCTAGAAAGGGTAAAAGACATCACTGATGGCTTAGGATGTGGAAGGGGAAGAACAGGAGTGAATAGGGAAAAACAGGAGGTTTTTTTAGGGGAATGAAACTATTTTGTATGATATTATAATGTTGGAAACATGGTATTATGTTTGTTAAACCAATTATATCTCACAAAACAGAACGAACCTCAATATATACAAACTAAAGAAAATATAGGGCACCTGGGTGGCTCAGTCGTTAAGCATCTGCCTTCGGCTGGGGTCATAATCCCAGGGTCCTGGGATCGAGCCCCGCATCGGGCTCCCTGCTCGGTGCAAGGCCTGCTTCTCCTGCTACCATTCCCTCTGCTTGTGTTCTCTCTCTCACTGTGTTTCTCTCTGTCAAATAAGTAAAATCTTTAAAAAAAAAAAAAAGAAAAAACATATCATTTAGGAGGTTTGGGGATTCTCAGAAGTAATTCAGACTCTGATAAAAGGATGTTGTGATATTTACAAATATCTGAAACAACCTCAGTGAGATGGGGTAGGTTGGAAGAAGGAACTAAATCAAGTAACTTTGGAAATGAGAGATATGTGTCATCCTAAAGGCAAAGGAAACATAAAATTACTGTACTCTAGCTAATAAAATTATTCTTATCAAGGTAATATTTAACAATTTTGATACTCCTATACATATATACTAGAGTTGGAAAATGAAGCTAAATAACAAATAGTAAGAGGCAGCCTACTCTGTTGGAGTAGGAATTCACATAAAAGCAAAAGCAGGAGGCTACAATGGTTCCTATGGTGGTATTGGGTTAGAGTTGGTGACATCAGTAAGACCTCAGTTAGAGTCAAGAAGATATAAAAATTCTAAATATTTATGCACCCAACCTATGAGCACCCAAATAAATAAAAGTTAAAAACAAACATAAAGGAACTAATTGATAATAATACAACATAGGAGACTTTAACACCCTACTTATATTAATGGACAGGTCATTTAAACAGAAAATCAACAAGAAAACAATGACTGAATGACACACTGGAACAGATGCATTGAACAGAGATATTCAAATTTTCCATCCTAAAACAGCAGAGTATACATTCTTTTCAAGTGTACATGGAACTTTTTCCAGAATAGATCATATATTAGCCTACAAAACCAGCCTCAACAAATTAAAGAAGATTGAAGTTATACTATGCAACTTTTCTGACTGCAAGCTATGAAGCTAGAAGTCAACCACAAGAAAAAAATCTAGAAAGACCACAAATACATGGAAGTTAAGTTAATGGATCAACAGAAAATCAAGGAAGAAATAAAAAAGTACATGGAAACAAAAGAAAATGAAAACACAATGTCTCAAAACCTTTGGAAAGCAGCAAAAGGGGTCCTAAGAGGGAAGTATATAGCACTAGAGACCCACCTCAAGAAGCAAAACAAACAAAGATCCTCAAATAAACAATTTAACCTTATACCTGTAGGGACTAAGAAAACAAACAAACAAACAAACAAACAAAACCTAAAAACAAGAGAAGAAAGGAAATAATAATGATTAGAGAAGAAATAAATGATCTAGAAACAAAACAAATAATAGAACAGATCAATGAAACCAGGAGATGGTTCTTTGAAACAATTAATAAAATTGATAAAACTCTAGCCAGACTAATTAAGAAAAAAAGAGAAAGACCCAAATAAATAAAATCACCAATGAGAAAGGAGAAAAATTAACCTACACCACAGAAATATAAACAATTATAAGAGAATGTAGGTGGATTCTTAGAGACATAAACTACCAAAAGAGAAACAGAAGAAATAGAATATTTGAAAAGACCGATAACAAGCAAAACTGAGTCAGTAATCAAACCCTCCCCCCCAAAAAAAAACAAAATAGAAGTCCAGGACCAAATGGCTTCACAGGTAAAATCTACTAAATGTTTAAAAAAGAGCTAATACCTATCCTTCTTAAACTGTTCAAAAAAATAGAAAAGGAAGAAAAACTTCTAAATTCATCCTACGACGTCTGCATTTTCCTGGAACAAAAACCAGACAAAGAATACTAAGAAAGACAACTACAGGCCAATATCCCTGATGAACATGGATATAAAAATCCTCAATAAAATACAAGCAAACTGAATCCAATAATATGTTTAAAAAATCATTTACTACAATCAAGTGGGATTTGTTCCTGGGTTGCAAGTGTGGTTCAATACTTGCAAATCAATCAACATGATATCAAACAAACATGATATCACATCGATAAGAGAAAGGACCACCATATGGTCATTTCAATAGAAATGGAAAAAGCATTTGGCAAAGTACAACATTCATTCATGATAAAAACCCTCAACAAAGTAGGTTTAGAGGTATAAAGGACATATATGAAAAACACACAGCTAACATCAGCCTCAATGTGGAAAAACTGAGAGCCTTCCTCTTAAGATCAGGAATAAGATAAGGATGTTTACTCTCACCACCTCTATTCAATGTAGTACTGGAAGTACTAACCACAGCAGTCAGAAAACAGAAATAAATAAAAGGCATCCAAATCAGCAAGGAGGAAGTCAAACTTTCACTATTTGCAGATGACATGATACTCTATATAACAAACCAGAAATACTCCACCAAAATACTTCTAGAACTGATAAGTAAATTTGGTAAAGTTGTGGAATACAAAATTGATATACAGAAATTTGCTGCAGTTTTATACACTAATAATGAAGTAGCAGAAAAAGAAATTAAGAAAACAGCCCCATTTACAATTACACTAAAAACAATAAGATACCTAGGAATAAACCCAATCAAAGAGGTGAGAGACTTATACTCTGAAAACTATAAAACAGTGTTAAAAGAAACTGAAGACAAAACACACACACACACACACACACACACACACACACACACACTCTATGCTTATGGATTGAAGAACAAATATCATTAAAATGTCTATACTCCCTAAGGCAATCTTTTGATTGCATTTAATGCAATCTCTATCAAAATTCCAATAGCATTTTTCACAGAAGTAGAACAATTTTAAAATTGTAATCAAAAGACCCCAAATAGGGGTGCCTTGGTGGCTCATTCATTGAGTGTCTGCCTTTGGCTCAGGTCATGATCCCAGGGTTCTGGAATCGAGCTCCTCATCGGTCTCCCTGCTAAGGGGGAATCCCACTTCTCCCTATCCCACACCCCCTGCTTGTATTCCCTCTGTCACTGTCTCCCTCTCTGTCAAACAAATAAATAAAAATTAAAATAAAAAAAATAAAAGGACCCCAAATGGCCAAAGAAATTTTGAAAATAGCAAAGCAAAGCAATTTCACACTCCAATATTACAGAGCTGTGATAATCAAAATAGTATGGTACTGGCACAAAAACAGACACATAGACCAACAGAAGAGAATAGTAAGCCCAGAAAAGAACCCACAACTATATTGTGAATTAATCTTTGACAAAGCAGGAAAGACTACCCAATAGGAAAAGCACAGTCTCTTCAACAAATGGTGTTGGGAAAATTGGGCAGCAACTTGCAAAAGAAACTGGACCACTTTCTTACACCATACACAAAAATAAATTCAAAATATATTAAAGATCTAAATGTGAGACATGAAACCACAAAAATCCTAGAAAGGAGGACATAACCTTTGACACCAGCCATAGCAACTTTTTTCTAGATACACCTCCTGAGACAAAGGAAACAAAAGCAAAAACAAAACAAAACAAAACAAAACGAAAAATCTATTGAGACTTCATTGAAATAAAAAGCTTCAGTGCAGCAAAAACAACCAACAAAACTAAAGGCAACTTATGTAATCAGAAAAGATATTTGCAAATGACATATATGATAAAGGGTTTGTATCCAAGTATATATAAAAAAATATAAAACTGGGGGGGCCTGGGTGGCTCTGTGAGTTGAGCAAATGATTTTTGGTTTTTGGTTGGTTTGGAAGGCCATGCTCTTTCTTGATCTTCCCAGATCAAGCCCCACATGGGGCTCCCCACTCAACAAGAAGTCTGCTATGATTCTCCCTCTCCCTCTGCCTTTTCCTCCACTCTTTCTGTATCCTTCTCTCAAAGAGATAATTCTTTAAAAACATTGTAAATAGACTCAAAGTGGATCAAAGACCTCAATGTAAGACAGGACTCCATCAAAATCCTGGAGGAGAACATAGGCAGCAATCTCTTCGACCTTAGCCGCAGCAACTTCTTCCTAGAAACGTCTTCAAAGGCAAGGGAAACAAGGGCAAAAATGAACTATTGGGACTTCATCAAGATCAAAAG
>CM053618.1:15223085-15235497 GCA_028646535.1 Procyon lotor
TTTTTTCCCAAAGTGATGGAACAAACAATCCTAAAATTTGTATGGAACCAGAAAAGACCCCAAATTGCTAAGGAAATGCTGAAAAAGAAAAACCAAGCTGGGAGCATCACATTGCCTGATTTCAAGCTTTACTACAAAGCAGTGATCACCACAACAGCATGGTACTGGCACAAAAACATACACATAGACCAGTGGGACAGAATAGATAGCCCAGATATGAACCTGCAACTCTATGGTCAAATAATCTTTGACAAAACAGGAAAAAATATCCAGTGGAAAAAAGACAGTCTCTTCAATAAATGGTGCTGGGAAAATTGGACAGCTCTATGTAGAAGAATGAAAGTTGACCATTCTCTTACACCATACACAAAGATAAACTCGAAATGGATAAAAGACCTCAATGTGAGGCAGAAATCTATCAAAATCCTAGAGAAGAACATAGGCAGTAACCTCTTTGACATCAGCCACAGCAACTTCTTTCAGGACATGTATCCTAAGGCAAAGGAAACAAGAGTGAAAATGAACTTTTGGGACTTCATCAGGATAAAAAGCTTCTGCGCAGCAAAGAAAACAGTCAACAAAACAAACAAGCCACCCACAGAATGGGAGAAGATATTCACAAATGACACTACAGACAAAGGTCTGATATATAAAATATATAAAGAACTTCTCAAGCTCAACACTCACAAAACTGATAATCACATCCATAAATGGGCAGAAGACACGAGCAGACACTTCTCCAAAGAAGACATACAAATGGCTAACAGACACATGAAAAAATGTTCATCATCTTTAGCCATCAAGGAGATTCAAATCAAAACCACACTGAGATACCACCTTACACCAATTAGAATGGCCAAAATCAACAGGACAGTAAACAATAAATGTTGGAGAGGGTGTGGAGAAAGGGGCACCACCCTCTTACACTGTTGGTGGAATTGCAAGCTGGTGCAGCCACTTTGGAAAACAGTGTGGAGATTCTTCAAGAAATTCAAAATAGAGCTACCTTATGACCCTGCGATCACACTGCTGGGTATTTACCCCAAAGAAGCAGATGCATTACAAAGAAGGGCCACATGTACCCCAATTTTCATAGCAGCGAGGGCCACAATCACCAAACTGTGGAAAGAACCAAAATGCCCTTCAACAGATGAATGGATAAAGAAGATATGGTACATATATACAATGGAATATTATGCCTCCATTAGAAAGGACGAATATCCAATCTTTGTATCAACATGGACAGGACTGGAAGAGATTATGCTGAGTAAAATAAGTCAAGCAGAGAGAGTCTGTTATCATATAGCTTCACTTATGTGTAGAGCATAAGTAAAAACATGGAGGACATTGGGAGAAGGAAAGGAAGGGTGAATTGGGGGAAACTGGAGGGGAGATGAACCATTAGAGATTGTGGACTCTGAGAAACAAACTGAGGGTTTTGGAGGAGAGGGACCTGGGGGATTGTGTGAGCCTGGTGGTGGGTATTGAGGAGGGCACATATTGCTTGGAGCACTGGGTGTGGTGCATGAACAACGCATCTTGGAACACTGAAAAAATAAAATTAAATTTTAAAAAAGTTGATCATAGTACTTTTGGAAAAAGAAACTTCATTATACCAATCAAAAAATAAAGTATATTAACATCACTGAATGTTTGCAACATATTTTACCACTAATCCATTCAAATGAACAGTGTTACTCATATCAAGAATTCCTGGAAGTTACAACTATAATTCTAAATTATCTTTGGTAAAGGTATGCAATTTAGACAGATATGTTAGTACATGAAAGAAGCAGGTGTCTGGGCCAGATGACTTAGACCTTAGCATTTGACAAAGTTCAGGAGATGTATTGCTTGTACAACTCATGTTTCCATCCACAATCTAACAGTTCACTTTCTCCAATGGCAGAACTAAGAAATTTTCCATTCCCAGTGAAAAGGAGGATTAAAGAAACTCTTTTAGATGTATTTTATCTTGAGCAGAACAAACATGGCTGAAGAAAGTTCCCAGTAGTTTTGCTTTTGTTATATATTTAATTTTTTATAAGGATGAATAAATATTTATGTTTTTATTTCAAAATATTACATGTAAAATACAAATATCCTTTGCTTGTTACAAACAAATCTCATATCTACCTTCCAAAAGAATAAAGGGAAACCTAGGTTTCTGTCTTTTGAGACTTTGTAAGTCCTGAGCTTATTTTTCTATGTGCCTATCCAACTCACAGACTCAGTTCAAGAATTCCTACCAGGGTAGATCACATACCTGCAGGCTTCTTGCAATGAAACATTTCATTTCTACAAAGTCAGTCATTTTTATTTCTTTATTAATTTATTTTCTTCGAAGCCTGAAGAGAAGCAAAAAAATATTTTGGTATTATTTTTCAGCATACACAGATCCTCTCTTTAAAGGTCATCTGAAAGTCACTGGGTAAGATATTTAGATCAACCCAGAGTAGTATATTAATAAGTGCCAGGATGAACAAAACTTAAATGTTAGATAGTTGAACTTTGGACCATTGGATTTTTGCAGTTTTTTTTTTTTTTTTAACAGATTCTTTAGTTCCTGGACAGTTTAACAAATTCCCCTTGCCATGAGTTTATTGATGGGAAGAGATAAAGGAAAAGCAACTGAACTTTGTAGTTCACTTGTTAACTCAGAAGGCTCTCACTTGAGTTACATCCATTCTCCTCAACCACTTTTTTTTTTCCTCAACCACTTTTTTATCTTTTATGCATGCTTGAGTGCAGAATCTGGTAGAGTGGCCTGGAGCAATTCACACCCAGGCAAGTCAGAGGGCATAAGTAAACACATAGGAAGGTTTATTGGAGAAGGAGTTAGAAAAGCTGTGATCTTAATTAGGTCAATATTATCAGTCTAGTGAAAAGTTCAGAGCAATAATAATACTTACTGAAATAAAAGCAAAAACCAAAGTGGAAAACAAGGTAAATATAAGTATACTTTGTAAAAAATAGTCCTAAGTAAATAAGAAGGACAGTGGCAAAACATAAAGATAACACGTGCTATACTTTTGAGCTCCACAAAGCTTTAGGAAAAAGCGAAGCAAGGAAAAGGTCATTGGGTGATAGCATTCTTCCAGCATCCAACAGCTGTACATTCCAGACCAACACCAGACCATCATGATATTGATTATATATGTTCTACGAAAGTGTTTATAATTCTCAATATTTTCTTATTTTTTTTAAAGATTTTATTTATTTATTTGACACACAGAGAGAGTGAGAAAGAGAGCACAAGCAGGGGGAGCAGCGGGCAGAGAGAGGGGGAGAATCAGGCTTTCCACTGAGCAGGGAGTCTGATGTGGGGCTCAATCCTAGCACCCTGGGATCATGGCCTGAGCTGAAGGCAAATGCCTAATCAACTGTGTCACCCAGGTGCCTCTCTCAATATTTTTTCTTAGTTTTTTTTTTCAGGGAAATTGTCATTGACATGTAGCACTAGCACTGGGAACTTCACCAAGCTTTGAGGGAAGCTTGGGTTTCTTGTAAATAAGATGGGCTTCAATTTTATTATGAAGTTATTCAATATAAGCTGGTAGAAAGATTTATTCTTTAATATTGGCCTTCTAGAATAGATGTTTTCAAACAAATCCAGATCAGAGTCTAGAAATAGGTGAAGCTAAATAACCTGACTTGGTTGTGTGGGGTAGAAAAGGAAGCCATTTGAAATTGGGAATTAGTTCCAAAGTAATTTTTGCAAAGATATGCTTATATATTCCTTAGTTCAAGAGTCTTTAGAAACTGAGTCCCCATATGGAGGTTCCTGCTGGTTATGTATCAATGTCTCAGTAATGGAACTGGAAGATTTCTTCTCATACAGTTTCAAAAGCATCCCAAGGCAATGTTTATCCTTTGATGGATGACTTATCCAACACTACACCTATCCATTTCTTTAGGAACTTCATCTGAGAGACTGATATTAAAAACTAAAAAGATCAGATGGAAAAACAGTTCTTGCAATAAAGTCTAACTAGTTTCCGATGTTTGATCACCAACAACTTCTAAGCCTCAGGCTTCTCTTTTCTCTTTTCCTCTATGTCCTCCCATCTTTGACACTAGTCAGGGATTTAAACCATGCAAATCCCTGCCCACAGACAGAACCCAGCCCCATCCTCTAATCACACTAAAACTCCAAATCAGGCTCCTTTTCCTGCCTTCTCAAACTATCTTTGGACCAGCTTGAGAGGTCTGCCTTGTTCTCTCTAGAAAATCTTATTATGTCAGCAATAAACCTTTTATGCTATTTTGGGGTGTGTGTGTGTGTGTGTGTGTGTGTGTGTGTGTGTGTGTGTGGCATTAAGTTTTAATATCTGAACCAAATTCTGGGTGAGGGTCCATCCTGTCCCTGTGGGATGGTCATAGACTTAATGATGTTAGGAATAAAGTAGCTTTTCATTATGTCTTTCAAATCTAATTAATTAATTCCTAAAGGAGGTTTATAATTTGTAGGAGACAAAATAAACTTGGCATTTGGAAGACTAATGAATAGAAATCAGAGCTCTGATCTATTGTGAAACTTGCCTCAACACTGCAGTTGGGGAGATGCTCATATTTAGGTCAAGAGTCTTCAGCAGTTTAAACTGTTATGAATGGTGGGAAGAGTTTCCTTATTGGATTCACAGGGTCTACCAAAATCATGGGTTGCTTACCCTCCCAAACATCACTAGAAGAATCTATTGATTAAAAAGGAGATAATTTTATTTATTGTGACACGTGAGAACACTTTTTTTTTTTAAGATTTAGTTATTGCTTTGAGAGAGAGAGAGTGAATGAGTGGGCGGAGGGGCAGAGGAACTCTTAAGCTAATTATCTGCTGGACCAAGGGCTTGATTCCAGGACTCCAAGATCATGACCTGAGCCAAATTTAAGAGTCTGATGCCTAACCTAACCCAAGCACTCTGGGGAGACCACTATTTTGATAGTCATGTATATATGAGTAGTCTGGATAAAGCTATAAAATACATATCTATGGCATAACTAGACAGATGATAGAGACAGAGATAGGGATATGAAATAGACACGTATAGAGATGACAAAAACCGTATGTTGGAAAGAAATTGTTATTAACAAATAATATTTCTCTTAATTTTCTCTCACCCTATCTAATGTCTTATCTATAATTTAGTATTTCCCAGTCAACCACTTTTCCTTTTCTCCTTTCGCATTTTTTTTTCCCAGATTTCAATTAGCAAGAAGTAAGTTAGTCATACTATTAGGTTCCAGGTACATTATTTTCTTTTTTGCTTTAATGAGGTAAAATTGACAAATTAAAAATTGTATATATTTAACATGTACAATGTGGTGTTTTGATATAAATTTACCTTGTGTAATGATTACCACAATCAAGCTAATTAACATGTCCATTATTACTGAGTTCTAAAAAGCTTCCTCTTACTTGAAGTACGTGAATGATTCTATATACTTACATCCTTAAGGTACTTAGTACCATTCAGCATTTGAATTTTTGTCATTCTGATGAGGATAAAATATCTCAGTATTGAATTTATTTCCATTTTCCCCTGAATACTGATGATTTTGAGTAACTCATCATATAGTTTTGTTTCAAATTTCTTCTCAAAGTTGTCTTTTTTTATTTTTTACCATTTTTCTTATATTCAATTTTGACAGTGGACATAAACTAATTATTAGGTTCATCATTAAATGAAACAAAAATTGTGATACCTTAAATTGAAAGTTTTACAATTTAATGATATTCTCACATATTTTGGAGAGTTAGAAAATGTCTTCCAAGATGGAAGTGCTTCTCTGTTTTTCCCTCAAAAAAAGAGATTCTAACCTTTAAATGGCAAAGTTTCAGCTGTCAAAATATATGCTGAGATGTTGGTGCCCTATTAACCTAGAATGAAAATAATTGCCATTGGCTCAAGAGCAACAGCAGGAAGTGTGGGTTGCCCTTCTGGCACCTTTGACTTTCCACAGTAAAGTAAGAGGCAAAAAGCCTACGTGGACCTTAAATGTGAAAATGACTATGTTATTGATGTTTCACTTCTAAAAGAAACAGAAAAGAACTTTAAAAGTACATTCGTAAAATAAGTTTTGAAAAACTTTTAGGCAGTATGTTTCTCTATTATTTTTATCTTACAGTAAAAAGGTATTAGCATTTTTACGATCAATTTGTTTAAAAGAATAAATTCATAGGATAATATTTTAGAAGCCATATATGCAAAATAAATGAACTTAATTTTCCCTTGTGTAAATTATATATATACACTTGAATCTTTTAACATACCTGATAATTGATTAGCATAATTTTTATATTCTCTGTTACCTTATTATCAAATAATGCAAATAATGCATGAGTAAAAGCCACAAATAGTTTTAATAATTCATACTCTATTTACACAATAGTAAATCAGGGAATTAACCTACTTGGTTTTGCAGAATTAAGCAGGTCAGGGGGTGCCTGGGTGGCTCAGTCATTAAGCGTCTGCCTTCCGCCCAGGTCAGGTCGCAGGGGCCTAGGATCGAGCCCCACATCCGGCTCGCGAGCCCCACATCCGGCTCTCTGCTCGGCGGAAAGCCTGCTTCTCCCGCTACCATTCCCTCTGCTTGTGTCCCCACCCTCACTGTGTTTCTCTGTCAAATAAATAAAATCTTTAAAAAAAAAAAAAGAATTAACCAAGTCAGGGGTTTTAAAGCATTAATGTTGTCATTTTTTTTTTTTTTTGCCAGTAATAATAATTTTGTTATCATTAGATGGTTCAGCCATTGGAACATAAAGAAGGGGTAGTTTTCTTTGCAAGACTTCTTTTTAACAATTCCAAATTATCCCTGATTTACAATGTGGTTTCTAAATTTTAATGGTTGTAATTTAATTTTGGTAATTTTCTGTTAAAATTGGAAAATCTAGAAATTAAATGTACAAAGGTTTAGAATAACTTTTTTCATTTGTATCCTCCATTAGAATACAAATTTATTTTCACAAAACTATTAATTATGAGATGTAGCATATATGATTTTACATGTCAGCTAGGATAATTTCTAATAATAATAGACATTCAATAAATAATTGTTTTAATGAAGAAAAATAATAAAGCCACATGGGAAAATATTTGGTTCCATCTATAATGTAACTGCATATTAAAATTTTTAAAAATTGGGTCTTATCACCTTTCAATTCCCAGTAAGGGTAAAATTGACTCAGAACTAAGGATTGCACTATGAATGCATACAATTATTTCAGAAATTGTAATTAAGTTTGCTGGTGGGGAATATTCATCAATTCAATTCAATATTCATCAATTCAATCAATATTCATCAATTACCTCCAACAGGAGTGCCAGCCACTCCTTTTACTGCCAGCAATAAAACTCCAGTTCAGAATTCATTGGGCTGAAGTTTAGGGCAGGAAAGAAAGAGGATTCAGTGTGGCAAACAACTGAAAGCTTTATTTTCTTTCCATCTAGTCTCATTAAAGACGTAGGTATTAAACATAGCAGTCCATGACTTTGGAAAGCCCAATGAGCAATATAGATCCAGGAGTGTAGGTCCAAGAATAATGGGAGAAGAAAACTGTCCAATTTCCTTGCAGGCTTTCATTTCTCCTTGGTTTTAATCAAGAAACCTTGACCTATGTGAATTCTTTAGGGTAATTTAAAGTGCCCAGGCAAATAGTAATACAAGACCATGGCACACTAAATTCGTATACAACTTTTTTAAGGTTGCCACTCCCTGAAATCTCTGCTTGGCATTATTTTAGCTGCATATAACAAAAAATTACCTTACTTATAAAAATTAAAAATAAATGTTTGAATAGTACTAAATATCTTGCAAATTACAAGAGAGGAATTTGAATTAACAAGATTCAAGAATGAAATAAGTTTGGAATGCTCAAGGAATCTTGAGGAGCAGTGTTCATCTCACTTCCAATTGGTTGGCTATTGTAAAAAAAAAAAAAAGGAAAGTAAAGAAGTGTTGATAAGGATGTAGAGAAATTAGAACTTTCACTTACTGTTGGTGAGAAGGTAAAATAATACAACCACTATGGGAAACAGCATGGTGGTTTCTCAAAAAATAAGTAAGTAAGTAAATAAATAAATAAATAAATATAAAATTACCATATGATCCAATAATTCCACATCTGGGTAAGTACTTAGAAGACTTTAAAGCAGTGTCTCAAAGAAATATTTGTACACTTATGTTTGTACCAGCATTAATGGTGGTTCCAGGGTCTAGGGAAATGGAAGAATGCAAAGCTGTTGTTTAATGAGTGCAGAGTTACAATTTTCCAAAATGAAAAGAGGTCTGGAAATGGATGGTTGTGGTGGTAGGACAACATTATGAGTATATTTAATTCCACTGACCTGTACATTTAAAAATAGTTTAGGAGTGCCTAGGTGGTACAGTTGGTTAAGCATCTAACTCTTGGTTTGGCTCAGATCTGATCTCAGGGTCTTGAGAACAAGCCCCACAACAGGTTCTATGCTCAGTACAGAGTCTGCTTAAGTTTCTCTCTCCTCCTTCCTTCTCCCTCTGCCCCTCCCCCCTCTCTCTTTCTCAAATACATAAATAAATCTTTTTAAAAAATTAAAAATAGTTTAAGTGGTAGATTTTATGTTGTGTTTTACCTCAGTAAAAACTAGAAAAAAAAGACTGATAATATTTCATTGATAAAACTAGAAAAACATAAGAACATTAAAAAATATTTGATAATATTTAACATAATTTCAAGACAAAAATTTTAGTAAACTAGACATAGAAGGGAATGTTTTAAATTAATAAAGATTGGATAAAAAAAACTTAGAGAAAACATTATGCTTATTAAATACTGAAAGTGTTCCCATTGAGATTGGGAAAAAAAGACAGGGATGTCCATTATCTTCACATCTATTCAAGCCAAATATTTCCTATAGGAAAAGGGAGTATAAATCTGAGACATGAAGAAAACATAGACCATCATTTTCATGGCTGTAACTAGTTGTAAAAAGTATTAAAAGACTGAAAGTCTATTTAAGTTAATAAAGCATCTTAGCAAGTTATCTGGATAAAGATCAATGTGCAAAAAGTAAACACATTATTATATACCAGTAACAAATGATTAGAAAATGAATATTATTTATTTTTCAATTATGAAAAAATGTTATAACCTAACAATAAATGTTATAAAATCCGTGCAAGATCTATATGTAGAATTACAAAATACCATTTTTTTAAAGATTTTATTAATTTATTTTAGATAGAGAGAGTGCACAATCTGGGGGCATGGGGGGGGGAGAAGCAGGCTCTCCACTGAGCAAGGAGCCCAATGTGGGACTCAATGCCAGGACCCTGAGATCGTGACCTGAGCTGAAGGCAGAGGCTCAACTGACTAAGCCACCCAGGAGCCTCTACAAGATACTATTAAGAGAAATTAAAGATAAAGACAAATAAAAAGAGCTATACCATGTTCGATGTTTGGAAGACTGAACATTTCAAAATTGGGAAATATCCTTAGGTTGATATGTGGATTCATATAAATGATAGGGTTTCAATGCAATCCCTATCATCGTTCTATCAGGTCTTTTGTGATTTCTGTGTGTTTATATTTTGAACTGGCAAACAAAGTAAACTAAAGATATAATTGAGGATAAGAATAAGGTTAGGGAAGTTACATTAGCTAGTCCCAAGACTTACTATATTTCTATAGTAATTAGAATGGTGTAATATTTGTAGAAGGATATCTAAATAGACCTATGGAAAATATTTCAGTATAGAAACAGATATGCCTACATATGTTGTCACCAGATTTATGAGAAAAAAAAAGGATTGTGACACAGTGAAAAAGAATAATCTTTCCAATAAAAGTTATTGGATAATATGGCTATTTATATGCAAAGAGAGGAAAAATATTGAATCTCATTATCTAGATTAGTACCTTACACGGTATTAAAAAATCAATGCTAGATGAATTGTAGACTTGACATGAAAGGGAAATTAACAAATTATCTTCTAGAGATAATACAGGAGAATACCTTCATGAACTTTGTACAGGCGAGCATTTCTTAAATGGGATACACCAACACTAACCCTTTAGTTAACCCTAACTAAAAATTAATGAATTTCACTTTATTGAAATTAAGGATCTCTGTTCATCTCAAGGCATTATTAAGAGAAGAAAAAGGAAAACCAAAGAATGGGAGATGATAGTCTAACTGCATAAAACAACAAGGATTTGTATAGAGAATATATAATGAAAGAATAAAAACCTGTCTGGGACTAGAAGAGTGAAAATCAACTTGGACCGAAAAAGAGAAAAAGTATCCCAGCCATTAATCACACTGGGAGAACAGACACAGATAAAGTCAGCTGCAAAATTAACTAGAACTGTTGTTTTTCTAAGGTCATGAAGCAACTGTGAAATACCATAATGACCTCTTCTTTTAATGACTACTGCTTTCTTATCAATGACATCCTAGAGCCACTTTGCCAGTCCTATCTATTTCTGGTGATACTTAATCACTAAACTGTCTTTGCCTTGTGACAACACCCAATCCCTAGTTGATTCTTACTTCCTAAACCCACCTGAAAAATATGGACCAATCCAGGATTCACTACTGCTTCTCTTAAACTCTAAGAATAATGTGGAGAGGCCAAACCTTAGAAAAGATGCTTCCCTATTCTCTTTTATAGTGGCATTTTATGGTTCCCTTGAAGTTCTCTCCCTTGCTGTATCAAAATCTTACTTTGACAGAATTCAGGCTTTTACCTGGTGGTCTTTGACTTATTAGGCTTTAGCAAATAATTGTCAATAACAATAGGAAGATGAAGAAGGAGGAGAAAAAGTACTTGTGCAGGCAACAAAAGAAATTTTCAAATGACCAGAAAGCAATGAAGATGTGCTAAACATCATTATTCATAGGGAAGTCTAAAATAAACACACAGGGATGCCTGGCTGATTCAGTCCATACAGCATGCACGTCTTTATTTTGGGGTCATGAGTCCCAGCCCCATTTAGGGTATAAAGCTTACTTTAAATTAAAAAAAATAATAATAAAATAAATCCACAAAAACATACAGCTTTATCTTTTTGTATGTGTATATATACACATGCATACATATACTCCCTAGAATAGCTAAGGTTTAAAAACTGAAGAAAAAGAAATGGAGAACATGTGGAATAACTAGATCTACACACTGTTGGGAATGTAAATTGTTGGCAACCTTTTTGGAAAACTGATGAGCAGTACCTTTCAAAGAAAAATGTAGAGATACCCTATGACCAAACAATTCTAATCCATGGTGTATAACTAAAAGAGATCCATATTTATGTGCAAAATACATAACATAAAATTATTTCCTGAAAGCATCATTCATGAAAGCCTCAAACTGGAACAATCCAAATGTCCACAAGCAGAATGGGTAACAACACTTTGGAATATTCATGAGATGGGAAATTACACAGGAAAAAAAAAAAAAAAGAATGACCTACTGTTGCTTGAAACCTAATGATGGCTCTTCCAAACATTTTACTGAATTAGAGGAGACAAAAATAAGGATACTCAATATGTATATCAAGTTCGATAGCAAATAAAGCATATTTATGGCGATAAATGTTTGATTTAATGATTAATAGTAGCAAGCGTGGTATACAGGTTGCTGGTAATCTATAATTTGACCTCAGATGATGTGTTTACTTAGTGACAATTCTTTAAGCTGTAAAATTTGAATGTGTGCATTTTAAAATATTTTTGTTATATATTATAATTGAGTAAAAAGCTCAAGAAAGACTTAGAAACTGTTAGATGGCTATTTTGCATTTAGATTAATAATTAAGATGTTTTGGAATTTCATAAATTTTGGAAATTGTATTGTTTTCTATTTATTCAAAAATTTCACTTTAATTTTCACTATTTATAGTAGATATTTATATTGATAAGTATAATGCATAGAAATTAAAGGTCAGCATGATGTTTTCATAACTTTAATTTACAAAGCACATGGATAGTGGTTATTTTTTAAAGCTCTTATGATCAATTATCTAATAGTACTAAAGAGAAAAGTAAACTTATGGTATTTTACTATAATTCACTGCATCAGGAAATTACAAGGCAGAGTTTTAAAATACTCAGCTCTAAACCATATCACCACAGTCATTAAATGCTTGTGAATATGAAATTCAAACTAAAAATAATAAAATGTGTGTATATATTTAATTTTAAGTGACAATGACTAATAGAATGAGAAAAAGTGAGTTCTGATATACAAAATGAAGGAATTGAAATAATTCAATGTTTTATCAAATTTTTGGTGGTAAAATTAAAAGGAATTCATTTTCATATTTTACAATACAAAAAATAACCTAGATGTCTTTCTCTCTCATTTAAAAACAAAGAAAACTTTTATACCTGTCAACATTTTCTGGAGGAACATATTCTTTTTTTTTTTTTTTTTT
>CM053618.1:15235997-15258684 GCA_028646535.1 Procyon lotor
ATTTCTTTGACAGCGAGAAACACAGCGAGAGAGGGAACACAAGCAGAGGGAATGGTAGCGGGAGAAGCAGGCTTCCTGCCAAGCAGGGAGCCCGATGTGGGGCTCGATCCCAGGACCCCGGGATCTGACCTGGGCCGAAGGCAGACACTTAACGACTGAGCCACCCAGGCGCCCCTGGAGGAACATATTCAATATCAAACTTTTTCTCTGAGAATTTTCATGTTGCTCACTTTATTCAACTAAACCATCAATCCAATGATGGTTTGAATTTCACTACAGATGAAAAATCTGAAGCTTGAAGAATAATGACGAAGACATTTTACTATATCCAACTCTTACTAATTTCTAAGACTGGATTTCTACCTGAACAGTTTAATTTGAGAATCTGTGCATTTAATTGTTACACACTGCTGCTTTCCCTCCCACCCCTGAAATTTGTTCTATTCCATTTTTCCTATAATTAAATCAGAGGAAAAATCATAACTG
Organism: Procyon lotor; assembly: GCA_028646535.1. Lineage (NCBI taxonomy): Eukaryota > Metazoa > Chordata > Mammalia > Carnivora > Procyonidae > Procyon > Procyon lotor. Next base: position 15,236,484 of record CM053618.1, read on the forward strand.
CTACTTTAAAAAAATTCCCATTTAAGAAATGTCATCTACTACAAAATCCTTTTTCTCATAATAAGAAGTAATGATTTATGGTTCCCATGACATTTACCTCATTATCAAATAAAACTGAACAATAATAAGCATTGCTTTAGGCAGGTAATGTTCTTTTACTTTATGTTTATAATCACATTAAACATGATATTTTCAGCATCATTGCTCTACTTAGATTCTTCTTGAGCTTGTATTTTTGAAGAATTAATTTCTAAATTTGAGTGTAATCTTATTGTGAGGAAAACTTTTACATATTTTATAAAATATTTTTGAAATATAAAAGCGTATTGAAGAAATTTAATTGTTATCAATTAAGAAAAAAATATACAGGTTCACTTTATATTAAAAAATGTTACTTTTCATACATATAGTCCAAAATACATTTTTTAATGTAGGCTAAAATAAAAACTATTTTAGATTTAGAAAATTGGAGATTTAATACTCAGGTCATTAACTTCTGAATATAACCTCAGTTTCATTTGTTAATTTAAGATTATCTATGTATATTATTTTGCACATATTCTTATAATTACTATAACATATTGATGTGTATACTATTAACATATCTTAGAACATATTTTCTGAACTTTTTATGTGTATTATTATACTTAATCATCAAAAGCTGCTGAGAGAATGTTTTCCAAAATCATAAACAACCTTCCTAATGAAAGGCAAATGTTGAATTGCCTAAGACCTAGGAATGCCTAGAAAAGTATCATCCTCGAAAAGGAATTGGCATTCTCTAAAACTCAGTGGAAATCAGCGATACTTCAATGCTTAAAATGATTACTCCTGTTCTAATGCAAGGTTTGAACAACTTTAAGTCTTGAGTCCTATCACTTCTCCAATGTTTGACCACACCAAAATATCAAGCTGATGTATCTAGGAATGCCAGGGTGGATAAATCTTCCAGGAGTTTTCCATACCACAAAGCTGCAAGTGGCAAGGCTTGAACCTTCACCCAATGGTTATAGCTTGGCAAGGCCTGTTTAATCAGCTACCATGGTAAGTACACTGGCATCCAGGGGTAAGAGTCTATTGCTTCTCTCATCATGCAGCTTACGTTCCCTGCAAAGAGTCAGTGTTTAATTACCAAATAGGAAACCATAGGAATAGGATTCCTTGGTTTTTATTAACACTACCACTGTTGATGAAATCATTAAAAAAGACACCTTAGTAACTAAAACATTAATTCTGTTGATAATGTATTTTCCTAATAACCTTTTGATTTGTTTATTTTCCCCATTAAATATTACAAACTCTTACTGACTAAAAAAGTCCTCAAGAAAGTTGAATATATATAAACACATAGATCATTATTCTCAAATATTCAGAATATTAGAGTGAAAAAAGAAAATGATTTAGAGTTATATTACAGGCACAACTATGACACCAAAATCACCAGTTTCTTATTTGTAAAATAAAAACAAGCTTTACTAAGTTGAAAAATAAGACATAATTTATATAATTTAGCTTTCTACATCAGTGTTTAACATTTGGCAAATATTTGTTAGGTTACATTACATTATGTATTCTATATTATATATTTTTATTAGTGATTATTGTTGCATATATGGTATTACTGGATGAATATATGTGAGAATGAATAAATGAAAGTATAAACAGCTTACGTATACATATTTCAAATAAAAATAAAATAGATGAGGAAATTTGAAGTTTCTCATGTAATCACACTATTTTAACACAAACAATTCTGTCTCAAATATTTTAATATAATATTTCAGTTAACAAATCGGAAAGTCACTAAGACACCTAATTTTAAATATGATTTTAAATCTGAATGATCAATGTGGTAAGTTAACTAATATGATTGAATTGGAGCTATATCTCTACTCGTTTAATTTTTATACTACATCAGAGATTTAAAGGAAACAATTTCACCTTGGTATTTGGTTTGGATGATTTTTGCACCTACACCCCCTTCCGCTCCCTGCCATTTCCCAAAGCATGTACTTCCAAGCAGGTCACTTTATACTTTCTCTATTATCTTTGTTCATTAGGAACTTATTACTCAGATATTAATCTTCATTACAGAAAACATAATTTATTGTTATGCTATTTCCAAGAAGCAAAGTGTCTCACAAATAGTCAATTTTTAATAAATCTTTTTTGCATTTTATGAAACTTTGATAAGGAGTTTATACCCCATCTAGTTAGAATTTTATACTAACAACACTAACTTACTTGATTTCATGTCCTTTGTGTTTTTTGTTTCCAAGATACAGTAAAGTAATAAATGCTTGCATTGTTATGGGGGGAAAAAAGATTTAAACAAGTCCTCCTAATTCCTATCTGTCTGTGCTTTTAGGTTCAAAACACATATTATAATAAAATTCTTTATTACACATCTTAAGGAATGTACAATTAGAAAGGAATGGGCACCACCCAGGCACCCCATCTGTACACAATTTAGTTGGACATACTGATACATCTTTCAAAATAAACCTATTTCAGATCAGACATGATAGATTGAGAAAGACCTAGGAATGTTGTTGGTATGTGGTAAAAATGAAGGGAATGGATAGGGTGAGGGAAGAAAACAGGTATGAGGGAGAAAACAGATATGAGGGAGAAAACAAGTGTGAGGGGGGTGGGGGGAAGCTGCTTTCAACTTAATTGTGAAACTGACATCCGACTTTGCTTCAGGCAATTTTGTATATAAACAGCATTGGCATTCCCAAGTCAGCTTATAGGATAACATGGAACAGGGAAAGCAAGAGATCACAGACATATGTATGTTATGTATAATAAAGGAGACAAGCCAGTACACTGTGATAGTAGAGAAGAGATATTTATTGCAGGCTGAAAGGTCTGAGATCAGAATTGCCAAAGAAGGCTCTTAGAACTGGAGCTGATTTGAGTGTTGAGGGATGAAGATGAAAGAGCCCAGTAAGAGATTAAAAGCTCTTCTGAAATAGGAAACAGAATCACATTGAGGCAAGGAAAAGGATGCGTGTGTCGAAAACTTCTGTAGTTGGTAACACTGAAGTAAAAATGTGACAGAGAGGTGAGAGATAATGGTAGAGAAGTAGAAGAGGGCTTGGTGTATCTTGAAAATGAATTTGTATAGTCTCCTAAGAGGACTTCAAGAAGAATGATGATAAATGCAGATTGATTTTTTAAAAATACTTTATTTCATTCATTCATTCATTCATTCATTCATTCATTCATTCATTCATTTGACAGAGAGAGAGAGAGAGAGCACAAGCAGGGGGAGCAGCAGGCAGAGAGAGAGGGAGAAGCAGGCTTCCCGCCGAGCAGGGAGCCCAATGCAGGGCTGGATTCGAGGACCCTGGGATCATGACCTTAGCCAAAGGCAGACACTCAACTGGCTGAACCATCTGGGCGCCCCAAATGCAGATTAATTTTGTGCCTGTCACTTGGGTCTAAGTATGCCAGTCACATAGGAGGGTAAGCAAAACTAAAGATCAGGGGCCCATATATGTTGACCATAATGATCAAATTTAAAAACCTACAAAAGTAATATGAGCCAAGGATATAATATCCTTGACAGAGTGACATTTGGGCTAAGAAAAATAAAAGTGATGGTTTGAAGGAATATTTACAAGACGGATGCAGCCAGACTTGATGCTGGGGGGAAAAAATTAGGTACTTTTGGACTTGAGTTAATGACTTGAGTGGGTACTTGATATGATGTTCAGAATTCAGGAGTTCAAGACAATTGATTTAAGGGAGGAAGCAGACCTGATCACTCAAAGTTGGAGCTGTTTTCCTTCTCCTGGTGTTTTTAAGCCCTCAACAAAATAATGCCTTGGGGGATATTATTGTTGTAAAACTATTCAGAAGTTGCCTGCATTGCAATGTGCCACTCATATTCAAGAGGCTATTTCTAACTGGATGTTAAAAATAAAGTTCCTAGGCACTCACTACATCAAGTATTTCTGAATATACAAATATGTATGCTAGATCAGTGGTATAATTTAAACTGTGCCTTCCAAATTCTACTAAAAATATTTTTGAAAATCTATACCTGACACTAACGTAATTGACTGTGTGAATCACCATAAAAATAGTTTTATTTAACTATTTTATATAAGCAGTATTTATGTTATGGAAGTCTAGGCCACTAAAATCTCTTTTTTTTTAAGATTTTTTTTTATTCATTTATTTGACAGAGGGAGAGAGATCACAAGTAGGCATAGAGGCAGACAGAGAGAGAGGGGGAAGCAGGCTCCCTGCTGAGCAGAGAGCCAGACGTGGGGCTTGATCCCAGGACCCTATGATCATGACCTGAGCCGAGGGCAGAGGTTTTAACCCACTGAGCCACCCAGGTGCCCCATAATCCACTAATATCTCTTAATAAAAGGCGTTAGTAAACCAAAGGTAAATGCTTTATTGTGAGAAAGCATGTCTAGCTGAAACGAGGAGGAATGCTCATTAAAATAAATCACAATATTATAATCACTATAGGAACTAGAAACCTAAAAGACCTAATAGAAAATTAAGATTAATTCAACATATAATATCTGAATAGATATATGTGACTATCTAAATCTTTAAATGTAGCACATTCATGATTAGAAAGGAACTTATCTGCAAATATCTGTGCTTTAAAATAGAATTTTATATTTCTTACAGTCTACAATAAAATCACCAAGGAAAATTCTAAACATACAAAATAAATCTAAATTTTATTTAGGAAAATATTATAAGGAATATCAAATTAGATCTTTGTAATTTGTGTAGATTTTGACACATTCAAGATGATCTATAGTTGCAAACATTACTGCATTGCCATCATTTTTTCATGAGACTCTGTCATGAAAGCACACAAAGTATGAGGCACATATTTTCAGTAAATCAGATAGAATTTTGATGTATTATGTGATGCATGGATGTATACATATATATTTTATATGTGCATATACAGAAATGCAATTATTTATTGTATTTTTGGACATAAAAGTTTTTATTCTTATAAAACAGAATAAAAATAAAAGGTAAATAAATGATTAATAAAGGATGAGCAAAAGAGTCTATAATTCAATTTTTACTAATTCCTAAATGTTAGTTATTTGAAAATATTAATTTATCTCATATTGCAACCTATGTCAACAAGAACAACAAGCGTTTTGACATAAAATGTAAACATAAGAGGTGCCTGAGTGGCTCAAATGATTAAGCATCTGCCTTTGGCTCAGGTCATGATCCCAGGGTCCTGGGTCCTGGGATGGAGTCTGGAATCCAGCCACCACTGCACTGATCTCTCTGCTCAGTGGGGAGACTGCTTCTCCCTCTACCTTTGCCTACCTGTCCCCCTGCTTGTGCTTTCTTTCTCTCTCTCCATCAAATAAAATAAATAAAATCTTTTAAATAAATTTAAAATGTAAACATAAGTTCTTGGACAAATGGTTGTTTACAAGTAAATGGAAACACTTTAGCTGATTGAATAATTTTGTGTTATGGCCAATTTAGCTGATTTCTAATGTTAGAACCAGAGATTAGGTTATGGCTGAAATTTCTTTCCTTTGATTAGTAGCTTCATTTTTTTTTTTAAGATTTTATTTATTTATTTATTTGACAGAGATAGTGAGAGAGCACAAGCAGGAAGAGCGGCAGAGGGAGAGGGCGAAGCAGGCTCTCCACCAAGCACGGAGCCCGATGTGGGGCTCGATCCCAGGACCCTGGGATCATGACCTGAGCCGAAGACAGTCGTTTAATCAACTGAGCCACCCAGGTGCCCCAGTAGCTTCATTTTAGTTGTATCCTGATAAAAGCAAGCTAATACAAATTATGAGTATCACAGTACATTGATTTTAAAAGTTAAATGATTTAAAATAATCATTTTATTAAAAAAACATAAAATTCAGCAAATAATTGCATTAAATATACTCAGTGTTATTGAAAATACTGTCTGCCTTTAGCTATTGGATTCTACCTTACCGGATGTGTTTCTAACGTGTATGTGACACGTTTGTTTTTAAAAATCATACATGACAGCATCACTTTTAGGACCTTAAATAAAAGGAAAATATGTATGTACTAAAGGGATTTATCTGCACTTTTAGAGCATTCAATATTATTCTCTTTACATATATGTTTTGCTTGATGGCTCTAACTTTCAGAAGCATATGCTTTATCTGAAGTCTCTTCTGGTTGTAGATCTTGTCCTCTAAATCTTTATCTTTAAGAGTATTGAGAAAGTCCTCTGAACAACAAAAAATAAAGCTACTTTTCACTCATATTAAATACTAGCTTCAAGTTTACTTTTCCCAATAAGATTTTGGACCGTGGCGAAATTAGATGAAGTGAGTAGGTTACCGAATTGCTCTTTCTCTTAATCATTCCCCATGTGCTTCAGTAAGTTGTATTGTGGGGCTAAAACCCTTCAGCTCCATTTTTTTTTTTTCAGCTCCATTTTTTATATCTTAATAATCCCCAGCCTTCTTTCCCCTGACAAATATTTTTCTAAATTCTTGCTCATCATTTCACACATCAGTTGTGGTACATTAAGCAGATTTTCCGAAGTAAAAAATAGTAAGACCTAAATTTAATGATAATAAAACTGGCTGAAAATACTGGTGAGTTTCTAATTTGTCACTAAATGACTTTTAATGAACTTGTATCTAGAGTGGTATGAAACTACCAATGTTTTTGAGAAGAAATATCCTTTGGCTCCTGTAATCGGTTTGCTTGACACAGCTCCTACTAAATATGTTGTCTTTAAATGAGGAATTTCATTTATTTTTCTTTTCTGAAAGTAATGTTAAAAAGGCACAGCATGGCATTTTATAATTTGAAATGAAGGTGAAGGCCTAGGGTGAAGTTATGCTAGGAATGGTAGTAAACACGAAGCTATTGTTAAGTCCTTAAGAGGTACTATTGTTAAGTACCTCTTCATGAATGCAGCCATGAAGACGATCTCAGGGGAGGTGGCATTACAAGCCTTATCCTGAGTTCCTTGCAGGACAGCCACAATGGGACAAGGTCTGGCTGTAAGTCGTGAGTATCACACTAATGGCAAGCATGTGACTTGAGATAGGCTAATGAAATGCTTCAGCACTGAAGCCTAACCACATCATCTGAAAAAACTTACCCATTAGGCACCAGGAAAGCACTGGAGAAGAACTACGGGAGTTCATATATTCATCAGTATATAATCACATATTATAAAGTGAAAAACCAAGTGCACTACTTAAAATTTCTGCCTTCGGGAGGCTGTCCCTTCACCATGGTCCTTCAGGCATGTCCCAGAAAAGGGCTGTAGCACTACAGCTGTCCATTTTCAGGTATTGCCTGCATATCATGTAGAACCATCTCTAAACCAGGCCTGACGCCTAACTCCTCCCCATCAGGTGGTCTTAAGGAACTCTCCATGTAGCTGTAGGCGCAGGCTGGGAGAGAGAAAACAGTATGGCAGGAGTGGGGACAATGGGCACTCCGGCTACTTCTTCATATGACGTACTTGTGCCTCATAGCAGGCTAAGAACTATTTTTCAAAAAGATGGTAGTAATATGTGAAGGATAGCAGTTCTTTTTGAACTCAAATTACATGGGTCTGCACTGTTATTCACCTATAGGGACTTCTTAAAGTCTCCAAACAGCATCTGCATCTGTCATTTACATTCTAGGCACCACTGAGTCTGCTGGATCATATGGCCCAAGTTGCAAAGTAGCTTACACAGCAGAGTGGACTTATTGCAGATCCCTCTCTTGTTCTGAACCCTGTTCAAAACTAGCAGCTTGTCTCTTCACTTGATGAATGGGCTGAGGTAATAATCAGATGAAAAATATGTACCTCCAAAGACCAAAGAGGCCCTCTAGGCATTGGGCCTCATTTTTGGTTGTCGGATGAGCCAGATGGAACAACTTCTAGGCACACCAGAACCAACTAGCCAACGTCACATGTCTGCATAAGTCAGACTGTCCTGTCTCTGCTTTGACTCTGCTATCACTAAAACCACACCCACTTTAGCTTTCTCATTTGAGTGTAAGTTGTTGGTCCTACCACCCAGGCATTTAATTACTGCCACTGCATTTAGGTTTCCTAATCTGATGACTGAAGTTCCCACGTGTCTTCTGGCCTAAAAAGAAGAATAATCACAAAGCTACTCAAGGATGCCAGGGCTTCTCTAGTAAATTTAATTCTGATAGTATTGGTGAAAAGTATCTTCTGGACTCTCATAATATACATGAGTATGTACAAATATACTCTAATATTTCAATCTCCCTAAGACTTTGGATCTCTTCCTCTACATTAAACAGAGATAGATATGACATTTCTAACTCATTCACTCTGGGGCACCTTTTAATCCCTTTCAGCCAACCAAAAATAAACAAATATTGAATCTCTGTTTAGTGAGCATGTTTTATCAAGTTTGGCCTGTCTAACTTTAATTCCTTACACCCTTATCCCACAGCCTTATTACCCATTCCTACACATGTTCCTCTGTTTTTATGTATATACAAATATACACATATATAATATATATATAATATTAATATGTGTATATACAAAATATAATATTATATATGTGTGTATATATATATGTATATATATGTGTGTGTGTATATATATGTGTATATATATATATATATACACATATATATACACAAATATATGTAATACTAAAAAAAACAACCCAAGTGGCTCTTTTGAAATGTAACACACCACTACTAATAGGTCATGTATTGTACCCCAGCTTTAGGAGCCTGCAGGGATTTGGTTCTAGTTATAGTTCTAGAAGCAAGGAAGAATGGTAGAGCTGGATTCTTAGGAGAGTCAACATTGTTTAGCGTGGCAACTGCCTCAGGAAAAATCATTACAGATTTTTTATGCAATACAATATTAATCCCCTCAGAATTGGAAAGGAAGATACTATTATGGTTGGAGAGGACAATGCCACCATGGGTTAGAGGGCCACTTCTTGAGATAGGGAGGGACATTTTGCTATGGAAAGCTGTTTCCACTAGGGATCGGGAGAACTCTTCCACTGAAAAAGAAGATTCATCAGAATTTAGAGTCTCAGTGTCTCAGTTTTATTATGGTTTTCCCACACATTACTCTTTCAACATACAGGATCCCATTCTTGGGCTTGCTTGCTCATATCCTCCCAAATGTCTGCAGCTACTTGATATCCCTTTAATTAATTTTTATATTAATTAGCATAAGTTACCTTCTATACCATACAACTAAGATATCTATATCACGTATATCTATATTGGTTGCCATGTTCATAATATCCTAGGTGTTCTATAGGTAACAATGTTACAAATTCCATTGCCTAAATAGAACATAATTTCTTACGAATGAATTACTTTTCTTTCTCTAATTAAGAGGGAATATGTCTGAAATATTGGCTTAGACTTAATCATCAGCAATTTATTTTTTTGGCAGTTCTAAATAAAATTAGATCTCAAATAAAGCTCTAAGAGTTACAACCATGCATATCTTATAGTACTCAATTTTCTCCAAATGTTCAATAGTGTGTAGGTAGCCATAAAGTTCCAAATATGTGATGGGGAAAGCTTTGTATATTGAAAACACCTGCTAAGGATAATTAAGAACGTTGGTAAAATATGTGAATATTCATGATTTTTTTAAATATCAATACAAATGGTCCAGATGCTACCTCATAATAATTTACTTTGACCATATTGTGGATTAGGTTATGTAGGAAGACAAATCTTGTGTTTAAACTAAATGTGTAAAATAATAAAAAAAAATTACAGGTATTGATGGTTATAAAGTTTTAACCATATGTCTTAGAAGAGAAACTTTCCCTGACGCCAAACTCTGACATACCACCCATCCCTTTATTCGAAATCACTTAATGAGTGACAACTATGTGCCAACTACTACTCTAGTCATTAGAATACAACAGTAAATGAAAGAGTTAAAATCTTTCATGGAGCTTATATTCCAGTGAGATAAGAATGACAATACAAACAAATTATAGAACAGATAAGAGTGGTGATAATGTATATGTAGAATAAATCATCTATCAAATGATGAAGAACAGATGCCAGGAAAACTTATTTCTGTAAAGATGAAATTTAAGGAGAGCAATGAATGAAATCAGAGAGCCATATGGAGATCTGGGAAAAGAATATTAAATAGAGAATATAAGATACCTAAAGGCCCTGAATCAAGAGGAAAAAAGCGTGTAAAGAAATGCAGATCAGTATGGCTAGAATAAAATGACTAGTGAATAAGAAGAATGATAGAAAATGAAAATAGTCAAATAAGGATTCATATGCCTAAGGCATTGTGGTCCATGGTCAGGACTTAGACTTTATTTTGATTATTGGGCAAGTCATTAATTGATTTTATGACTTATGTTTTGAAAGTACACATTGTCATTAATTAGATTTCTAGTTCTCTAAAATTTTCCAATAATGACCACTCTGAAGCCCTTTATCTTCCTGGCATATTTACTAATTTCTTACTTTTCCTTAAGTCTAGTTAGAAATACATGAGAGTTTCTTCCTCTTTCAGTTTTGGTAGTTTCTATGTCTCTATGAATGGATTCATTTCTTTTGGATTCCCTAATTTGTTGGCATATAGTTGCTCATAATATGTTCTTATAATTATTTGTATTTCTTCAGTGTTGGTTGTGATCTCTCTCATTTCATTCATGATTTTATTTATTTGGGTCCTTTCTCTTTTCTTTTTGATAAGTCTGGTCAGGGGTTTATCAATCTTATTAATTAGTTCAAGGAACCACTTCCTAGTTACAGTGATCTGTTCCACTGTTCTTTTGTTTCTATTTCATTAATTTTTGCTCTCATCTTTTTCATATCTCTTCTCCTGCTGGGTTTAGGCTTTATTTGTTGTTCTTTCTCCACTCCTTTACATGTAAAGTTAGGTTGTGTGTTTGAGACCTTTCTTGCTTCATAAGAAAGGCTTGTATTGTTATATACTTCCCTCTTGGGGTGGCCTATGCTGCATCCCAAAGATTTTGAACAGTTATGAGTTCATTTTCATTTGTGTCTGTGATTTTTTCTAAATTATTCTTTAATTTCCTGGTTGACCCATTCATTCTTTAGTAGGATGTTCTTTAGCCTCCCTATATTTGAGCTCTCTCTAAACATTCTCTTGTGATTGAGTCCTACTTTCAAAGCATTGTGGCCTGAAAATATTTAGGGAATGATCCTAATCTTTTGGTACTGGTTGAGACCCAATTTGTGAACCACGATGTGATCTATTCTTTTTTTTTTTTTTTTTTAATATTTTATTTATTTATTTGACAGACAGAGAGAGAGAGATCACAAGTAGGCAGAGAAGTAGGCAGAGGGAGAGGGAGAAGCAGGTTCCCTGCTGAGCAGAGAGCCTGATTTGGGGCTCGATCCCAGGACCCTGAGATCATCACCTGAGCCGAAGGCAGAGGCTTTAACCCACTGAGCCACGCAGGTGCCCCACGATGTGATCTATTCTGGAGAATGTTCCATGTGTACTTGAGAAGAATGTGTATTCTGTTGCTTTAAGATGGAATGTTCTGAATATATCTGTGAATTCTATTTGATCCAGTGTGTCATTCATTCCTTGTTGATCTTCTGCTTAGATTATCTGTCCATTGCAGTGAGAGGGTTGTTAAAGTCCCCTACTAAACCTGAACAGACTCATAACCAGCAAGGAAATTAAAGCAGTAATCAAAAATCTCCCAAGAAACAAGAGCCCAGGGCCAGATGGCTTCCCAGGGGAATTCTACCAAACATTTAAAGAAAACTTAATACCTATTCTTCTGAAGCTGTTTCAAAAAATAGAAAAGGAAGGAAAACTTCCAAACTCTTTCTGTGAGGCCAGCATTATCTTGATCCCAAAACCAGACAAACATCTCATTAAAAAAGAGAATTACAGACCAATATTCCTGATGAACATGGATGCAAATATTCTCTCCAAGATACTAGCCAATAGGATCTAACAGTACATTAAAAGGATTATTCACCAAGACCAAGTGGGATTTATTCCTGGGCTTCAAAGATGGTTCAACATTGGCCAATCAATATGATACACTACGTAAATAAAAGAAAGGGCAAGAGTCATATGATACATTTTACAAATTACAGCATCCTTTCTTGATTAAAATTCCTCACAGTGTAGGGATAGAGGAAACATACCTCGATAAAAGCCATATAGTAAAAGCCCACAGAGAATATCATTCTCAATGGGGAGAAACTGAAAACTTTTCCCCTAAGGTCAGGAACAAGGCAGGGATGTCCACTATCACCACTGTTGTTCAACATAGTACTAGAAGTCCTAGCCTCAGCAATCAGAGAATAAAAAGAAATAAAAGGCATCTGAATCATCAAAGAAGAATTTAAACTCCTGTTTGCAAGTGACAGGACAGTCTGTGGAAAATCCAAAAGACTCCACCCCAAAATTGTTAGAACTCATACAGAAATTCAGCAAGGTGCCAGTATATAAAATCAATGCACAGAAATCAGCTACATTTCTCTACACCAAGGAGACAGAAGAAAGAGAAATTAAGGAGTCAATCCCATTTATAATTGCACCCAAAACAATAAGATACCTAGGAATATACCTAGCCAAAAAGACAAAGGATCTGTACTCAGAAAACAACAAAATACTCATTAAAGAAATTGAGGAAGAATACTCATGAAAGAAATGGAAAAATATTCCATGCTCATAGATTGGAAGAACAAATATTGTTAAAATATCTATGCTACCTAGAGCAATCTACATGTTCAGTGCAATCCCTTTCAAAATGCCATCAACTTTTTTTCAGAAAGCTTGAATAAATAATCATAAAATTTATATCGAACCAGAAAAGACCCAGAATAGACAAAGGAATGTTGAAAAAAGGAAACCCAAACTGGTGACATCACAATTCCAGACCTGAAAAGCTATGACAAAGCTGTACTCATCAAGACAGTATAGTACTGGCACAAAATCAGACACACAGATCAATGAAACAGAACAGAGAACCCAGAAATGAACCCTCAACTCTGTGGTCAACTAATCTTCAACAAAGCTAGAAGGAATATCCAATGGAGAAAAGACAGCCTCTTCAAAAAATTGTGTTGGAAAAATTGGACAGCTACATGCAGAAGAATGAAACTGGACCATTTCCTTACAACATACACAAAAAGAGACACAAGTGGATGAAAGACTTAAATGTGAGACAGGAATCCATCAAAATCCTAGAGGAGAACACAGGCAGCAACCTCTGTGATCTTGGCCACAGCAATTTCTTGCTCAACACATCTCCAAAGACAAGGGAAACAAAGGCAAAAATGAACTATTGGGATTTCATCAAGTTAAAAAGCTTTTGCACAACAAAGGAAACAGTTGACAAAACCAACAGACAACAGAGAGAATGGGAGAAGATATTTGCAAATGTCTTATCAGATAAAGGGATAGTATCCAAAATCTATAATGAACTTACCAAATTCTACACCCAAAGAACAAATAATCCAATCAAGAAATGGACAGAAGGGGTGCCTGGGTGGCTCAGTAGGTTAAAGCCTCTGCCTTGGGTTCAGGTCTTGATCTCAGGGTCCTGAGATCAGGCCCTACATCAGGCTGTCGGCTCAGCAGGGAGCTGCTCCTCATCTCTCTCTGCCTGCCTCTCTGCCTACTTGTGATCTCTCTCCTCTCTGTCAAATAAATAAATAAAATCTTTAAAAAAAAAAAAAAGAGGGGGCACTTGGGTGGCTCAGTGGGTTAAAGCCTCTGCCTTTGGCTCAGGTCATGATCTCAGGGTCCTGGGATCAGGCTCTCTGCCCAGCAGGGAGCCTGCTTCTCCTTCTTTCTCTGCCTATCTCTCTGCCTACTTGTGATCTCTCTCTATCAAATAAATAAATAAAATCTTAAAAAAAAAAGTTAAAAAAAAAAGAAATGGACAGAAGTCATGAACAGAAATTTCTCCAAAAAAGACATCCAAATGGCCAACAGACACATGAAAAAGATGCTCAACATCACTTGGCGTCAGGGAAATACAAATCAAAACCACAATGAGATACCATCTCACACCCAGTCAAAATGGCTAAAAAAACAAGTCAGGAAATGACAGATGTTGGTGAGGATGCAGAGAAAGGGGAACCCTCTTACTCTGTGGTTATGCAGAGTGCAGCCCCTCCGGAAAACAGTATGGAGGTTCCTCAAAAAGTTGAAAATAGAGCGTATTATGCTAAGTAAATAAGTCAATCAGAGAAAGACAATTGTCATATGATCTCAGTGATAAGGGGAATTTAAGAAACAAAACAGAGGATCATAGAGGAAGAGCGGAAGAAATAATATAAGATGAAGCCAGAGAGGGAGACAAACCATTAGAGACTCTTAATCATAGGAAACAAACTGAAGGTTGCTGGAGGGGAGGGATGGTATAACAGTGATGGACATTAAGGAGGGCAAGTGATGTAATGAGCACTGTGTATTATATAAGATTGATGAATCACAGATCTATACCTCTGAAACCAATAATATATTGTACATTAATAATTTTTGGTAGGTACACTACATAAAACATAAATTAATAAATTAATTAGTTAAAAAAAAAAGAAAAAAAATAAATTAATTAGTTAATGAATTAAATTAAAAAAGAAATAGATGAGAATTTCAGTTTTCTCACATCCTCTGAAATATTTACTATGTCGTTATTTGCAATTTTAGTAATTCTTTTGTGAGGGTACTAGGATAGCATTATGGTTTTCATTCATATTTCCCTGATGACTAATGGAACTGAGCAAGTTTTTGTGTGCATGTTGGCTATTTGTGTATATTCATTGTGACATTCCTGTTCAAGATTTTTGCCATTTTTCTTCTTATTATTATTACTACTATTATTACTCTCTTATTGATTAGCAAAAGTTAATTATATATTACAGATTCACATCTGTCATATCTATATTGAGCTACATCCTTCTATATCTATCTATCTTATCTATCTGATACACACACAGATATATGGGAATTTCATTAAACTTCAATTTATAATTTTTTTAAGTTTCATATTTTACATATCCTCATAAAATCGCTACTATTTTAAGTTTGCAGGAATATTTTATATTTTTTTCTATAAAACTTAAAAATAAGGGCGCCTGGGTGGCTTAGTGGGTTAAAGCCTCTGTCTTCAGCCCAGGTCATGATCCCAGGGTCCTGGGATTGAGCTCTGCATTGGGCTTTCTGCTCAGTGGGGAACCTGCTTCCCCTTCTCTCTCTGCCTGCCTCTCAGCTTACTTGTCATCTCTCTCTCTCTGTCAAATAAATAAATAAAATCTTTAAAAACAAAACAAAACAGGGGCGCCTGGGTGGCTCAGTTGTTAAACGTCTGCCTTTGGCTCAGGTCATGATCCCAGGGTCCTGGGATGGAGCCCCGCATGGGGCTCCCTGCTAGGCGGGGAGCCTGCTTCTCCCGCTACCATTCCCTCGGCTTGTGTTCCCTCTCTCGCTGTGTTTCTCTCTGTCAAATAAATAAGATCTTAAAACAAACAAACAAACAAAAAAACAAAACAAAACAAAACTTAAAAATAGGGAGCATTTTTTTTTTTCCTCAAGATTGTTTGGCTTTTCTAAGTTCTTTACTATATCATGTAGATATTAGAACAAATTTATTAATATCTACCAAAATTTTGGGGGGATTTGCTAGATTTGCATTGACTTATTAAATTGATTTTGGTAGTACTGACATCTTAACAATTTTATTCTTCTATTTTATGAAGTTGATATATCTACTCTTTTTAGTTAGATCTTATTTTAATTTCTCTCAGTGAAGTTTTCTAGTTTTCCGTGAAGAGCTTTTGAAAGTTTTTTTGTTAAATTTAATACTACTTTTTTTGCTTCTCTAAATACAATTGTTGGTTCTTTTTTAATTAAAAATCTATAACTTACTTGAAGCCCTAAAGCTACAGACAACCACTTCCATATCATTGGTAAGACTATGTCATGAATAACTACCTGGAGAGACAGAAAAACTACAACATGCTTTTTGTTGTTGTTTTTGTTTTGTTTTTCCCAGAACAGAACAAGCTCAGTCTGAATCAAACTGTGATTCTTACCATAAAGGATATGAGATTAATGTGTACTAGTAAATGATTTTCAAGGTGTGGTATACCATCTTTCAGTGTCACCTTCAATTCCTATTTCCTTCTCAAGACCACTCCATTGGAATTAGTTTTCTACCATTTTCCCACTCCTTTTTTTTTTTTTAAAGATTTTATTTATTTATTTAACAAAGAGAGAGATCACAAGTAGGTAGAGAGGCAGGAAGAGAGAGAGAAGTAGGCTCCTCACTGAGCAGAGAGCCTAATGCAGGGCTCAATCCCAGGACCCTGAGATCATGATCTGAGCCGAAGGCAGAAGCTTTAACCCACTGAGCCACCCCCAAGTGCCCTGTTTTCCCACTCCTATGACACTATTACAACACCAAATTTTTTTTTTAAGATTTATTCATTTATTTGAGAGAGAGAGAGAGAGAGAGCAGTGAGGGTGGAGGGCAGAGGGAGAAGGAGAGAGAGAAAATCTCAAAAAGATTCTCAGCTGAGCCTGACACGTGCCTGTATCCCACAACCCTGAGATCATGACCTGAGCAGAAATCAAGAGCTGAATACTTAATTGACTGAGCCACCTAGGTGTCCCACAACAACTAAATTTTTTGCAGAAATGCTTTCCTAGTTCTCTTTAAAGAAAGGCATCTTGTAATAAATGTTTTAATTCATTCAATATCTACTATCTAGTTGTTTATCATCTAATAAATATTTATAGATACAAATTGAATTCACTTATTACCTCTACATTATAATTATTTTGATCATATGGCTCAAGTAAATAATTTATTTCTCATTAACTTGCATCAGAGCTATCACATCCTGGCAATGATCTTATGTTCAAGTACTTTTGTCATATATTTTAATTTACAAGTGGATTTTCTAACAATCACATATTGATCCTGGTCTCAGCCATGTGACTTGTTTGGCCAACAGGATAAGAACAAATTTAATTCAAGCAAAGTCTTAAAAAAAAAACAAAAAAGAAAAAAAGAGAAAAGACTTCAAACTTTCTTCCCTTGTTCTTCTTCCTTTTCTGTGACAACATTCCTAGTTTAGTCTATTGGGGAAATATGAGAAACATTAACCGAGCTAAATTTCCCCAGTTGAGGTCATTGTATACCAGCCAAACTCTAGCCAACTTTCTAGTTTATCACGGATGCATCAAACCCAGATAAGATTAATAAAACCTGCCTTAGATCATCAGAACTGTAGTTGTCTTAAACCATTTGTTTTTGGAATATCTATCATCTAGCATTAATGGTGTGAGAGGTAACTGATAGAATTAGAGGCAAATAATCCATGGGCTAGCTCTGGGTTGTAGATTACACTTTGAGTAACACTGCCCAACATGATCCAAATATATTATTTTCTTGACTTCCAAGAAAACCATGTCCTCTATATTTTTCTCTTTTTCCTTCATAGCATTAATTTAAACCTCTAACAGTCTATACAATTAATTATTCTATTAGTTTTTATTTCTAACTCCCCTTATTCAAGTTTGTATGTAAATTCCATGAGGCCGAAATCTTCATTATGCCTATAAATGGACCCCAAGCACCTAAAAAGGAGCCTGCACAAAGTAAATGCTCAATAAGTATTTGTTGAATTAATGAATATTTTCTTAAAACATCTACGTGATGTAGAATGTAGATGAGTAAATAACATTCAGGAAGTTAGATTGTGCAGAATATTTACCTGTCAAGAGGCTTTTATGACAAAGCATTAATGACTAAACTAGCAATTTGCAATTCCTTGATACATCTGTAAAGTGAATATTCTGTGGTAAAGACAAATAACAAAGTGAGGAGAAATGCTACAGCAAATATTTTTAGTCTTTTTACTAAGACTACACACTAATCTCTTACAAAAGTTTGAGAGCAAACATGAAAGAAATTAAGTCAAATATACCTAAGACTCTAGAGGAGTGTGTTTGTGTGTACATCAATATTAATGTTTTTAAAATTTTGCTTATAAATTGCCAAATAATCCTTTCAAAATAGAAAAAATAACAACAGAATATAGGAATAAACTATTTTATAAAAATTATGTATATTAAATGTAAAAATGTACATTCATAACAGGAAACAAATATTTATCTTTGCTAAAGGAAATCATGAGATCCTGAGCTAGCACAAGGAAACACTGAGGAGTCATGACATCTTTAATACAAAATATATGTACTATGTGATATAGACAATTTTATTAGCTTTTACAGAATTTTTTTATAGCTAGTGAGGGCTATTTGGACATTTTCCTGAGTTTTTATAGCTTGAATTGGGAACAATTCACATAAAACAATGTTAATAAACATCAGAAAGCTCAGCAGCAGCTTCATACTTTTGCTGGATAAATTCTCAGTTCAAAAAATAAGATTATGAATAAAAATTTAACTATTCTAAATTTTTATTTATTTAAAAACTTTATAAATGTATAATTTCTGGTATATTATTTTTTTGCCTGGGGAACCCAAAATTCGAAACAAAGACAATTTTAAAAATGAAGAAAAACTTTATTTGCAACATGACTAAAATATATTATCTAGGAAAATATAATTAATGAAATAAACTTAATGACACATAATGGAATTATATTACTTTAGGTAAATATACATATATGTATGATAGACATAGAAACTGATATAATGGGATGCAAATATCAAAAGACAGAAGATGATGGATAGATAGATGATAGATAATACGTGGAATATGATAGTAAAACAGATATGAATGGCTTATCACTACTCATCAATCAGATATCTTAAAAATCATAATGCTAAAACAACTTTAAACAATAAATTTACAAGCTTGAATGACATAACTTTCTACACAATGTTTGTCAAAATTACTCAAAAACAATAGCAAATGGATAAAGCAATAATTACTTACTAAATTGAATTTCAAATCAGATTCAGCTTTCACTATCCCTGCTCCAAAATAATCCATTCCCAGAGAGTTTTATTGTTAAGTGTTACTAAAGCCATCAAAATATTTCAATATTATACAGATTAAGAGGCAGATAAATAGGAAAAGCTAATTGATTTTTTTTTTGAGATTTTATTTATTTATTTGACAAAGAAAGACACAGTGAGAGAGGGAACACAAGCAGGGGGAGTGAGAGAGGGTGAAGCAGGTTTCCCACTGAGCAGGGAGCTTGATGGCAGGGCTCAATCCCAGGACTCTGGGATCATGACCAGAGCCGAAGGCAGATGCTTAACGACTATGCCAAACAGGCACCCCCAGAAGCTCATTTCAACCACTCTAAGAAAAGTCCATTTTTTTTTTTTTTTTATGCTAGCACATATATTAGTTCCTACCATCTGAATGTCAGGATGGACCAAAAATAATTAATTATTGAGTGTTTGCTATGTGGTAAGTGGCATTCTAAGCAATTTATATTTATTAATTCATTTAATCATTACAACAACATTATGGGTTGACACATTTACTATTTCTATTTCATAAGTGAGCAACCTATTGTACAATGATGTTAAGTTTTTCAAGATGAAATATAAAGGGGTGAATTTAGGATTTGGACACAAACTTTCTAAATAGATCCATAGATCAAGAGTCTTTACTCTTAATTTTATCATCTCAATATAAAGCTAAAATTAAATTTAAATGTGGATAAAAATTCCGTGAAAAAAATTACAGTACTTTACCTAAATATATATTTTTAATTAATAAAAAGAGATCATTATTATGGAATGTCATCCTTTGTCTTTTAAGGATTTTAGTTAAATGTATAATACAAATTCAAACCTCATACAACTTTTAAAAGCCACATGAAAGAATAAAAGAAAAAATAGCCCAAAAACCTTATGAGATAGAGGAAAAGATGGTAGACCCATCAAAGAATACTACTAATCTAGTAATTTAAATTTAGTAATTTAAATCTAGTAATACTAATGCAGAGATCTGTACTTCAACCATTGAAAATAAAGTAAATACCCTGAAATAGAATTACGCACATATGAACCCTTGATTTTTTTCCAAGTAGCATTACGAATCAGCAGGTGAGTTTGGACCACTCATTAAATCATTACGTTGTGCTGAAACAACTAGTCGTCCATATACAAATAAATAAATTAATTAACTGCATACTTCACATCAAACTTGACTATTGCAGGTGTGATGAAGAACTGAAAAGGAAAACTAAATTAGAAGAAAATGTATGCAAATATCTTTTGACTATAAAATAGGCAAGGATTTCTTAGGCATATCATAAAGAACCCAAAAAACATAACATATATATGTATATATTATGTATATATATATATTCAAGAGATTATTCAATATATTCAAGATATTCAATTATATCTTCAATATATATAATATTTATTAAAATATATATATATTAAATATATAATAAAAATTATTCAGCATAACAAAAGATGCCATAAACAAAATTACAAAACAAAACACAATTTCAGAGCAGCTATTTGAAATGCTTACTAAAAAAAAGTATTACTCAGAATATGGAAGATCTCTTAAAAACTAGAAAAAAAAATGGACCAAAACATATAGCTGATTCAAAGGTATTTCTTGGAAGAAAAAAGTGTAATGTAAATAAAACAAAAACATGATGGTCTACCTCACCAGAAATCAGAGAAAGGTAAATTTAAAAAGCAACAAACTGCCATTTACCATGTTCTATAAGCAAAATTAAAATCTGATAATAAGAAGATAAGAAACAAAAGGATCTTATACTGCTGTAAGCTGGTACAACCATTTTCAACAACAATCTGAGAAAGACTAAAAATGTTTAAGGGAGAAAAAGCAAGTACAGGGAAGAAAAAAATGGTATATGCACCCTGTTGCTATTTCTACAATATTGAAAAATATGTAAGAAAGTACTATACATTGGTTGGATACAAAAATATGTATTAAACTTAAGAAAACATACCCAGAAGGATAAGCACAAAATTAATTTTGGTATTTTTCACTGAGGCAGGATGGAGGTAGATGCCTTTGGGCAGGGATATCTATCTGTCAGGCTCCAACACCACCTATAATACATGACGTGAAGATCAAAGTGGACAGAAGCAAGTAAATTTGTTATCTTGATCTTTATGCATAGATTCATGCTAAATATTTAAATATAAATACATTTTTTAAAGTAGCTATTATTTTATTGATTCAACAAAAATTGTTGAGTCCCCAAATTGTCCCAGTTGTATTTTAGGTTTGGGGGATATAGGAGCATACAAAACAGCCAACCATGTTTGCCCTCTATAGTGACCCACATGGTGCAGGTAAGTAGGAACAGGTGGCTGTGGGGGGTAAGCAGTCAGACTAAAAAAAATAACAAATATATGCTATGTTAGGTGATAAGTGAAAAGAAAATATAAAGCAGAGATAAGGAGATAGAGAGAAATGAAGACTATTATAGATACACTGTTCAGAGAAGGTCTTTATGGTAAAAAATGATATTTTCATAAACGAGGAAGGGAGCCAAAGACAGGTTTGGGGGACATTGTTTAAATAAAGAGAATAGCAATCTCAGTGGTCCTGAGGAGGGTATGTTTGGCATGTTCAAGGAATAGAAACTCAAAAAAAGGCCAGTGTGGTTGGAAAGATTACATGCCACATTTTAGAAATGTAAAAATGTTATTATTAGTGAACAAACAGAAACACATTTTAGTACCATAAAAAATAAATAGTGGGAACATAAAATACACACCTTATTATAACAACAAGGATTTTCATTTTTTTGAACATTTTGGTATTTTATTTAACCCCCAAACTAAATAAAAAGTATTATAACATGTTTTCACTGTATTTTTAGGTGATAAATAAGCTAGAAAAAAATCACAAAAATTAACTGTTTAAACTTAGTATGTCAGCTCTCCATCCAAATTTTCCATAAAATATACAACTAATGGGAACTGAAAATGCTAATGAAAATTCATCAAAAATCAGTTTGCATGCATATATATATTTTTTAATTTAATTAATTTTTATTAACATATACTGTATTATTTGCCCCAGGGTACATGTCTGTGAATCTTCGGGCTTACACATTTCACAGCACTTAACAGCACATACCCTCCCCAATGTCCACAACCCAGCCACCATATCCCTACCCACCCCCCCATCCCCCCCGGCCACCCTTAGTTCATTTCTTGAGTCTAAGAGTCTCTTATGGTTTGTCTCCCTCCCCATCCCTTCCT
>CM053618.1:15259184-15280399 GCA_028646535.1 Procyon lotor
AAATGTCTATGCCCCTAACATGGGAGCAATTATATAAACCTATTAATAAAAAAGTCAAAGAAACACATCAACAATAATACAATAATAGTAGGAGACTTTAATACCCCCCTTACTGAAATGGACAGATCGTCCAAGCAAAAGATCAACAAGGAAATAAAGGCTCTAAATGACACAATGGACCAGATGGACATCACAGATATATTCAGAACATTCCATCCCAAAGCAACAGAATACACATTCTTCTCTAGTGCACATGGAACATTCTCCAGAATAGATCACATCCTAGGTCACAAATCAGGTCTCAATTGGTAGCAAAATACTGGGATCATTCCTTACATATTTTCAGACCACAATGCCATGAAACTAGAACTCAATCATAAAAGGAAAGTTGGAAAGAACTCAAATACATGGAGGCTAAAGAGCATTCTACTAAAGAATGAATGGGCTAACCAGGAATATAAAGAAGAATTAAAAAATTCAAGGAAACAAATGAAAATGAAAACACAACTGTTCAAAATCTTTGGGACACAGTAAAGGTGGTCTGAGAGGAAAGTATATAGCAATACAAGCCTTTCTCAAGAAACAAGAAAGATTTCATATACACAACCTAACCCTACACCTAAAGAAGCTGGAGAAAGAACATGAAAGAAAGCCTAAATTCAGCAGAAGAAGAGAAATAAATAAAGATCAGAGCAGAAATCAGTGTGATAGAAACCAAAAAAACAGTAGAACAAATCAACGAATCTAGGAGGAGGTTCTTTGAAAGAATCAATAAAATTGATAAACCCCTGGCCAGACTTATCAAAATGAGAAAGGATCCAAATTAATAAAATCATTAATGAAAGAGGAGAAATCACAACCAAGACCAAAGAAATACAAACAATTATAAGAACATATTATGAGCAACTATAGGCCAGCAAATTAGACAATCTGGAAGAAATGAATGCATTCCTAGAGACACATAAACTACCAAAACTAAACCAGGAAGAAATAGAAAACCTGAACAGACTCATAACAGTAGGGAGATTGAAGCAGTCATCAAAAATCTCCCAACAAGAGCCCAGGGCCAGACAGCTTCCCAGGGGAATTCTACCAAACGTTTAAAAAAGAATTAAGGAGAAGAGAAAAAGTACAGAAAGTATATTTAAAACAATAATGGCTAAAAACTTCCCACACTTGGGGAGAAAATTAGACATCTAGATTCATGAGGTTCAACAGATCCCAAATAGGTTGAACAAAAAAAGGACTATACTGAGACATAGCATAATTAAATTGTCAAAGTCAAAGATAGGGCAAATGCTAAGTAAAATAAATCAGACAGAGAAAGACTGATGCTGTATGATCTCACATATAAATGGAATCTAAAGAACCAAAGCCATAGAACAGTGAACAGAATAGTGGTTGCCAGAGTTAGGAGATGGGAGGTGGGGGGGGGGTGGATATAAAGGAAGGCAAACAAATTATAAGATGAGTAAGGTCCAAGGATATAATGTAGTTGCTAAGAGAGATCTTCAAAGTTCTAATAACAAGAAAAAAACAATTGCAACTACATGAAGTGATGGATGATAACAAAACTTACTATCGTCCTCATTTTCAATGTATGCACATGTCAGATCATTATGTTGTACCCTTTTAACTAAAACAATGTCATATGTCAATTATATCTCAGTAAAACTGGCAGAAGGAACTTATCTATCATGAGCTTAGTAAATAGTTGTTTGAAGTCACTGTGTTTTGGGAAGATATTAGGGGAAAGTATGTATTGAAGAGGAAGATACTGGAGACTTACTTTTCTACTAACAAATGATGAAAGTTGCTCTATTCTTTTAAGAGATAAATTCAAAGCTTTTATCTTCACAGTTTTTTTTTTTATTTTGATAGTATATTGTACTTTTAAAGTTCAGAGAAGCTCTATCAGAGGAAATTAAAAAAGTCTTTCCTCTCAGGACTGCCTCAGAGTGTATGTATATCTGTCTGTGTCTGTGTGTTTTGAGAATGTACAGCTTATTAAAGAAATATACAAGATATACATATATTTTTAAGTTAAATATGGCCATGGGAAAGAATTAAGAACAAAACAAAATCTTCTCAGTCTTTTGGGGATTTCAAATAATGTAATTTTTACTTATTTTATTTCCCAAAAGCTATATTTTAAACAAGGGACTTACTCTTGAATATTAAATATATAATCTTTAAGTAATGCTCTCTTTATTAAAATTGGAGTCTCGTATATTTCAAATACCTAGGTTTGTCATATAAGCAAGAAAGCCAACAATATACATTGCCTTGTCTTCTGACTCTAATTTTCCTTCTTTCTTTACTTATTGCTATTTTCTGGTCAGACTTTCTGCTTTTTTACCTTGGGCCAGCTCCCCTCCTGCAAGGAAAACTTCTTGTTTTAAAATGTACCACCAACCAAACAACCCACAGATGCAAGACAGAGCCCAGCTGAAATCAGCTGAGCCCAGCCAGTTTTACCAGACTCCTACCCCCGGACTTAAGAAGCTATAATAGCAATTTTTAAAAATGTTTTTTAAGCCAGTAAATGTGGGATTTAAAAAAGAAAATAAAAACCTTATTAGCTTGATCAACTAAGATTTTTGGTAAAGATTTAGTTACAAATAAACAAATAAACTTCATCCCATAAAGCTTTTTTACCAGCTTTCATAGTCTGTTATTGTTACCATCATCCACTAAGATATTCTTTTTTTTTCTCCTCACTGAGACATTATTACCTTTACAGCCTTCTACTCCTTATCTATCACACCTACAAGTCCTAGTTTTTCTATGATCAGTACATGTGCCATACAATTTTACCTCTAGGAACTCCAATGCTGCCACATGCCATATTTAAGCTCTTGGAAATCCAGTCAAATTTTCCTTCCAATCAATTTTTTCAATCCAATCAATTTTCCTATTATGAAAATATATACATAACATACATAACGTGACTAGTGTTCATCACTCTCAATACTGCGACACTATTCAAGTGACTTCCATCTCCTGCCTGCATTGTTGATGTAGTTTGCCAGGGGTTTTCCAGGTTTCCACAATTGACACTCTATATTCTGCTCACAGAACAGTGGCAAAAAAAAAAAATGATACCTTTATACCATAAATCCAGTTGTGTCTGCTATTCGAAAAGCTCCATGGCTTCAAGCACAGCAGACGTGAGCTATTTCCCACATCATGCACAGCAGACACATGCTATAGGTAACAATGGAAGCATATTCATCACAACAACAACAACAAAGGAATTGCAGTTCCGCAAAGAATAAGTGAAGCCCATGCTACATTTTTTGGCCAGACACACAGATATAGATATTAATATAGTAGATTTTTTTCTCTATAATTAGAGAACTTCCTAGGTTTATAATGAAATATCAGAGTGATTGGTGCACACATTGTAGCTGGAATATTGTTGGGGACCGAGAATGTCCTTTCCCTCCAAGGTCCTTCTAGTGGGTCTAAGAGTCACACTGACATGAAAGATTAACAGGACAAAATCAAATTTAATTTGTATGTACAGGGAATCCACACAGGCATGGAAATTCCAGAGACAGTCAAGACAAGATGATGTACATATGTCATCCCGAATTAAGGTGAAGGAGGTAGGGATCTGGGACTTCAGATGGGAAGAATGCACATCACAGGGTGAGAAGAACAAGAGCAGATATTTGGTAATTAGGTATTTGCCCTGCCATACAGATGGGTTACTCTCACAAAATTTATCTCTGCTAATAACTTTTATTCTGGGACAGATGCCACCTCCCTGATTTAGATCCTTGTGTGTAGTTAAAAGTTTCTCTTGAGGCCACAGGTTCTTCTGCTCAGAATAACCTTCATGACAGAGTGACCCATCTTGAGGTGGCCTGTCCTTGGCCCCTATAATATGAATAATAAACTCATACCCAATTGGTGTATGTTTTTGTATGTGTATATGTGTATACAGTATATATGTGTATATTCACTATACAATTCTCTTTTTATATAGAAATACTATCAGTGAATCATATCAAAGCAGATTTATCTGGTTGATAGGAGGGAATTATATTGGAAGGGAAGAAAATCCTCCTTCCTCTCATATGCCAGATGTTTGTTTTTGTTTTGTTTTTAAGATTTTATTTATTTATTTGAGAGCAAGATAGAGAGTGGGAGCGGGGATGGGGGAGGGTGGCAGAAGGAGAGGAACAGCAGACTCCCCTCTAAGCAGAGTTCAGTGCAAGGCAGGATCACAGGATCCCTGAGATGATGACCTGAGCTAAAGACCAGACGCTCATCCGACTAAGCCACCCACGTGCTCCTACATTAGAAGCTTCTGGCAAAAGTCAATGGAGCCCTTAGGTTCTGAGAAACACTTTTAGAAATCCACTAATCTAAAGTGTGGTTAATAAGCATTATATATGGTGAATACATCCAGTAGGGGATAAAATAATCTACAGCATCTGATGCTCAGAAGAATTATCCGAGGTTCATTGGAATTATACTATCAATCTGTGCATATCCGAGATTCATTGGAATTATACTATCAACCTGTGCATTACACTCCATCTTAGAACAAGATATAATTCTTAAAGTTTGCCTTTTAAATTATTTTTAAATTCAAAATTGCTCCCCATGTTTATCTTAGCTGATTTTTATAAATACATTGTATTGGACTGAAGAGGCCGAAGAGAATGACATAAAATCGGATATATCCTTGTCTTCTATCTTTCTTAAGAACGGTCCTGGTTATTAACTTTTCTATAATAGCAAGCTACTAGAAATATTTTAAAAGCTGCGTTTTTACAATCTCTTCCACACACTTTCCAAATACAGTATTACGGTATTAAGCTGAAAGAGGTACAATGTAACGAGAGTGCGAACATGCCTAGATTAGCCCTTTGGTGACAGTTCTCTGATCATTTACAAATCTTGGCCCAGGGAGTTACAATTTAACAAGTGGAGTAGTAAATACAGAAGATTCCTTTGAAAAGTGAAATCCCTGTAGAGCAGGATTTGTAAGAATCTGAAGGAAATTTACATTTCAACACATTGTTCATTTCTACTTCCTACAGAGGACTCTCACAGAACAATTGCACTTTTTTAGAGTTCCCTGCTTTAGTTTGAGTCTGTGGCAAAAGTCCTGCTGCTAAGCCACATTACTAGAACACTTTAAAAGGACATTCACACAGACCAAAGTCACTTTGTTAAATAACAGTCTTTACAATATAGTGCTGTGGGAAAAAATAAAAACTTTGAGTTTAGCCAATCATGATTCAATACCTTCATAGATATCAATTTTATTTATGTAGTTTATAGGATCCACTGGGAATAATTTATTTCTTTCCTTAATAGGAAACACTGATAAATAATATCTCTCTATGCCTATTGGTGGTGTACTAAGAAGCCCTGAGGAGTTGCATTTTACAGATATTTGTGAACCTTGTAAAATGCAGTCTTCAAGGTTTAATTTGTGGCAATCTCTAAAAAATAAGACTGCATTATTTACTGAAATAGAGTATCACTTAACATTCAAAAATCATGTCATTTCTTTATGGAAAAAAGGATACTTGAACACTGCACACATTTATTCTCTGTGGAAAGTCTAATGTGCTAATTTGTATGTAGCAATCACTATATCCCTCCAAACTCAGTGATGTGTAAGTATAAATTTCCTCTCAATATGGTCAACATTCAAATTGTATTTTTTTTACTATTTTTATGTCTCAATTTCCTTGCCTATAAAACATATGATTTGCATTAGGGAAATTACCTGTTTTAGAACACCAGCTAAATGAACTAAATCTACTAAGTGAACTATAGCATAATCCTGCCATTTTAGGATAGTAGAGCTGGAAGAGTACAAAGAAGGTAAACTAGCCTAACACCAACCAACACAAAAATATATTTTGCTTCCTGAACCTTATTTGGCTTCTATTTGATTCATTTAAATGATGCATAAATATCTGGATCATAAGATATTTTACTACTTTTTTTGAATAATTATAGATTACTTCCAAAAACTGTTCCTATATTTAGGTGAAAATTTTCTCTCCCTTCCACTCATTTCTCTTAGAACTCTACAGAATTATATAAATGCTCCAAATGTACAAAAAAAAAACCAAAAAGAATTATATAAACATGTTCATAATAGGGGTGCCTGGGTGGCTCAGTGGGTTAAAGCCTCTGCCTTCAGCTCAGGTCATGATCTCAGGGTCCTAGAATTGAGCCCCGCATTGGGCTCTGCTCAGTGGGGAGCCTGCCTCTCTGCCTACTTGTGATTTCTCTCTCTTTATGTAAAGTAAATAAATAAAATCTTAAAAAAAAAAACATGTTCATAACAGCTTTGCTTATAACAGATTAAACCTGGAAATAACCCAAGTGTCCACAAACAATAAATAGATAAGCAATTTAAATAATATTTATATAATGGGATACTATACATCCATAAAAATAAGTGAACTATTCATGAATAGAATAATAGGAACGAATCTCAAAAATAATATGTTGAACAAAAAGAAATAGGTACATAAATGTATCATGTATGGTTCCCCATATATGAAGGGTAAGAACAGAAACTCCATGGTGATAGAAATAAGAAAATGTTTGTATCAAGGGGGAGAAAATGACTGAAAAGGGCACAAATAAAAGTTTTCTGGGTTAGGGGCGCCTGGGTGGCTCAGTCGTTAAGCGTCTGCCTTCGGCCCAGGTCAGATCCCAGGGTCCTGGGATCGAGCCCCGCATCGGGCTCTCTGCTCTGCAGGAAGCCTGCTTCTCCTGCTACCATTCCCTCTGCCTGTGTTCCCTCTCTCGCTGTGTTTCTCTCTGTCAAATAAATAAAATCTTTAAAAAAAAAAAAGTTTTCTGGGTTATGGAAATGCATGTTTTCATTGAGTTTTGGTTACATGGTTGCACCTATTGTCAAAACTTATCAAACCAAACACTTCAGATAATTATATCTCATTATGTATGAATTATTTATCAGTAAAATAAAATAAAAGCCTTAAAAGCTGTAATATTTTAATTATGTTCATTTTTGTTCTTTTTTCTTTTTACAGGTGTAACAAACATTTTTGACATTTAGACTTACCACCATAGTATCACCTCAGTGAATAAGGGTTAGCTCTTATCAGCTTTGTTAATTCAATGTGATTCTCTTCCCTCTCCCCAAAATACAGACACAAAGATGAGTATACCCACTAGAATATTATCTGGGAAGCTACTATGGTTTGAATGTTTGTATTACCCCAAAATTCCTATTTAGAAAACAAACCTCCAAAGTGGGAATATTAAGAGATGTGGCCTTTGGTAGGTGATTTGGTCATGAGTTTGGATCCCTCATGAATGGGATTAGTGACCTTATAAAAGAGACCCAAGTTCTTTGGTCATGCCAGAAGAGGCAACCCAAGTTCTTGCCTCTTCTGCCATGTGCCATGAGGACACAGCAAGATGTGTTCTATGAGGAAGCAGGATTTCACCAGACACTGAATCTGTTGGGGCTTTGCTATTAGACTTACCTTCAGATCGATGAGAGATAAATATCTATGTTTATAAGCTATCCAGTTTCTGGTATTTTGTTGTAGCGGCCTGAATGGATTAAGAAAGAGAACTGGGACTGAGAAGTAGGGGTGCCGCTGTAACAAATACGTATAAAGGTAGGAGCAGCTTTGTCAGTGGTAACGGTTGGTAGAGTTCAGATTGTGCACACTAGAAAGGTCTACACTGGTGTGAATAAACTATTAAAAAAGATTCTGGTGAGATCTAAGAAATAAAAGAAGAGTGCTGTAAAGAGAACTTCAATTTTCTCAGAGAATGCTGAAGTGGTGGAGAACAGAATATTGCCAGACATTTAGGCAATAAAAGTCATTTGGATAAGGTCTCCTTTTGATAAGGGATATGTTATTGGAACTTGGGGAAAGGTGATCCTTGCTATAAAGTGGCAAAGACTTGGCTAAATTGCATTCATGTTCTAGTGTTTTGAGGAAGGTAGAAGCTGTGGGCAATGAAATTGGACATTTGGCTGAATAAATTTCTAAGCAAAGTGTTGAAAGTGTAGTTTGGCTTCTCTTGACCTTTTGTAAAAACTACTAGAAGACAGAAATAATTTAAAGATGAAACTGCTAATCAAAATAAAACATAACTCAAATATTTGGAAAGTTCTCAACATATATCTATATCATATATATATATGATATACATATGATATGTATGATATATATATATGATATACACACATATTCCATATATGTATATATGGAATATATGTATATTCATATATGTATATATATACATATATACATACATATATATACATATATGGAATATCCATATATTCTATATCCATTTATATATATGGAAAAATGAGGAAGCATGTTCAGGAGAGAGCACAAAGGGTTTGGCAATTTGACAAGGAGATTTGTACAGACCAGCCTTCTCAATAGGAGCTAAGCGCTGTTCATCTAGGCAATGGAAAAATGACTCCAAAGGCATTTTGGAGATTATTGGATCTGTCCTTCCCAACACAGACCCAGAGTGCAAGAGCTCTGGCAAACTTGTGAGGCTACTGCAGAGCACCCCTGCTATGGCAATGCTCAGTGGAGCCTGGAGGTGGGGCTTCCCTCATGAGCTCTGACCAGTAGAGCCTCTGCCAGGCTATTTCAGACCCAGAACCACAGCACAGGTGACATCACCACGGAGAAATGCCCCACAGGGGTGAGGCTTAGGCATAGAGGCTCTTTAGGATTCAGGATCTCTCAAAGCCATGTGTGCAGAGCTGTGTAGAACTTTGGGGGTCTATTCTCTGTCCTAGTAGGTCCAGAGGTGGGACTCCCTCTGCAGTGGGTCTGGAGGGAAAAGCACAAAGCCAAAGAAGATTATTCCCAAAGTTTATGGTTTTGGATCTCCTTGGGACCTGACATGCCTTTCTTCTTTCCTATTTCTCCATTTTGGAAAGGAAATGTCTACCCTGTGCTTGTCCCACCATTGTATTTTGGAAGCACATAACATGTTTGGTTTCATAGGTTCACAGCTCTAGAGCAATTTGCCGTAGAATGAATCACATCTTGAGTCTCATCTATTTCCGATTTATGTGATATTTAAATTTAAATAAGGGTTTTTAAAAGATGAGACTTTTACTTTAGATTTTTGAGTTGATACTGGAATGAGTTATGACTTTTGAGGTCATTGATGGGGAATTCATGTATGTCGAATGCAATAAGAACATGAATTTTGGGAGGTCAGGGGTAGAAAGCTATGTTCTGAATGCTTATGTCCCCTCAAAATTCATATTTTGAAATTTAACCCCCAAGAAGGCAGTTTGAGGAATCCTCATGAATGGGGCTAGTGCCCTTATAAAAGAGGCCCAAGAGAATTCCCTTGTCCTTCCACCATGTAAGGTCAAAGCCAAGATAGTTATCTAGGAAACAGGTTCTCACCAGAATCCAAATCTGCCTGTGCCTTGATCTTGGACTTCCTAGCTTCCGGAACAGTGAGAAATATTTGTTGTTTACTAGCCACCAAGTTTCTGGTATTTTTTTATAGCAGCCTGAACAAAATAAGACAGGAGCAAAGCTACCATCATGGTCCCATCGGACCTCACCCTTGGGCTTATAAAGGTAATCTGGGTGCTTGTCTGTA
Organism: Procyon lotor; assembly: GCA_028646535.1. NCBI lineage: Eukaryota > Metazoa > Chordata > Mammalia > Carnivora > Procyonidae > Procyon > Procyon lotor. The sequence continues at coordinate 15,268,803 of CM053618.1, forward strand.
TAATGGACTATAACTTGGAAACTTGTCTTTTAAGAATATTTATATTCTTTCTTGGGAATGGTAGAGAAGAGGATGTTATTTTATTTATTTATCTTTTTCTGGAGGATGTTGTTTTAAAAGACAGAGGGAGAGAGAAAGAGAAAGAGGAAGAGGAAAAAGAGAAGAATGAAATAGAGTCCCAGATAAATATAAATGATAGAGATGGAAGACATTTTAGGTTCTTGGCAGCTTTCTAGTTGTGTGCTAGGTGTTGCTTAAGTTGGAGGCTAAGAACTTTGGCTTCAGGCTAAGAACTCCCTCTTCTTAAATCTCTGAACCTAGTCTCTCTAAATTGATATATTTTTACCTGTAAACTTGTTAGTCAAGTAGTAGCTTCCAATAGAGCCTTGCTTTACAGTACAAGAAACTCTTGTCTTGTAACAAGAGTTACAATTTTTGCTTGTATCTATCAATAAAAATGATATAGGAACATTTTAATTGATGTCTCATATATATGAAATATAGAGAATCATTCAATTGCTGAATAAAGTATTTAAAAGTCAGAAAATATCTTCAATAAAATCTAATAAGCAATAGTGCTTAACACTTTCTCAAAGGTCATGGCTCCTTGAGGAAACATGCTATAATTGGGAGCTGGCAACATCACATCAACTTGAATCTCAGTCCAGACTACATTTTTTCATCACACGAACAAACCACTTGGATGAGTGATAAAATTTCCAGCAAACAACACTTAAAATAATCAAATTCATCATAAAGACTACAGCCTTAACACAAAAATAAGAGTTTTACAGTAACATTAAAATAAAAATGTGACTGATATTAACCAACAGTCCTCCAAAACAAAGATACCGTCCTCTCTACTCAGCTATCCTTAAGTAGCTTGAATAGGTTAGAGCCTAATCAAATGCACCATTTTATTTTTGTGAAATGTCTCCTTTAAGTAGCATGCAAACACAATGTCATTTGGAATTATTTGTAAAGTGCTCTATCCCATCTGTTAAGTACACAAAATTCTACATTTAGAGAGAAAGGTTTTGGGGCATAGTAGCTTTTTCCTACGTAAGTTCAAACAACTGATAAGCAAAACTTAATGAACTTTCGAGAAGAACTGACTTGAAATTTATTAGAACAAACTGAAAAATATGATAGGGGACGTGCTCTTCTGAATAGAGCAGAATTAGCTTTTGGGAAAGGCACCCTGCAATTTTGGCTGCAGGATTCAAGAAGTTAGCAGGCCAATCGGTTACTGGGATGCTCTTCTTTCAAGTGATGTTTCTCACGGAATGTCAAGAAAGCTGGAGGTGTGTTCTGCACCTGTATTTACTTTTGCTGGGAGTAGTAGTCATGTCAGCATACGACACTCATTTCTAGTTCAGTGGGTAATCTTATTTTTTAAAGATTTATACTTTTTTTGGGGTGGGGGAGCCTACATGTATTTTAAATTTAAGCTGTGAATATGGTGAGCGTATTTTTGTTAGTTTGGGTGGGTCAATTTGAATTGGCAAGACTAGTCATTCAGTTATAAATTAAAAATATCTCTAAAATATTTCTAAAATACATGTGACCATGATTAAAGTTAAGAACTTTGGTTAATTTTGAATGTTTTTCTTAAAAAAAGAGCAAAAAAAAGCACAATGAACATTATTGACTACCTTTTTGAAGGTCCTATATAATAAAGGAATGTGTGGTACGGGACTGTGGCCTCAGTATGTGCTGGGTGTTAATCATATTTGCAACATTTAATTTAACCTGCCTTTTTCAAAAATGAAGTCATGCCATAGTATAAGCCTGAATTTCTGTAACTGAAACATTGCAGAGATTATTCTAACTATTATCATAATTTTTCACATCACAGGTATGAGAAGGCCAACAGAAGAATTTAATGGTGTGGTTATGTTTAAGGAAGGCGCTATTATTGTGTCTCCTGGGTCAGGTCAGGGATTGTCTGAATGCAAAGGTGGATCTTATACACAGTCTTTCATTTTAGATCTGTCCTAGGTACGAATTTGTTACACTGAAACACTCCTGTATCATTCAATTTTTCATAATCTAAGTTATAAACTTTAAGCAGGAAATTGAGGATCAGTTATGAAAAAGCAGGGACATGACAATGTGCTCTGAACAACTTGTGAATTGAATGGCAGAAAAAGTAATTGCTAGTAGAAAAAAGTGGCATGACATGCTTTTTATTTGATTTATTTAGATGTATTTTCTTATATAATAGACTAAATAAATTTTAAGTGTCAGAAACTTTTAATATGTGAAACTAAATGTCAATAATACATGAAAGTTTAATATAAAATTATGTATTTCACTTAAGCAAGTCAAGTGTTTAAAAAAATTTTTGTCCTTTTGTAAGGAAGTTGTAATTACTAACTTTGCTTTGGAAAGTGTTACTCTCTTAAGCTTTTGTGTACTTGTAGTCTTGTGTACTTATAGAAGAATAAAGAATTGAGTTATTAATTTCAATATAAAGTTACATAAATGGAGAAAATATAATAACTAAGTTAAATGACTTTGGCATAAAACATGAAAGAATGGGATATATTGAAATAATTAATTATGGTAAAAATAACCAGATTCTGTGATAATTACCTAAATCATCATTAACTTAATCATTTACTATCTGCAGGAATAACGATATCAAACATAAAGTTAATTTTTTTTATCTCAAAGTTGTTTATGATGGTATCACTGACATGGAATATTACATAAATTTTGTGGGATCTGTAGGGAATTTTTAGCAATTTCTTTGGCTGCCTTAAACATATATCATACTCCTGAAATATAAAGATAATTCAGTTAACTGAAGTTGTTGCCTATTTCATATTTATTATTTATTTATTCAATATTTATTTATTCAATATTATCATATTTATTCAATATTATCATATTTAGTATCATAGAACTTATCCAGGGCTCCCGTGCTAACACTATTAAATTACTGCTGTTGCCCAAGAGAAGCTTAAACACAAAATTTAAGTTATCAAATGTTATATATATGTGTCAGTGAAATTCATTGAAATCACCTGCAGAAAATTGAAAGGTATGAACTATAGACGTCAAACAAAATAAAAAATAAAAGCACTCGGAATTTTAGAAAATACACAAATAATAAAAGAAGTATAAATTTAAGTAACAATATCCAGAGTGTTTTAGAGATCATATGAGGTTAAATATCTGCAGTAAGAAGTAAAATAAAACACTAAAAAAGGAAATAGAATACCTTACCTTACAAGTGCATGTTGCCATTAGAATCTGTTGTTACATTAAATAATAAAATCAGCAATAACTGAAGGAATTTCTGTTGCAATAGAAAATTGATATATGTTGATATATACAATTAAAGAGTATAAATTGATATATATGATATTGACTACAAAATACTATTTTAGAATATAAATTTATGTTTCACACTTGATAGGAAGAGGTAACAGATCACTTGCTTGCTATATTGTATATCAAAGCCAGTTATCACTGACAGTGTACTTTAACTTTAATGAAGTCAAATACAACTTCATGCTCCTCATAAATTTGTTCTTTAACATTCATAGTTATAAGAATGTGCCATGTAAAATCAATGTGGCGATCACTTTTTGTCCCCACAAATACTGTTCTTGGAGAACATATGGTGGTATTAAAACAGGCTTCTTATCAGAGATGCCTATGGAATTCTCTTTAGAAGGAGATAAGTAGTATCAGTCTGGTCAGATGAGGTCATGGGACTGACTGTCATGAAGCTGTATTTGGATCACAAACATGGTAGTTACATGAATGCAGGTGATCAATATCATTAAACCAAATTTTAAATGCTTCTATTCCCACTTTATGTAGGATAGAGGAAATATCACCCTACCATACCAAATAATATTATCATTTTTGTGGTACCTTTCAGATGGGAGATGCAGATGGACTTCATAGGAAATCTACTAACCCACACTTCATTCTGTAGACACTCTTCCCTGACACTCATTACATAGAGACCAAATAGGTAAATCCAAGTTCCTTTACTGACCTTCAAAAAAATCACACACACACACACACACACACACACACACACACACACACACAAAATTTGGCATACTCTCTCTTTCAGAAGATGGTATCTATTTGTTCCTCAATGGTAGGCTTGAGTACCAAATATTTTAGCAACTTACTCAGTAAAGATAACATCCTATTATTCTCAAGAGCTATTATATGAAAAATGAAGTACACAGGTTTTGCAATTCCAGGCTTGCCTTTGCCTTGAGAAATACATTTTGATGTTAGCAAGCATTTCAATCTCAGTATAAAGTAAAATTAATCTTTACTTAATGATATTTAAGTAAAACCTGATTAGTTTGAATTCACTAAAGAAAGACTACATAGTCAAAAGAGAGGTTAGTCAGACATGTATGCAAACTGACCATCCTAGCACTGGCCAGGTTGAGGGTAGGGGCGTCTCAGCCAAGGGTTGGATAGTGTAGTTCCATTGGCATTCCTAACTTTAGGATGCAGAGGAGTATAGCATATTTTAGCTTGATGCAATTCAGCATTCAAATGTTGTAATGGCCTCATGCTCATCAAGCCATCTTCTGCTTATTATTCGGCTTCCTACAGTTTCTGACTTTAAAAGAATATGCTAATCATGCTGCTTAGTGTTCTGGTCTGTTGAACAATTATATTTCTCAAGACAAAGAAATAACTTGATGTGAGAATTTTATACCTCAGTATTCTGAGCCTGAATTAAGTGAGAACCCTTGTGAGACAGGTGCTCTCCTGTCCTAAATTATATTGAGCATTAGGAATAGTATAATAATAGAATCACTGAGATAATGCCCCTGCAAAGCTCTTTAGATATGATCAGTTGAACTTTTCACAGTATCAGCTCTCTGCATTACTATCCTTGCCTTGCATTGTACTTAGCACTTCAGTCTAATATTACTGAAACAGAGAAATATCTGTAATTCCCTCATTTAATTGAAATTATACTGTTCCAGATTTTATTTCAGTGATTCATTAAGTAATAAATATTTACTAAATACCTACTATGTTTGAGATGTGTGCTTAAGAGCAGTGAACAATTTAGCATTCGCCCTCCATTCTGGTGGCTAGAGAAGGAAATGGTAATGTAATGTAATGACAGGAAGTATGTGGGACAGAAAGACCATAAGGAAGGACTGCCTAGGTTTGCCTGGGGGAGTCAGAGAGCTGTCTCATGGCAAAGCGATTAACATGTAGATAAGCAGGAAAGTATATAAAGGGATATTTAAAGTCAAGGACACTTTAGAGCCAAATATTTTCCAGGAATTAAAAGTGCTTTAGGATATCTTTTTATAAGTGAAAATAGGAATTGAAAATACACTCAGGGGAACAGTTAAGGAAAGCCAAATATATGAAAGGTTTTGTTTGCCATACTAAATAGTTTAGAGATTATTTCAGACAATGGCCAGCTTTGTCTTTAGCAGTAAGACAACAAGAGGGCAAAACTGGGAAAAAAGGATTGGAGTCTTGATTATTATTAAAAATGTGTGAAAAAATGGGTTTAGTACTAATTCTTCCTAATATTTGTGCATTTTTTTTCTTCATAGCTAGATTGTAAACTTAAGAACAATATATTTTATATTTTTATATTTTTCTTCCCTCAAGTTTCTTATATTTTTTAGCACCAGAAACTCTATAAATCCCTTTTCCTTGATTATTATTAATTAATTAACTCACTATTTAAGCATTCCAGTTTTATGGAAGCGTGGATTGACCACAAAATTAAACCATTTTTCTTCTTACTAAAAAATTACAGATTGTTAAGGAATTATTTTACTGTACTCAGCATATGCTCTGATTAACAATGTTCCCAAAAACATTAAAGAATATAATTCTGCATAAGGTAAAATATGTCTGTTTCATGATTAAATACATATTATTATTGAGAAACAAAAATTAGGAATACCGTGTGTATAAACCAAAATTGTAGATATTTTAACTGAAATATTTTTGGAAAAATTCCTTATGAATTAAGCTACAGAAGACAGGAAATATGGTTTCAGACAGATGATAGATGATAAATAGGTAAAAAGATAAAAGATGGATATATAGACAGAACATTATAATACTTGTAGGGATGTGAGTTAATTACATTCTCTTCCACAAGTTCCTATCTTTTTTCCCATTCTCTCTAGAGAGAGAAGATGAAAGAGAGAGAGAGAGAGAGAGAATTTGACCTAGAGATCAAGAGATCTAAATGGGTCCCTTATGTTAGGTTCAATCTTATTTGATGCTTAGATAACAATTTTGAATTCAGATTCAATTTGCTGTGACAAGGTTGGAACACCTAATTAGGGAGTATCTTAGGTCATTGTTATTTTTTAATTATTATGATAGAGCTTTTTTCTTTTTTTTTAAAGATTTATTTTATTTAATTGAGACAGAGAGAGAGAGTGAGAGAGCATGAGAGGGGAGAGGTCAGAGTGATAAGCAGGTTCCTCACGGAGCAGGGAGTCCGATGTGGGACTCCATCCTGAGACTCCAGGATCATGACAGTCGCTTAACCAACTGAACCACCCAGGCACCCTATGATAGAACTTTTACTGTTATTTTTGAAACACTGGTGAATGCTTTGCATGTATTATATAGTTTCCTTTGGAGATTTTAACTTCCTTGTATGGTATCTTCCAAAAAACAAAGAGATTTTGATAAAATATTCAAAACCACAATGTCATTTTCCCCAAAGATACCAAGAAGACCTTGAAATATTTTCAGTTTCCAAAGACTGCAAAGGATATTCAAGAACTATTGGATATCATCCATTGATTCAAGGAAAGTTATTTGAGAAAATTTGGAACTGCCTCACTGAGAACTGTAATTAGAAGATACTCTACTTCTAAAATAGGTGATAAAATCGAATTGCCATTTCTCAAGACATTTCTAAGTAGCAAAATCTACTTTATGTGAACCTCTTCCTGGAAATACATTGCTGGTATGACACCGTTCATACTCAACACTCATTTGAAAATCCATTTGCTTTTAAGATATAATTTGTTTGTTTAATAGTTTAGTTTTAGGTTTAAAGTACAGATTTAATTCTGATCCTCTAAACAATGCAGAGTACCCTCTCATAAGTATTCTGTGTGAATAAATAAGCTACTAAGGAAACTATTTCGATCAGGTTGACTTTTTGTTGAAGTAACATTTTCCATTCTTCTAAAGTTCAACTGGCATTGACTTCACTGAATGGCTGTTGGGAAATTGCCCTCGGAGCTTTATTTGGAACCGCTACCTTCTTCATAATGAAATGTTGTATTTGTAAAAGTCACGCTCAGAGTGTTGATTCTGTTCCTAAGTGACTTTGTTGGAGCATAACATACATTTAGTTACCTACCTGACAAGTTGTCTATTTAACAGAGAAAAAATGATCTGACTATGATTGATGGCACAGCTGCCCCTTCTCAGTGATGGGGAAAATAAGCTGAGTCAAAACAGATCTGGCTACACTAGGGCACGTCTGTCTGCAGTGTTGTTCCCTCATTTCTCTTCATTTGGATAAGAAGGCTTTCCTTTGAGCGTCTATTCCCACAGTCTCCAATCTACCAACCACTGTGCTTATTGCTTTCTTCTTTTCACTTTGAAATTACTTTAGAGGCATTATTCTGCTCTGGTCCACATTAGAGCAAAGCTTTTCATACATTTTTAGCTACATGCTCTCTAGGTCAAGGACAACAGCATGGAAAATTAGAATCCTCAGTAAGAGTATTTAGTGAATTATTTACTTTTTGACTATAAGTTTCTTCTGCTCTCTGACACTCTGACTTGAGCTCTTTTTTCCCTCTGTCACTGAAGTGTTTCTTTGGATACCTGCCTTATAATTGTCCTGACATACAGGAAAATTGGAATCAAGCTCCAACATCTGCATTACCCTCTTTGTTTCTGGATTTTTTTTTTCCCAGCTAGGGTTGACAGGTCAGTATGTCCTTTAGTGGCAGAGATTAAAAGGAAAAAAGTAAAATAAAAACCAGACAGTCTATGTAGTTTACACTTATTCCTCTTGAGGGCAATGTTCAAAGAATAAGTGTCACTATGGCAATGAAAACAACTGATTTGTGAGGATTAGAAAAATATAATCTGAAGAGCCACACAGGGTATAAATACCAGATATTAAAATAGGCACTTGCTGGTAAAAGAGGAAAATTTATACTGAAAAGTTATATATATTACAGCCATGTTTCTTTTTTACTTTAATTCATTTAAATTCAAGTGCAACAATCAGAAGGCCTGGGATTTATACCAGACTTCAGGGAAGTGTACATTGTATTCAAGCACGCACACATAAAACTAAACTGCGAGGAGTCTGGAAAAGTAAGTTATAGAAACATGCACAGAATTAAAAAGAATTTTGGAAATAATATCTAGCCATATTGAAGAAAAAAATCAGAAAACTCAAAAAATGAGTAATGACAAACTAAGAAAATCTAATACTCTGTTTCTCACTTGGAATCCATAGGTCAACTATATGAAAGGAATATCCATCAAAGAACATTTGCAGAAACATCTCTATTTACAAAAATCACACGCAAAATTAACATGCATGTGTTTCTGTGAATCTTGTGAAATCAGAATCCATAAACATATTTCTAAATTGTGGTTAACTAGGCTATTTATTTATAAATGAGAGACAAGTCGAATAAAACTTTTGTTTTGTTTTTCTGTAGCTAATACAGAAAACCTGGCCAGAAGCAGGAGTCATGGTAAACAAACAAACAAAAAACAGAAGGTTACTAAGTGGAGCTAGTGGAGTATGCTCATGATTTGTGAATATATCCAAGTAATGTTGTCACAGAGGTAATTTTATTTTTTATCCAAAATGGAAAACCTCTTCTTTCTATGTACCTTAGATTAAATAAACACATCATTTATCAGGTGATGATGAAACATATGACATGAATGAAATATGAAAATATTACTGAAGACATTTGATAATAGGGTAAAGAGTATTAAGGCATATTAATTATTTTGTGTAAGTATTATGTTTTATACAGAGTGATTAACAATATCTTTTGTAATTAAGTCACTATTAAATAGAAAGTGATGGAGTGAACCTTACTTATATCTAGGGAATATCATGTGAAACAGAAGAAACAGCAAATTCAAAGGACCTGACATGGAAGAATCCTTGCCATATTTGAAAAATAGTGATGAAGCATGGCAAAGGAATTGCAGAATCTAATTATGACTTGGGAACTAATCTGTCTTCCTAACCGCAGCGTATTTTTTGGAAGACACAGGCTATTAACTGGGCACGCCAAGGTAAAGTTTTACATTTTTCACCAAATTCTAACACAAAGAAAGAATTTCTCATATATGCATCAAATGTCTAAAAAGAGAAAAGGATGTAATTAAAACATTGTTTCTGAAGTACTAAGTATCTTCATAAATAAAACCTTCTACAGGTAACCTCATTTGGATTATTTCTCTTCTTTTCCTTGTAGATAATGTGCATTAGATGATGGGCTGCCACACTGCTTAGGAGGCCTTGCCTGATTTGAAAAATCCTGAAAGCCCAGAAATCAACTGGAAGAGAATTAATAGCCAGAATATGGGCAGGTTAAATAAATTTTGAATGAAGTCACTTGTTAAAGAGACTTACATTAATTTATCCATTTCTACTATATTTCCTATTACACATTGGATTCATAAAAAGCAATGTACTGAGTTCATGATAATGGGCTGAGAGGTAGAGGCCTTACTTGAGTTTGGACTTTAAGCCAGTGACATTCAACACTCTATGAAACAGTATTTTTAAGCCATTCTTTTTTCTTTTTAATTGTAAAATAATTTTTATTTTGAAATTTGTCATTGAATCATGTATTAATTCATTCAATCAATATTTTGAGCAACATTTTGTAATACTCATCCTCTGCCAGTTTATAGTGGGATTGAGAATAGAGGATTGAAAAAAACAAAACAAGACACAATTGTAGCTGTGGCACACTATAGAGTTTGAAAGCAATCATTTATACCCTTCCCACCAAAAAGTGTTCAAACTAAAAATCAGTGGCTTTTGGATCACTTTTTGAACCACCAAGAGTGGTCCAGTCAGAGATGTGAGTTGCAGTGAAATTGATGAAATTGACAGTCTGAAATCTGGACAGGCAGGTGCACAGAGTATCACAACCTGAAGCCAAAGCTGCCGGAGCCATAAACTGGTAGGAAGATTTAAACAGTAATTTAAACAAATGTCCAGAGGTGGAGTGTGTGTTCGAATGAGAGTAACAAATCCCACAGTCTTAAGGCAAGGCAAAACTTTTCTAGACTTTACCTCCAGGATCCCTACCATGTTCCCATGGTAAAGATCTGAAGATTATCCTCTCATAGTTCTGACACAAGGAAAGTAGCAATCTTTTTTTTTTTTTTTAATTTGACAGAGAGAGATCACAAGTAGGCAGAGAGGCAGGCAGAGAAAGAGGAGGAAGCAGGCTCCCTGCTGGACAGAGAGCCTGATGTGGGGCTTGATCCCAGGACCCTGGGATCATGACCAGAGCCGAAGGCAGAGGCTTTAACACACTGAGCCACCCAGACAGCCCATAAAAAAGAGAAAATGATCAACAAGGATTAAAGCTTTGAGTAAAAAAAACAAAACAAAAACAAAAACAAAAATCCATTAAGAATGTGCAACTATGAGAGGGTGAAGAGGTTGGGGAGAAAAATATCCATATCAGTGGAAAAAACACTTTCAAAGTCCATAGCACCAAGGCACAAATCAAGTGAAAGATGGAGTTTTAACTGGAAGATTATAGAATGTACTCATTCTTCTATCTCTTACCATCCAATACAATAACAGTGAATTATAGCTTAAAGGCCTGCCATACACTACTTTTTCTGAGGAAAAGTACTTAGGGAAACTCAGAGTCAGGATGGGAGACATAAGCCTGGGTTTTAGAGGAATTTGAAGCCTTAGGCACCTATAGCTGTAAGAAGCATTAAACACAGACCAACTTATGGGTAAATTAGCATAAATCTTCACAAAAAAGGTCTATTTATCTCCATTTATGGTAACATATAGATGTACAGTTCTCAATAAGGACTTACAAGGCATACAAAAATGTAAGAAAAAACAGTGCTGATAGACAAATTAAGCATCAGAACCAGACTCAAAGATAAGATACGTTTTGGAATTATCAAATGGGAATTTTAAAATTCAAAATCATAATTTTAAAATTACGATTAATATAAGAACTCTAAAGACTAAATAAAAGTAGGTAAGATACAAGAACAGATGGGCACAATAAGCAGAGATTTAAACTAAGAAAAAAAATCAAAAGGAAATACTAGAAATCAAAACACTGTAACAAAAATGAAGAGTACATTTGAAAGCCCATTAAGTAGACTCAGCAGAGCTTAGAAGTGAATCAGTGAGGGGCGTCTGGGTGGCTCAGTCGTTAAGCGTCTGCCTTCGGCCCAGGTCAGATCCCAGGGGTCTGGGATCGAGCCCCGCATCGGGCTCTCTGCTCTGCAGGAAGCCTGCTTCTCCCGCTACCATTCCCTCTGCTTGTGTTCCCTCTCTCGCTGTGTTTCTCTCTGTCAAATAAATAAAATCTTTAAAAAAAAAAAAAAAAAAAAAG
>CM053618.1:15280899-15306989 GCA_028646535.1 Procyon lotor
TGGGGAGGGAGACAAACCATAAGAGACTCCTAGACTCATGAAACAAACTAAGGGTGGCTGGGAGGCAGGAAGGTAGGGATAGGATGGCTGGGTTGTGGACATTTGGGAGGGTAAGTGCTATGGTAAGTGCTGTGAAATGTGTAAGCCTGACAATTCACAGACATGTACCCTGGGGCAAATAATACATTATATGTTAATAAAAAAAAAGATATCAAAGCTATATAGCATATTATACATTTGTGCTATGCATCTTTTTTCAACAATTTAAAAATCACTCTCTAAACATTTATATACCTAGGGTACTCTAAGAATTAGAAAGTAAGAACAAAATAAGAATGTCATCATCCTCTATTATCAGGAAGTTTTAACAAATTAAAATACTTTAAAAATGAAATAACGTATAATATTGGGGAAATAGCTTACATGAACTTTTACCTGCAAAAATAAGACTTTTTTAAGAAAAAAAATTACTAGAATCTGAAAGAAAATTTGATAGAAAAGTAGACAAAAATACTTTATTCCCTTAAGCAACTCAAAAATAAAAGTGGAAAGCATATTACATTAACCATTGAATATGAAAATTATCACATATCCAACAATAAATTTAACAAGGAATTTTTATGGCTTATATAAAAAATTTTTAGAGAGAAAAATAATTTTTTTTTCAAAGAGAAAAAGAGCACACTCAAGAAGGAGAGAGCCAGGTGGGGGTGGAGGGAGGTGCAGAGACAGAATCCCAAGTAAGCTCCATGCCCATCATGGAACCTGACCTGTGTTTGATCTCACAACTCTTGAGATCATAACCTGAGCTGAAATCAAGTTAGACACCCAACTGAATGAGCCATCCAGGCACCCGAAAATAACACATTTTATTTATTATTTTTTAAAATTTATTTATTTATTTGACAGAGAGAGATCACAAGTAGGCAGAGAGGCAGGCAGAGAGAGAAGAGGAAGCAGGCTCCCTGCTGAGCAGAGAGCCCAATGTGGGGCTCCATTCCAGGACCCTGAGATCATAACCTGAGCTGAAGGCAGAGGCTTAACCCACTGAGCCACCCAGGTGCCCCAAAATAACACATTTTAAAATCAAAAGATATACTGTTGTTATTTTTCTTTGAAAGGAAACTAAAATTACTTTTTCCAAAATTAATTTTTTAAATTTAATTAATTATAATTAAAAACAACTTTTCTTGATTTATAAGAAATGTCTTAGAACCAAAAGAGAATCAATGAGAATAGCAAACAAAACAAAACAGACTTTCTAATACATAGTAAAATATTCTATAAATCATTTTATCTGTCATTGAAATATACACATTAGACCAGAAAAAAGCATTGGAATTTTTTATATTGCAAAATAGTTATTTAAATTTAGTGCAACTGTCCAGATAATGGAACTACCAAAAGCTAATATCAATCTGCAAGAATGTAAAATTGGATTCCTATTCCATACCAAATGTAAATAGATAAAAATGCTTTTAAAATTAAATGAAGAATTTGTGAGTTTGGAGTATTTTCATAATGCTGTTATTCTGCAAAATAAAGGGAAAAATGCATATATTTCATACATAAATATTTAAACTCTTCAAAAAGTATATTATACGTATAACCTACATAAAAGAAAAATTCTACGATGGGGAAATATTTGTCTCATTTATAAAAATCATAGAAATAATACATATAAAATTTAAGCTTTCTAAAACATTAGTAAGATAGATTATAAGAAAAAAAAAGCCAAAGAATATGGGCTGTTTAGAAAATAAGAGTTATTGGAAACCTGGTTTTAATATGAAAAGAAGCAACCAACATTCTCAAAATTCATAGAAATACAAATTAAGGTGTCAATAATACATTATTACATACCTATGAAATTAACACAAATATTAAAAAATAACCTGTAATATCTACTGCTGGAAATATTGTAAAGAAAAGGAAATTCTCATAAAATCTTGGTAGAAATGAATTTTCAAGTCCTCTTTAGAAAACAAAATTAAGCAATACCACAGTAACAGTTTTTTCTAACAATTTCATTCTTCAAAGTCTATCCCACAAAGTCAAAGTAACTACTTAATGCAACTGAATAAAGATAATTATTGAGGGGCGCCTGGGTGGCTGAGGAAATTTAAGCATCTGACTCTTGATTTCTGCTCAAGTCACTATCTCAGGATCCTGGGATTGAGTCCCCCACTGGACTCTGAGCTTAGCAGGGAGTCCACTTAAGACTCTCTCTCCTTCTCTCTCTGTCTCTCCCTTCTCCCCCCTGCTCACTCTCTCTAGCTCTCTTAAATAAATAATTAAATATTTTTAAAAAGAAAGATAATTATTGAGGCTATGCTTATAGGGGCAAAGAGGTGGATTCAAAACATACGTCTTATCTATAGGTGAATGATTGAATAAACTATGATTGTTATGTACCATTCATACAGTCATTGGAAGGGTAAGAAAGAACTTTGAGATGCATTGTCATTCTGTTTTGAAGAAAGTAAGATTCAAAGAAGTGTACATTAGAAAATAAATCAGGAAGGGCATTCTGCATGAGACAAGATACATTAAAACAATATACAACCCCTATTTCTCCATCAATTTTGTATTTTGTGGGAAATCCTTTTGAAATAAAGATGATTTTATAGAATGGTAATACCCATAGTATCACTTTTATCTAATAAACACTTAGGTGAATAGCATATGTATATCACACTATGATTTATTTCTAATAAAGATATACTTTTATTGAAATATAAGAAGCCCAGATTTTGCAATTTTATATATCTTAACAGTATTGATATCAGAAATTTTACTTTCAATGTAATATCACATTTCAATGATTTTTAACTATGTTTAATTTAGGAAAATTATCTCTTTCATTTGTTAGGCCGTTTTTGCATTTCTGTGTTATTCGATTACCAAATCAGAAGTAGTTTAGTAATTAAAGTTATTTTACCAAAAGCGCTAGGTTAATTAATAAGCTGTGGTATATTATGAATGAGCATTCATAATGTTCTACATAGATGAAAGTTTCTGAACAATGCTATGCGAGCATTAAAAGTGAAAGCTGAGAAAATATCACATTCCGGTAACTGTATTCTATGTCAAAGAACTTATTTTTCTTTGATACTGCTTCAGAAGTCTTTCATCCGCATGCTTCACTGACACTTAAAACAGTGTCATGGTGGGAGTGGAAATATAAGTGACAGGTCTAATAAATTAGCAATATCCTTCTCACTACACTCCCCCTCATTTTTGGCTGTGAAATTTCACTTCTTATTAAAATTTGTATTCTTCAAAGTTGAATGGGAGTAGAAGATTTTTTCTGAGTTTTATCTGCTTTAGAGATGAGCTATGCCAAAAATTCTACAGCTGAAAAATGTCACTGGCCTTTCTTTTGGAGTAGAGAGAGCTTTTCAACATTTCAGGAAGGCTGGGTAAGTTTCTAATGGTTAAATAAATTGACTTTCAAATGCCATTGTCACAGTGGTCTGGACCAGTTTATGGATGACAGTCTCCTTCATAAGTGGCCACCTTTTTGTACTTCTCTTCTTAAAATGTGAACTATACAGATTAGAAAATAAGCTAAAACCTGAAAAAATAAATAAGTAAAAATTCACGGTAGAGGTAGTCAAGTTGCAGTATCTAGACTTCTAGATCAGTAGTTCTGGAGATGAGTTTTTTTAAACTGGGTCTTGTGAAATCTGTTTAGTAGATCACAACCAGTATTAAAAAGTGAAAATGAGAAAGGGTAGAAATATGTAATAGAATAAAATTGCAAAGACAGTGCATCATATGTAACAATGTGTCATGAATAATTTTTAGTTCATATATGCATACATATCTCTAATGGTACATACTATGGATCATAATCTAAAATACATTTCTTACTATTATTTGTAGACAAAAATATTTGAAAGCCATGCTTTATATCACATGCTGTAGTTCCAGTGTTTGCCCATTAGGCCTAAAAATTAATCAGGAAGGGCATTCTGCATGAGACAAGATACATTAAAACAATATATACAACCCCTATTTCTCCATCAATTTTGTATTTTGTGGGAAATCCTTTTGAAATAAAGATGATTTTATAGAATGGTAATACCCATAGTATCACTTTTATCTAATAAACACTTACATGAATAGCATAAGCTGGTGCAGATGATGTTTTCATTCATATAATGTTCCATGAAAATAAATTTATCTGTTTGAATTAGAATATGTGAAATAGCCTAGGCAATTTGTTCTTCTCTTGCTTGCTGCATAAGAAATTCATCAGATAATTAAATTAACAATATTGAATCACCTTATATAAAAGTTTAAAATACATATATTTATTATGTGTGTATATATGTATATACACATACACATGTATTTTATTAAGATTGAGCATCATTCTGTTTAAGTTACAAACATTTTTTGATATACATTTTCTGAATAATTATGCTATCCAGAGAGGCAGCTGATTCCTTTACAAAACCCATACTTCTTTCTTTCAAAATAAGCCAAACTCCAAACTATTGATGAGATAAAGTTTGCTGAGGGGAATGTTGAAACCAGTGAAATGAAAGTGAGATAACTGTGTGCAGTTCTTGAATTAAATCAAATCATTCAAGCAGATGAAATATGAGGAAGATCTCAGTTTGATTCAAATATTGGAAAAAAAAGTTTGGAATCATAAAGAAATCAAGGTTAAAGATAGGTGGCTTGCAAACTAGATGGCTAGTTTAAAATTTTATACTTTTTGTTAATACATAGTGTTATTTTTGCTGAGCTTCAAAGCAAGCAGAATTTTAGGAAGAGTTTTGTTCTTATTGTCAATTTTAAATATCAATTTCAATATTTTTCAGACATTTGCAATGTTGCCCATTCATTTTGAATTAAATCAAATTGAAAAACACAGAAAAAGTCAACATTGTTACTCATTTCTTTACAGGCCCAATAATAATTTATACCATTGTATGCGGTATTAAAGTTTGGTCCCTAATCAGTTTCACTAGATATATTCCAGTTTGAGAAAGTGGATATTATTAATATTAATAATACCAATATATTTAGAAAACTATGTTTATCAAATAAGTAATTACATTCAAATATTTATGTTTTTGATGAATTTTAATGCTTTGAATTTTTCATTCTGTGAAATAGACTAGTGGAGAGGAAGGTAGCCTATTGGATTTGATACATGACTCTCTCATTTAAATTGTGTGACCTTTGTCAAGTTATTTATCTTATCAAAGCCTAGATTTCTTCTGTGTACAATGGTGGTTTTTAATAGTCCTTATAACATAGGATCAGATGAAATAATGCAGGAGAAATATTTGGCACAATGTAAAGACGAATAAGCATTATACACTATTGTTATTAATAGGGATTTTTGTAGTTAGAGTTTTTTTTTTAATATTGTGTGGTTCTGGTTTGATCAAGTTTAATTTAAGTATCATAATTTTGTCTGATTTTACAAAAGAGAATGTTCAAAGCATCTTAAAATAATTTGATACCTTCATCATATATATCACATACATTAATTTTACAGGTATTGTTTTTAGTATACCTTTTACTGTTGATGTAGTATACTGGATTGTCTAGTATGTAATGAGAATCTGGCAGGTGCCCCCTTGCATGTGCATGATGATGTGGCCAAGGTGGAAAGTTAAGACCAGACATGATTCCGTAATATGATTACCTTCCTCAAGCATAGTTATTTGGCTCATAGGAGTAAACTTGACTAAATTTGGTTCAACTAGTCAAGTTCCCAGGAATTTGAATTGGGACAAAGAAAGAATCAGTCTATATTTGGTGGCTTAACCAGTAATACAAAAGTAAACTTTGGGAGCTTGGACGTAGAAAGTGTAAACATGTGAGAAGTGGAATATGTCTAAGGGTCTATACATGTGAAAAACATCTAATCTGAACGATGTAGTAGAATTTTTTTTAAATAGAGAAAATGAGCAGAGTAGATGAACAGGGAGTTAGAAAGATAAAGTATTAAAATGACTTTTTAAACTGAGATCCTGGTAGCTTTTTGAAGTATAGCCCTAGTCCTTTCCTTCTATGTTATGAATCATCCCTATATCCTTAAACTAAATTCTCTTTAGCACTGTCAAGTTTGATTCTGCTTTTTCAAACCAAAGGGAATGTATAAGAGGGAAGAGTCTTCCTTATAACCTAGGTGTTGACAAACTCCGTTTTTACATATTTGCAGAACTAGTAAACAATTTAGACTTTGAGGCAATACATTGTCTATCATAACTACTCAGCTTTGTCACTGCATGGCAAACATAGCCATAATCCCTAAAGAATGAATGTTGCTGCTTTCCAATGAAATTTAATTTATGGATATTGACATATGAATTTAATATAAATTTTACATGTCACAAAATATTGTTTTTTTAATTTTTTAATTATTAAAAAAATCCACATTGTGATATGTGAGCCATACAAAAACAAGAGTTCAGCTAAGTGGTGGATCTGGTAAGTAGGGAAACCACCTTGGAATTTATATCAAACAAAGCTTAAAAGCTTCCCAATCAATTCTGCAAACATTTCCCTTTTTTCTTTCTCTTCAGATACCAAATAGTCACCATTCTTTAGTACTATAAATACATATTTCTGGTTATGGAAAGATAACTTATGCATTTTGATATAAATAACTCTTCTTATTGACTAAATTTTAGTTTATAAATGAGGCCATAAATTTTATTTCTAACATTTTGTATATTTTTTATATTTTAACAAAGTTATTGGAAATGATGACCATAATAAAAACATAAAACAAATAATTGATCACATTAAAAGCATTGTAAAACAAAAAGTAACTCCTAAAACCAGCAAAGTTATTCATCGGTAAATAGCTAATAAGTATACAAAGATGGATAAATAGCAATTTCATGTGGCTTTCTTCCATTATCAGTGTAATCAAAAATCATCCAACAATGAGAAAATAAAAGCTACTAGAATAGTGATATAAGAAATAGAAATGATAACACACATATAACCATATATTATTATTTCTAATTAGATGGATATAAAAATCCCTTTCAACATGGTTATATGGTGTCATAAACATAAAACTGTCAAATGTATTTGATGAAATAAATAGCTTGTTGGAAATATTATGTCAGGCACTAATGGTGTCAATGTAAACCTGTTAGGAATCACAGCAGCATTTGAAGTCAATGTATTTTAAATTCAGTTTAGTCCAGCAGGGCATTTAGGAGGTCTAGAAAGAGATTAGGGCAATTATGTATGCCAAGTACATAAATGTCAACAGCAATTTAGAACAAGAGTAGATTGTAAGAGTGTTTCCAGTTCAATATTTTACTCTGAAGGCAAATAATCAGTATGAGATTTTTGCAACAGGGAGCTAACTGAAAATACACTGAGGAGAAGAACAAATAACTGTACCTAACAGAGAGATTTTTGCATAATGAGATCCCATTGGTTATTTGATTCACAGATAATTCCCATAGGGCTTTTTATAAATTTTATGTTTTCCTAGAAGGTCACACATTTGATGAGACGCGTATCTGTGTCCTTAACAATGACTTTTAGTAATGCAGATTCTTTATAGGTGTTCTGTCAATCACATAACTATATATGGTGTTTATTTTGAAACAGAAGCGGGATCTTTATTGGCCACTATAATTGATCACTATTTCCTGGGTGTGGCATCTCTAATCCAAGTGCCATACACAAAAGCACACAAAAGCTAGAATATACTATTACTTATAGAAGGTACTTTTTCATCGTGTTCTGAAAACTTACTAGAATGCTTGATAAACTCAGAGTATCCACTTAATAACTGTTGAATAAATACAGATGTACCTGACAATATCTACTTGAGTTGCAAATGTATTTATAATCAGCCCCTCTAATTTTCCCAGTCAATAGTTTAGAAGAAATGTTTTTCTTGTGTGATTTCTCTGGGCCCTGCACACTCATGCTCTCTCTCTCTCTCTCTCTCTCTCACTCTCTCTCTCTCTCTCTCTTCTCTCTGTGACCAGAGTTCCTCCCCTCCGCAGCACCCACAATTCCTTTTTCGTCCAGATCAAGTCCCCATAACTCCTACCTTCCATAATGTGGCCTCTTTTCTCTCTCTAGTTGTGCAGTTTGTTCTCTCACTCTTCAGATAGATCTTTTGGGTACTAGGAATGATTTGATATTTACTAGCTCTATTAGAGGGTGAGGCAAGCATAGGGTCTGCAACTCCACCATCTTAACTCCCTCTGAACTGCAAAATATTTGAAAAGCCAATTCAAAGAATATGGTTAAAAAAAAGGTTCTAAGAGTTGTCCCTCTGTGAAACTGTCATACCAGAATGTGTAATCCAAGTAGGTATAAGTGTTTTATGATTCAAACTTTCTTTCCTACTTACCACTTAGTCTGTCTTATCTCTCCCTCTCTGTCTGTCTGTCTATCATCATCTATTCTTTAAGTCCCAATATCCTATATTAGAATTGAGGGAAAATCAAGGTTACCATCTGGCATCTGCATAGGATTATTGCCAAAGCTGGAAATATTTAAATTAAGCAATAATTAAACACAACTCAATGGCAAGCAAATAAACAATAACAACAAAAAGACATTCTGATTAAAAAATGGGCAGAGGATCTGAATATACATTTTTTCCCAAGAAGACATACAGATGAAAAAAAGGTATACAAAATGATGCTCAACATCACTAATCATCAGGGAAATACAAATTAAAACCACAATGTGATATCTCTACACACTGTTAGAATGGCTATTAACAAAAAGACAAGAAAGACATAAGTATTGGGAAGGATATGGAGAAAAGGAAAACTTTGTGTTCTGTTGGGGAATGTAAATTGGTGCAGCCACTACAGAAAACAGTATAAAGTTTCCTCAAAAAATTAAAAATGTAACTATCATATGATCCAGCAATTGCATTTCTGGGTATTCTGCTTTGCTTATCCAAATCAAATGATAATGATAATTTGAACATGTATCTGCACCCCATATTTACTGTACCATTATGTACAATAGCCAAGGTATGGAAACAAACTAAGTGTCCATTGAGGGATGAATGAATAAAGAAGATTTGGTATATATACCATATAATGGGATGTTTTCAGTCATTAGGAAGAAGAAAATTCTGCTATTGGCAACAATATGGGTGGATTTTGAGAACATTGTGCCAAGTGAAATAAGCAGACAAAGATAAATACCATATGATTTCACTTATATGTGGAATCTTTTTTTTTTTTTTAATTTTCCTCTTCTATTTTCTGACAGTGTGTGTAAAAGTTTGAGAAATGTTTGATAGAATTTGCCAGTGAAAACATATGTACCTGAAGGTACATCCTCAATAATCACTCAGGATTTTCAATAGTATCATCGTAAGGATTACACCTTAGTTGGGCTAAAGGAGCCCCAGCAATGGAACTTCTCTAGGAGAGTCATACTAAATCTCACAAACAAATTTCTTCAAAATGATGCAATTGATATTAGTTAACTGCCTTCTTAAGCAGAAAATTTCTGGGGTCTGTTTCTGCATTGCACCCTGTCATATAGAACTCTGTGCTTTTCAGCCCTATCAGACCCTGTGGTATTTACTTTCATTCAAACAAGATGGCCATACTTTGCTTGGGATTCCTAGCTCTGCTCCATGATTCACAAATTTCGTTAGGCAGAAAGCCTAATCATTGTTAGTCTCATGTCATTTATTTATATTTACTGTTTCTCAGGGAACAGCACAGTCATATGCTCCCTATTTGCCAATGTCTTAGTGTCTAAAATCCTAAAACTTTTTTTTTTTATTTTCTCCCTGTCTCGTTTCCTTGTCTTTGTTCTGTCCTTGTCTTTTTCCTTTTCTTTTTCTTTCTTTTGCCTTCCATCTTTCCTTTTTCTCCCCCCACCCTTTTATTTTCTAGGCAGGGCAATCCAAGTTTCATTTGTTTTTTCTCTTTTAGTGACCAGAATAATTAAATAGTTATCTTGTTTAAAGAAGTATATCCCATCAAGGATTCTAGATGATTGTGAGGATCTCAGCAACAATTCTGACCTTATGTAGGCCAAATTTAGATTTTTGTCTCTGAATGTGTTAAGTCTCAACTACTTGTCTTCCATTTTTTTGTTCATTGTTATACCTATAAATTGTAATCACTTTATTGTGAGTTTGATTAAAAACTCATGTTTAGTAGTACAGTTGGAAGATTCCACAGATTAAGGTAAGATGTCAATAACATTCAAAACATGTAAACAATATTTTATTGGAATATTAATAAAATATATATTTTAATAACCAACAATCTATTAAATCCTAATAAAATTGATTTATCATTTACAAGGGAAATCAAATATATTTACAGATGCTTTTAACAGAAATACTTTATTCTAATTTTCTTTATTGTTCCCTTAAAGTTATACTTAAAAATGTTTATCTTTCATTGTTTTGGTGAGAAAATGATTTTGCATGAGAATGCTCTCATTGAAACATGGTTTTAATACTTTCTAATTATCTGTATCTGGGTAATTTACTTAATTCCTAGAACCTCGGTCCCTCATGTGTAAAATATGAATTGTATTTTTTCTTTTTTCTTTTCATTATTGTTATGAGAAAAGAATGAGGACATGCATATAAAGTAAATAGCAGAATATTCAGATAATATATAATTATTGGATGTACATGTCATCCCTTTCTTGGAGTTAGAAGGAATATGTCTCTTTCCAAAATCTCTTTGAAGCTAAACCCTTGCATTTCAGAGATGAAGCCCAGAGTTGAGTTTATGAGAGTCTGAGTTAAAGTAACTGACCAGAAGGTAGCTGTCTTTTTCATTGCATAGGCATGATTAAATATTAATTCACTTCTTCATCAATCTCCCTCACTTACATTAATTCGCAAATTTTAGTTTAACATTTTAGGTATAGATACTTAGTAAGTATTCAATTTAACTAAATTTTGTATTTTTATGATAGTGAAAATAACCTTGTAAATCAATGTTGGATTTCTATACAAAAATAAAACACAAAAAACAGGAATATATTTCCATTCATCTTAGGAGTTATTAAATGTAGAGTCTAAAGCTGTTCCTACAGTGGGAAATATCACTTTTTCCAAGTTATTTGTTGCAATAATGCAGAAAAAGCAACACAATTTTTAAGTATTTTATCTATCTGACATGCAAGAATTTCTATATGAATATAGCTTACAGTGTTCATTTAATATGAATAGACACAGTGTAAGAATGTGGTACAAAAATGTAAGAAAATTCAAATAGACTTACAGATATTTCTCAGTATCTGCCATTTAAATAAATAAATTTCTATTTATTTTCTGTTTAACTCTGAATTTGACTTATTCTTTCAGTTATTACAAATGAATCCCTCCTCAGTAAATTAAGTTTCTCAAAATAGCTCACTCATGAAATATGTAAAATACTTTTCCTCAGATAGAACCATATAAATAATTGAAAAACATATCAGGTTTTGGTAAAATAAATCTCATGGATATAGCTACCCTGGATTATGTGGGAATATATTCATGCAGCTCTGTGAATCAGTAAAAAATCATTTGCAAAAACTCCAAAAATGAAGTGGGCCTGGATTGGGAAGGTGTTGGAATTGTGTTCTGGTCTACTTATCACGGAGTCATTGGAAGTCTTGATAAGGAGAACTGGACACTGTGAGCTTTATGCAGCTGTTGACATCTTATTGAAGAAAGGACAGCAACAATACTTTTAAGTCAACATCATTCTGTCACAAAGGATAGGAATGTTGGCTCTGTTTCACGATTTCTACATTTTTGAAAGAGAAATAGTGCAATAATTATGCATTCCACAATGTGAGAGGTCTTGAATTTGAGACTGGGATTATGTATATAGTTGTCCTATCCTATATAAAAAGATGTGGAGAGACACAAATTTAAGATTACTGTTTCTCCAAAGGTCACCAAAAGGCATCCTTCAAACTCTTAAAATATAGAGATAAAATTCACTTTCTAGAATGTACTCATTCACTTGCTGCATTATTCTTGTCACTAACAAATGTTGTTTTTGAGAAATACATTTTTAGAATATATACTTTAATATAAATATTAAAATGTGAATGAATATAGACATAATTACTCTCTCTACCAGATGTTCTGTCTCCTTTTTTCATTTATAAGCTTGGAAACATTTTCTATTATTCTTTATAAAATATATATTTTTTATGCCACACTAAGCCTTATATTTTATATGCAAATTAGTAAGGTTTTCTAATAAAATACATGCTGAATCCTTTGCCTAATCCTTAAAAGAACTTTGATTTTTCATCCATACTCATTAAAATCCATGAATGGAAAATCTTTTCCAGCTTCCTCTATTAAAGCATTTGACTCTGAAAATAATCTAGACATAATGTATGAAAAATGGATATGTGAATATTCCAAATGTGTACTGTGCTAAAATATGATATCATCTGATAATCTAAATATGGAAGATATGTAACATGCATTGAAAAGTAAAATAAAAGTGTAATCTTGGTCATAAAATAGACACCTATTTCAATATAACTTCATTTTTATTGAAATACTCAAGGATGTCTAAGCCTAGTTACATGAGAGTACTAGGTGCACACAGTGTAAAGAATTATCATAGCTTGCAATTATCAGTATAAGAAGATTAAATGACTCAGTTCTTTTCTCTCTTTCTCATAAGCTGAGTTTATCTTCCTTCACAGAATTACTACAAAAGACTATGGACAAACTTCAAAGACATATGTAACTGGGTTTTGAATTTTCTCTTTAGAGCATTATTTTATAAAATTATGATGATGTTTGTCCCTGTCAAATATAGTAGGGACATTTGGGAATTAATTGAATTAGAAGATTTGAATAAAATATATATGCCAAATATAGATGCCATTCATAGCTTTATTATTAAAAGTAGATTTTAGAGAAATTACAAAACTACTCATAATTTGGCAAAATAAATAATTTCATCTAATATAAGATACTAAATACTACTGAAAATAATGGTCTCTGTCCCTTCATATGTAGGAACAACTGTTCTTGCTTCCTCCCTGGTCTCACAAGGTATATATTTCCATCCCAATATCCATACATATACGGAGTAATCTTAACTGATTTATGATACAAAATCATATCTCTGGCCAAAGAGATCTCTTTCAGTAACTACAGAGTGATCTACTTAATTAATTGCATTGATTTTTTCACCTCTCTGGTCAAATACTTGAGTGGATTTCCAAGAACTTATAAGAAAAATCATAAAATCATTTGCATGACATTAATTGCTTTCTCCAATGTGGTCTCAACCTGCTAGCCTTACCATTCACTTTGTGTCTAAATTGGTCCTTTTCTCCACAGAAGTTGACATATTCACTTTCCCTTAAATTCCCTTCCTACCCTTTTAATATCATACATTTCCATTCACTGGGAATGGCATTCCTTTTGTCTTCATTTAAAAAAATCCACTAATCAAACAAGTGTAATTTGTATCCATTCAACTAGAAAAATAATGCAAATTTTTATTTTATGAAGATTGAAAACCCAAATTTCTCTTCTTTTTTTTAAAGATTTTTTTTTTTTTTTTTGACAAAGAGGAGAGAGGTCACAGGTAGGCAGAGATGCAGGCAGAGAGAGAGGGGGAAGCAGGTTCCCTGCAGAGCAGAGAGCCCAATGTGAGGCTGGATTCCAGGACTCTGAGATCATGACCTGAGCCTAAGGCAGAGGCTTTAACCCACTGAGCCACCCAGGCGCCCCTCACTTTCTCTTCTTAAATCAGTTGAAATCAAGTTTAGAGTCTGGTCTGAATCCTTTACTACATTGGTCCTTTAATATTCCTTCAAAGTTAAATGTGTTCACACAAATAATTGCTTCCCTCAACCACCATAGAGTACTAGTTACTTGCTTTTACTTTGCTACAGAAATTAGACATTGTACTTCTTTATAATTTATTTTTCATTTTTATAAAAAATTAGAGTGATTTCTTAAGTTTAATAGTAAACCTAAAACATATTTAATAACTTCTTAATATTTCATGTTCTTGAATTTTCAGTTAATTCCACCAGTTACCTAATTATATATATAATGGTTATTTCAGATTTATCTATACAAACAATATTGCATCTGTCATTCCATTAACTATGTGTTTTCATTTCTTCATATCCTTCTAAGCATCATATGTTACTACTTTCTTTGTTTTTATGCCATTTTGGTCCTTTGACTATATTTCTTAACTACTAATAGTATTTCTTCATAGATTATTATTTGAGTTTTTATAGGTTTCATTTATATATCTTTCATACATTTATTTTTTGAAATATTTATCTTCTCAATTTCAAAGTATATTAAGGATACTGAATACTAAAATGAACAACCAGTATACTGTGGTGTGCTTGAGTATATTCCGAAGTTCAACTCTTAGCTTCACCTCTTACTAACTGTGACCTTGGGCATGATTTCTCAGTTATAAATCACAGCAAAAATTACACATACTCCAGGTGTTTCTAATGAGGATAAATTTTAAAATGCTTAGAATTGTCTTGAGTACACAATAATATTGATACTTGTTACATGCTATTGCTACTGGATTTTCTGTCGTCTGTCTTGAAAATATATTTTCCCAATCTTCCTTATTAAATATGTGCCTTGTGTGTGTGTGTGTGTGTGTGTGTGTGTGAACCCACCCACCGACACACATTATTTGTTTATAATAACTTTTATTACCTAGTTTCATTTTAATTTTCTCCCTATAAATTCTTATTATCCTTTTCTATTAAGATCTCCTCATCCCCAAAATATACATTTATTCTCATTAATGTACTTATTATTGCATTTTGAATGTAAAGCTTTATTAATCTGACATGTTTATGTGTTTGTGTGTGAACCTGCAACTAAAAATACTGATGACTTATTTAATTGGCTTCCTGCTACTTGCAGGTGCCCTCCTAAGACTTGAGAGGTTTTTTTTTTTTCTTTAACCCTCAGAACAACTTTTTTCAAGACTTCACTTTTTATAAATCTTTCCATAATCTACCCACTAGCCTATTATAGGAAATAATGAGACCATCACTTCTTTGTTTGGAAAAATCTGTTAGCCCTATTAACTAGCCACATTTCCAGTACCATTGATTGTCTCAGAGAAAAAACTCTTGCAAAGAAGGTTAATACCTCCACTGTGTTCTACATACTATTTCATATTATATCTTAGGATTTTTTCTGTCAATGAACTGCCTTTCAACTTTATCTCTAACCTCATCACCTTCTTTTATATTTTTATGTTCAAGTTTCTCTAATATTAAAAGTAACAGAAAAGAAATTCCATTTAAAATTTTGATCACCTTCTAACTCTCATTTTATTTTATTCAATCTCTTGATTGTATAATCAGTCACCTTGAATGAGTAATCTACATTTATTGTCTTTACTAAGTGATTTTATTTTTCACTTATTTATTTATTTTTAAAGATTTTATTTATTTATTTGATGGACAGAGAGAGATCACAAGTAGGCAGAGAGGCAAGGCAAAGAGAGAGGGGGAAGCAGGCTCCCCACGGAGCAGAGAGTCCAACGCAGGGCTCCATCCCAGGACCCTGAGAGAATGACCTGAACCGAAGGCAGGGGCTTTAACCCACTGAGCCACCCAGGCGCCCCATATTTTTCATCTATTTATATGTCACCTTTTCTCCCTCACTCAAGTGATATATTATTTGTTGAAGTTACAAATGTCTTTTCTATTAATTCATAAACTCCTTGGGATCAAGAGTTTTATCTTAGTACCTCCTTACTCTAAACATACAGAACAGTGACTTCTACAGAGTAGTCAATAAATGTGTATTGAATAAAATAAATTAATTGACACATTTAATTGCTACTTTGAACACTTATTTTTCCTTTTTTTCCCCCATACCATTAAATGCTTGTTTCTTGAAAACATGTTTTTTAGTTTTAAGTGATGACCCACAATGTCACATGAGCTTCAGGTGTATAACAGAATGATTTAATAAGTCTATACATTATATTATGCTTACCACAAGTATAGATACCATCTGTCACCATACAATGCTATTATAACACCATTGACTATATTCCCTATGCTGTAACTTTTATGCCCATGGCTTGTTCATTCCATAAAATTTATTATAGTCTTCAATCTTATGTAATTCACATACCTCTGTACAAAGTAAATCAATGCTCTCCCCACATCTAAGCCTTATCCAATTATAACACTGATTTGAAGTCCAGGATTATATCATCTAAATGAAAACTATATTTAGATTAAGCTCCCTCAGTTCAATTCTCCAGACCAGCTAGACATATAAGTTTAGTTTTCTACCTTTCCACTTATTCTGCATGCAGTATTTTCTTTCAAAATATTTAATGTATTCTAGTTGCTATTATTTTTATTTCACTCTCAAAATGTATCTCATTAGAGACACAATATTCTCAATAGAACTTGATTGTGGGACATTTCAGAGCCTTAATTTGGTTATTTTCTTTCTTCGTTTTTGGGGGGGGAGTTAATCAAAGAAAATGTTTGATTCAGATCCCGTGATAAATGATTGGTCCATGTTGAGTTTGCAGTTAAATTAAATTGCTGGACTCTCTTACATGAATTCAACATTAATTTCTTGGGAAGTTATTTACTTAAAAAGGATAGAAAACTGAATAACTTTACTTGCCTTACTGTAAGTAGATATTCACATTAGAAGGATGGACATAAGTAGAGTAAGCACAAATGTAGCATGTGCCCAGCAGGTGTGAAGTCTATTTAGAGAAAGGCAGTTAGAGTTGCAAGGCACCTAGATTTATTTACTACAGTGATCATTAAAGAGCATCTTCTTTGCTTCCATCAAAACACCATAGTAAACCTTTTATTAAAATTTGCACCACAGTGAATCTTAAGAAGTTTAATTCTCTTGTGTATTCTTCACAATGTATATAATCTTAAATGGGATAAATGAAATTTGTATGGCTTTATAAAAGTCTTGTATAACATTTGACAAAATCTTAATAAAATATTAACAAAATTTAAATCCAGGGGCGCCTGGGTGGCTCAGTCGTTAAGCGTCTGCCTTCGGCCCAGGTCAGATCCCAGGGGCCTGGGATCGAGCCCCGCATTGGGCTCTCTCCTCTGTAGGAAGCCTGCTTCTCCTGCTACCATTCCCTCTGCTTGTGTTCCCTCTCTCGCTGTGTTTCTGTCAAATAAATAAAATCTTAAAAAAAAAAAATTTAAATCTAAGATAAAGTCCACTATCATTGCCTCTTAAATGAATAATGGTTACTTATGTATTTATTATAAATTCACCCACCTTGTTGACAACAATGTAGCAGGGTGAGACTTTCATCAAGAAAAAAATAATCAAGTTATTTTGCAAATTTTGTTTAACCATGATCTATGTTATCTACATGAGGATGGAAGAGAGGATATGAATGGCATGGGGGATAGTGAAAAATACAGTTAGGTTCCTACATGGACTAAGCATCGTTGTTGTAGGGTTCTAAAGAGAATAAGCTGAAAAGTTAGAAGGTAATACTCAGAGTTCCAGTCATAAAATGTTGATGGTAAAAATAGTGCATATATTGGTAATGACGAACCATAGAGTAAGACCTTGAGGACAGGTAGTTGAGGTGGTCTGAAGATTCATTGAAACTGAGAGTCAAAGCATTGTTTAGGGACTTTATTACTTATCTATGCAGATACAAAATTATCTAGAATATAAGTGGACATGTGAAGAAGAGAGATTGCTAATATACTAAAAAAAAATGTATTTCAAAGAATTGATATCCCTAACATAAAAGAAGCAAAAATGAAATGGGTTTTGAGAATGAAGGAAGAATTCTAAGAAAAGGTCAAATAGTATATAAATTCATATGGCTAAGGGGTCAACAAACCAAGTATGAGAAATATAATAATAAGTCAAATATTGCAGAAGTTGTATTCATTTTGGACATGTAAATAAGTTAAAAAAAGTATGAAGTAGATAAGGCACACTCCTTCTTCTCTAGGTATTTATAACTTATGAGCTAAAGGATTAAGGGAAGGGAAAAAAGAGAATAATTCTGACAGAAGAGTAGAAGAGATATTAATGCCATCATTTAATTGCTTTTTTAAAAAAAGGATATTTATATCTGTTTGTCCAAATCTGTATTTTCTTTAAAACTTTTATCTATAGAATCTCAATTTGATTAAAAGCACGTAATGGAAAATACACCTTTATTTGATTTTTTTCATATATAATACATATAAACCAGAAAAAAACAACATTGTGCTTTTATTTTTCAAACAAAGCAGTACATTTCCCCATGTTATGAATTTGTAATTTGTTTCTGTTTTGATATGTTATAATTTCCAGTTATGTGGGTGATCTCATTGCACTACCTGAATGTATCTTACATGATCTAATTTCAGGGCAGATTGGAATCTCAATAATAGGGAAAATTCTAAAGCACATGCTAGGGGTGATGATGAATGGAGAGTGCACAGACAAGACAGGGATACTTGTCTTCATACCTGGATCAAATAAAGAGTAGGAATGAGAAGCAAACAAACCAACAATAAAGAAAAAGTGCCACTTTCTGGGACAGATTTTTCACTGTCTGAAAAAGGACATGAGAGCATGATAAATTCTTACCTTTTGGCAGCATGTGGCACAATTTTCACTTTATCAGAGTAGAAATTTAGGACCAAAGAAATTGAAAGTAAACCAATTTCATAAACCAGGCACAAGGTTCAGTGATGAACTGAAGCAAAGTTCAAAAATCATTAAAGAAATCAAGTTATAAACTGTGAGTTTCCATATCCAGAATAGATTAGCCAAATAAATGCTACTGAGTTATTGAGAATGGAGTAATGCTGAGGCCTTGTACATAAATACTATTCAACAGATAATTATATGAAAATGAGTAAAATTAAAAAAATTGAACACATATTAAATAGTAATAATGTAATAATTTCTGATATAATTTACATGCTATAAGAATTTAAAGTAAGGGGACTATTTGATGTCATATCTTTGTGTGTGTGTGTGTGTGTGTGTTTTAAGGAAATGGAATAGGAAATTCAGGAGAAAGGTGAAATACCAACAATAGCAAAATAGTATTCAGAGAGGTTTCCTTTTTTCCAAATGAGCACAATAGCTTTTGTGGCTGCTAGTGTGCCAGCTCTCACATTCTGCCACAATCACCATTTGAACTGTGGCCTGTGCTTGAGGTCTGCTTTCTCATTTGCCTCAGCATTCCCCATCTCCCACCCCCCGGCCTTGATTTATCCAGCTTATGCACTACACATATCATTAGAGAATCTGAATGGAAAATAACTTGCAATAGACAGCTTTCCATCAATCACTTATAACCGATTAGAAAATCCAGTTGAGAAAAATTCTGACATAAAGCCCAGAAAACAGAGATGGCAAGATGTGTGTCCTTACATGGAGTCTTTCCTGAAGAGTTTGATCCAACTTGTTAATGTGCCCACCGCTTACCAGTTAACTACCTCTACATTTTATAAATAATCACTAACCTCATCAATTATTGGTCTTGGAATCTTAAAAAAATATGGAAGACCTAATATCTGCAAACACTGCCTTTCGGTTTGTGTCTCAGACAGTTGTCGGGACAGGACCAGAGGGGAAGTGATAGAATGTGAGTAACTTTGTCAGAGAGTTCCCATAGGAAGTATTGTTCCACCTTTCATTAACTCGTTCACAGAAAATAATCAGTAGTTCTAATAGTTCCTCTAAAATTAAAAATTTCTAGCAACCAGCCTGAAAAACTGTCTTTTGAAATAGGCTGATTTGTAAAATATAGTTGGATGCATTTGAATAAGCAAAATATAAAGGAAAAATACAATGATTTATCACCCAAACCTTCATAGTGGCATAATAAGTGATCGAAGTGCAAAACAAAATCTAATTAGAAAGTGTATTTGAAATAATCAAGCTGAGAGATGGTCACAGATAATATGAAATAGTTGCTGGCGTCTCTTTATTAAAAAAAAAATAGAACCTGAAACACAATTTTTCTTTACCATTAAAACTATTAAAACCTTAGACTGGAATGACTAAAATGAAAATGAGTAAGTGGGGATTTCTCCTGGGAAATTTGGGGAAACACACATTTTACTCCCTTGGAGAAGAGGGTCTTTAGTTTTAATCAGAGTTTTAAAGGAGCCTAACTCCAAGCAGGATAAAAATCCCCTTCACTATTTTGAACATCTTGCTTTATATGATATTTTATTACTTTAATCTCTAAAACTCTAGAAAAGAAAGCTTGCCAACAGTCTCACAGTAATTCTTTGATTAATTTTACTAAATTTCACAGAAACTCCTATCAAGTTTTGAATACTCCATTTCTACAGACTCTGTATAAGATTAATTTTAAAATACCCTTTATTTTTGTCACAGGCAAGCATCAAATTTTTTTTAATTTAATCACACCTATGTAGAACACGTTTTATTAGATCTACTTTTTTTTCCCCCAAATAGTAAGTTTTAGTAAGAAAAGTTTTTAAGTTTGTTCACTTGGAGTGAAATCACACACAAAAAAATAAACTCTTCCTGTATTTGGAATTGTGGTCAGGGCTTTAAGGTAGGGCAAAGGTCAGCTTTTCTCTCTTGAATGGGACTACCTATGCTTAAGGCTAATTACTTACTGACAACAGATATTCTAGCTTTTTACAAGATGGAAGCCATAAAACAGACAAGTGAGAAAGTCTCTCAGCTCTTCAGTTTGAAAAGGCTGCGGTTTTTTTGTTTATGTCACTTCTTACTGACTCAGCTAATACCTTTGATTTAAACCTTCCAAAAGTAATAATCACATCTTTGAAAGGATTAATCAGTAAGCCTCTCTGACTTAAATATACTGTGTTAAAAATCACAAATCTCTGAATTTCTCTCACTTGACCCATCTTTCTAATAGAGTACACACCATATATTTTTTTTTTTCCTATTCAATCACATACAGTACATATCTTCCACAAGAATTAAGGCATTGTGCTGTTATTAGGAAAAGGAGTACATATGTACACAAAGCCATTGCTAGTATTTTTCTTTAAAGATTTTATTTATTTATTTGAGAGAGGGAGAGCGAGAGAAAGCTTGAGAGGGGAGAAGGTCTGTGGAACAAGCTGACTCCCCATGGAGCTGGCAGCCTGATGTGGGACTCCATCCCAGGACTCCAGGATCATGACCTGAGCTGAAGGCAACTGCCTAAGGAACTGAGCCACTCAGGCGCCCCATTGTTAGTATTTTTGAATGTGTTTTGTTATCCAGAGTTTAGAGGTATTTACATTATAATGAGTTGGTATATATGAAGACTGGATTTCCTCATAAAATGGAGGGAAAAGATATTTCATTGTCAATCCTCCAAATAATTCACTTTTTTTCTTAATCCTTTATCTATATTTAGCTAAAAAAACCCACAAAGATTCAAACATGATTTAAGTGTGCAAACACAAATCACACTGACTCAATCTCACTGAACTCTTCATTAAATAAAATAAAAAAAAAACAAAACTGTCATCTAAGTTTCTCCATTCAGCTAAAAAGAAAGCTATAGACCAAGTAGGGGAAATACACATTCACTGTTATTGGAATTTTCTTCTTTAAATAAGTAAGAAGTCAAAAATACTTTTTATTTTTTTTACTCTGCATGGATTCTATAGGACCTACACCAAAAGTTCTCTGTTGGATTGCCAGTACAAAGGGGAGAAAATCGGATTTAATGCAACTTAAATACTTTTCCCATGAACATCAGCAAATAATAATGTTTTACCATGTGGTAGGTTAATTGATGACATTTATAAAAATACACATTTGCTCTAAAATGCTTTCTCTATTTCTCTAAAATAATTTCTACTGAAATATAATTAAAAAATAGCACAGCACTTTCATTCTGTTTACATTCAATCTCTATGAATATAGATTTCTGCATGTAGATGCTTTTATTTAAATACAATTTTAAATTATTAAGAATATAAAATCAACTTAGTCTGCCTGAATATTTTTATAGCAAAGTTATTTATAAAGTATTTTATTGTACAGCAATCGTTTATCTTACTTTTCAGTAGAAATTTCTATCAACATGTTGGAAGATGGGTAAAGACTTTTCAAAGGCAATTGTGTTGAGAGAGAAGCCTGTGTTGTTTTACTATAAATACTGTTCTTTTATATTTGCACATTAAAATAAAAAGTGGAGAAGGTATGTATTATTTTAATCTAGAAATCTGGTTTAGATAGGGTTCTTATACTTTCAAATTACAGAAAAAAAAAACCCTAAAATTAAATTAAACCAAAGAAAATTAAAAAATTGCTTCGTTTATGAAACTGCAAAAATCATGGTTTGCACTCCTTTCTGAAAAGACCATATCATGGTAATATATCTCGCTCTGGGTTGGATCCAGTAACCCATACCAAGTCAGTCATTGTGTCCAGGGGCATGGAATGTTCTGATTCACCAAGACTAAATAAGAAACAAGTGTCTAGGGATAGCATAGATTGAGAGTTGGAGAGGAATAATTTCCAAAAGAAAAGTTGCTAATCATTCTAGAAAATTTGAATGAAAGAAAAAACAACAGATGCTCTCTATTTCTAGTATAATTTAGGAACTCTGGAAAAAAAAAGATTAATCATAATCTTTATCCTTTATGGTTTCACATTGGAGACACAGCAATGTAAATATACAACTAAAATATAATAAGTTATTTCATATATTATGCGACATAATTCATAGATTCACTTGAAAATGACAGAGTTTAGGACTTGGAATGATAGAAGAGTAAAATATAACAAATAGCATGGCAATATGAAGGAATCCTTTTTAAGTGATTAATTCATCCTCCAAGAGGGGATTATAGTTTGTTTCTACATCTACAATAAGCAGTAAACAATGATTAGGATCTTAAAGGAGCACAAGTAGGAAAGAAAGAGAATTATAGAGTTAAACATAAAAATAAAAGCTATTTTATTATTATGCTAAATAGGAAAAACATTTTAAGTTCATAGAACACGGTGAAATTTTCCAGTAAGTTTACACTTAATGTGAAGTTTGAGGCATTTCAAACACAAAAATACTAACTACAATAAAGTACTTAAACACATATGCTCCAAAATATGGCAGAGGGGGAAAAAAAACAGAAGAGTAACCAGAAGGATCAACAAAAACACAGAAGGAAGCGCCGAGACTATTTGAACCAGATCAGAAGCCATCCCTTGAGGAACCCAAGCGGAGAGAATTACCATGCCCAGTTTAATAGGCGCAACACAACTAAAGATTAGTTTCAAACTGTATGCATAAGAATGGGTAAATTTCTGTGTATGTATCTTATTCCAAAATTCTGCCTTTGCACTTAAATAAATATTTAATATATTCAAGAAGTTATAAGTCAAGAAACCCTCTAGCTTCTCTTGAATATGAGTAAGTTGATGTACATTATTCAATTGGCAATTCTGTGCCAATATTATGCACAATTAGATAAATAACATCATTTATAAAAGTGTTTTTAAATTTTGTTTATTTTTGTTCAAGTATACTGACAGAAACTTAAAGTAAGACAGATGGAAACGAGTCATTTAAAAAATGTGAGATCTTAAGTCGTTAGCTAAGAAGAGTACAAACAGTGTCTTTGGTAAATTGCTATTTTTCCTTCATGCACATTCAATTTAGTTTTTGTCTTGTGAAATACTAGTACCGCCACAGCCACCCCCACTCTGGGTACTCAATAATCTGCTTTCGTGTTGATGTTCTTGTTGTTAAATAAAAAAAAAAAAAACATGAAAAATAAAATTGGAAATTTTTCTTTTTTTAGTTACCTATTACAGAGAATGGATGGGAATCGTGTGAAAATGATAGAGAAGGAAATTATACTTGTCGGAGTACACATCCTTGTATTTTTTTAATTTACTCATCTTTATAATTTATATAATTTATATAATATATATAGTAAAATCAAAACTATTGACAGGTCGATGATTTTGACAATTATATGCAATTATGAAATAATCTAAACATTACAAAATACATAAAACATTCCCATGATGCCAAAAGTTTTCTCCTCTCTTTCTACTCTAAGCTATCACTTAATCTGATTTCTGTCACCATAGCTTAGGTTTGTCTATTCTAAACCTTCACATAAATGAAACTGCACGTTTTCTCTTGTTTTTGGACTCTTTTGTTCATCATAATACAATTTGAAATTCATCCATACGTAGTGTCTACACGCAGTTTAAATTTCAAGCAGTATTCAATTATACGAATATATCAGAACATCTTTATCCATGATCCCATTAAAAATTTTTCCAGTTTGGTACTGTTATGATTAGATCTACTACAAACATTCTTATAAAGGATTTTGTTGTTGTTGACATGTGTTTTAATTTCTCTTGATTAAATATCTTGGAATTGGAATTGCTGTTCTATACTACTGACCCAATACAAAGGGTCAAATGATTAGATAGTTAAACTCAAATAAATCAGAAATCATTCCTAAGTATCAAGCATTTCTAATAATTTCAAGGGTATACAAATATCTGTAGGAAGGTGTCTCAACCATTAGTGGCAACTTCCCCAAACCCTTCTTTTCTGCATGGACATCTCTTTTTTCCCCAGAAAAATAGATAAGGACTCTAAAAAAGTTCTTGCAGATTTTGCAGGAAAGATTTGAATCCTTGAAACATGTCTATTTCATACATTAATTTACATGAACTTTCCAAGAAATTACGTTTTGAAAATCCATAGATTCTGGGAGTATTTGGGTAAGTCATCTTTAAACAAGAATATTCTATTAAAAATAATCCTTGGATAAAAATCATCCATCTAACAAGATTTCACTTTGAATACTGTGGACCAGTCATCATGGAGAAAGAAATTTAGACTGGGTCACTTTCCTTTTCTTCCCCTGGAAACATCTTCCCAACCCCTAGCAGCTTGATTTTATTCCTCCTTGGGTCCCTATATGTTTAAATGTATGAGAAACTGCCAAAACGTTTATCAAAGTTGTTGAATAATTATATTCACCCACCTGCAAAGAGTGATGGTTGCATTGTTCCACATTCTCATACACAGTGCTGTCAGTCTATTTAAATTTTAGCTATTCCAGTGGGTGTGAAGAACATTTTACTATAGTTTTGCATTTCCCTGCTGACTAGTGATATTGAAAACCTTTCTATATGATTATTCCTAATCTTTTGTTGAGAAATATCTGTTCAAGTCTCTTGCCCGTTTTATTAGTACTTTTCATTTATTTTTAGTTGATTTCTAGAAATTCTTTTTACATTTTTGTTGCTGACATTTGCTATATATTTATGCTTTTAATTTTGATAAAGTCCAGGATATCTCCCAGGTAGAGGCTAGAAGTGAGCAGTGGAATGAGTGACCGAAGGCAGAATTCCAAGTCCTCGAGAGGGGAATGACAGAAACATGAACTGGAGGCACATTTGGTGATACATAAACTACACACAAAAGACAGGAGTACAACAACCAGATTTCGTGGCTTGTGAGACCTTGAAGCTGACAGACCAAGAGCCACAGGTGCAGGATATGCACTCTCTTCTTCCACCTAAGTCCCACAGTAACGCCTAGACTCATTTAATGCATTTGCATTGTGGGTACAGACTGCCCCATGAAGAAAGGCTGCCCTGATGATTCCAGTACAAACCCTGTAGGGTCAGACTCCCCTCCTAACCTATGGGAAGAGTTTTCCAAATAATTAAGGCAGCCCCTGTTAAAGACCACCCCACTGTATGCCCCAGCTGCTCCCAGCCCAGAGAGACTCAATGATATCCAATCCCGGCGTAGGGCCTGTTCTACCTCATGGAACTGCCCACTCTCCCACCTTGAGGGTGTGCTTTCAGTTTTAATAAACTGCTTTGTGGGGCGCCTGGGTGGCTCAGTCGTTAAGCATCTGCCTTTGGCTCAGGTCATGATCCAAGGGTCCTGGGATCGAGCCCCACATCGGGCTCCCTGCTCAGCAGGAAGCCTGCTTCGCCCGCTGCCATTCCCTCTGCTTGTGTTCCCTCTCTCGCTGTGTTTCTCTCGTCAAATAAAAAAAAAAAAAATCTTAAAAAAAAAATAAACTGCTTTGTGCTTGCTACTTTCTTTCTGGCTGTCTTTATTCAAACCTGGGCCCCACATAAATATTCTTCA
>CM053618.1:15314942-15354475 GCA_028646535.1 Procyon lotor
TTTTCTCTCTCTTCCTTTCTCCCTCTCTCTCTTTCCTCACTTTCTTTTTTTTAATTTAAATTCAATTATTAACATAGTGTATTATTAGTTTCAGAGGTGGAGTATAGGGATTTATCAGTTGCATATAACACCCAGTGCTCATTACATCAAATACCCTTCTTAATAATGCATACCTCCCAGTTACTCCATCCTCCCATACATCTCTCCTCCAGCAACCCCTCAGTTTGTTTCCTAGAGTTAAGACTTTAAGGTTTATCTCTCTCTCTCTCTACTTTTGTCTTATTTTATTTTTCTCTCTCTTCCTCTATGATCCCCTTTAAGTTCCACATATTATTTTTAATTATATTATTATTATAATTTTATATAATATGTAATATTATATAAAATATATTATATAATATATAAATATATAAATTATATAATTTATAATATAATAACATTATAAATAATATTATTTTGTATTGTCGTTGTTACTGTTGTCCTCATTAACTGTGGGTGTGGATGCATGATATTAATTTATCATGTAGATAAATTATTTATTTATTTATTTATTTATTTATTTATTTAAGGATAGCCTGCTACAACTTTATTAAAATCTCGGAGGGGAGGGTTAGGAAAGCGACAAGAGGGTGCCCCCAGCGGCCCAAAGCAACTGCTCAGAGCTCTGCGGACACAAAGATGAAAAGCTTGATGACAAAGGAGCTGACGGTGCCGTGGCAGTAGAGGTCCATCTTGACGGTCAGGAGCAAGTCCCTGGGCTCAGGGACGGGCTTGGTGAGGGCCACCAACCACCCCACTGTGGTGGCTCACCTTCCGGGTGGTGAAAAAGCCCTCCTCATTGCTGCTGGCAATAGCCAGCTGCATGCTGTCCCCAGGGATGGCATTGGAGGGGCCCATAACGGAAAACCACTGCGGGCACTTGGATGTTGGTGGGGAAAGAGAGGTGGTAGTAGGTTATTCGCAGAGGCAGCTTGGGGCACTCCTGATTCTCATGTCTTTCTCTGATTGACTTATTTCACTTAGCATAATACACGCTAGTACCATCCATGTTATTGCAAATAGTAAGATTTTAATTTTTGATGGCCGAGTAATATTCCATTATGTATCTACAACATCTTTATCCATTCGTCTGTCAATGGACTTCTGGGCTTTTTCCATATTTTGGCTATTGTGGACATTACTACTATAAACATTAGGGCAGCTGCCCCTTCATATCACTATATTTGTATACTTTGGGTAAATAACTAGTAGTGTAATTGCTGGGATGTAAGGTAGCCTTATTCTCAACTTTTTGAGGAATCTCCATGCTGTTTTCCAGAGTGACTGCACCAGCTTGCATTCCCACCAACAGCGTAAGAGTGTTCCCCTTTCTCCACATCTTCACCAACATCTGTTGCTTCCTGTGTTGTTAATTTTAGCCATTCTAACTGGTATGAAGTGGTTTCTCATTATAGTTTTGATATGTATTTCCCTGATGCCAAGTGATGTTCCTTACTTTCATATAGAGATTGTGTGTTCTGAATTATAAATGTCTCTTAACTCTTACTTTTTACTGGATTTGCTGTTGCCTTGAACTTTTTTTTCTTTCAGTCACTCTGCTTCTTTACTGTAGTCAGACCCATGTAATGGAAGCATTTGTGAAGTTGAAATTTTCTCCAATGTGTTCTCCTAAATTATTCATTTATTCAACTTATATTTTTGAGAACCTACCATGTGCTCAGGATTGATGATACAGATAGAAATATGGTTTACAATAGAGTAGTAAAGACAAAGAAGAGATGCTGTCAATTATTATTTGAAATATTAAACATATGAAGTAAGCATAGAAAGAAAACAAAAGCTGCATTTGCTTATTATCCAAGAAAAGCTGCTACACTTTGTGCTATAGCATTTTGCTTAGAAAGCTGCCTGTCATTCTGCTCAGTGCTGGATCTTGACATGACAGCTCTGAGTCTCTCTAAGCAGCTCTACTGAATTTTATGAAAGATTTGTTTCCTGATTTTTTCATTTTTAAGACAAAAAAGTGACTCTTAAAATTAATGCAACTGGAAAAAAAGTTTAATCTCTGAAATTCATGAATTTATAATACCTCTTGTTTAATTGCATCAGTTGGGGTTTGATCAGAAAAGAAGAATTACTCTATGTGCTACGTCTTAAGAAATTGGTTGTTGAAATTAAAATTTGCACAATTGTATAATCTGATTAAGTGGTGTGTGTATTCCTTCTGGATCCAGTATTGTGCATGAAATCATTAGAGCTGGCGCTTGAGAAGGGAAGGTGGGCAAGAAATGGGGGAGAGCAAGAACAAACTGGAAATAAGAAGAGTAAAATGGAACCCACAAAGAAAAACCCCACACCCATCTCTCGTGAATAACTTTGATGATACCGTTAATCTATGGGATAGAGTAGAGTCCTTTGGTACAGAGCTACATTTACATCTGGTCCAACATTTGGAAAAACTGAAAGATGAGATCAGATGAAAGTACAAAGAATAAAGGGATTGCTTGCTGCATGACACCAGCCAGATGAATCAGTTATTCAGTCACAACAGACATGAGATTCAAAAGTGGATTTGAATTTGAAAAAGTTGTTGCTTCACCGGAGCAACATACACTTTTGAATCTCATGTCTGTCGTGACTGAATAACTGGTTCATCTGGCTGGTGTCATGCAGCAAGCAATCCCTTTATTCGTTGTGCTTTTGAAACAAACTGAGGGTTTTGTAAGGGAAGGAGGTGAGGGGATGGATGAGCCTGGTGGTGGGTATTAAGAAGGGCAGGTATTGCATGGAGCACTGAGTGTGGTGCATAAACAATGAATCTTGGAACACTGAAAAAATAAAATTAAATTTAAAAAAAAAGTGTATGTCGCCTACAAACACCTTTGCAATGTAAAAATGGCTGCAACCAAACTTCTGTTTAACAAATGTCATGCAAATGTCTCTTGTGACCAAAACTAACTTGGTACCATACAGAATTCTAAGAAAGTAAGTTCAGTTTAGCTAAAATGACATATTAAGAAAACAGCACGCTAATCATTTTTCAACATACAAAGCCATCACAGTTCAAGGATTTTATAATCTTAAGCTCATTATTGAATAGGGAAGATAATCTATTTTATCTCATTTTAAGACTCAAAACCAAGAAATCTCTGTCTGGTCACCCAATTAAAATAATTGTAGGGAACCTGTAGCCATTGTAAGCCTTAAAAATAAAATTGCTGAAAAAAATAAATAAAATTGCTGGTTATTTTTCCAGCAAAAATAGAGTTACTTGGGAATAGCAGATAATTGCAATTTTGGACAGGTGAGCTATAGTAAAACAAGGTGAGTCCAGAGAACAAAAGAAAGAAACACTTTTATAGAGGAAAGCGGGGAATTGGGAGAGCTGTTGCAAATAAAAAGTCCACTGAAGTAAACTGGAGGGTTGAAGTATAGTGGTTTTTTACTGGTGTTGTGGATAGTCTCTCATTGGCTGGGCTGTTGCCTGGAAAGGAGAAAAACCTTTCTACTTCTTGCTGAGGTAGTAAAGTTAGTACCTAAATTACTATCAACTTGCAAAGTATAGCTCTTCCTGTGGAGTCTACATTTGATAGACAGATGGTAGGGCAAGGGAGCTCCATCTGCTGGCATCTCCATTTGATTTTAAACAAGGATTCCTTTTACTAATTTTCACACTGTAAATAGGAAACCAGTTGAGTGTGTAACTAGTTAGTAATTAAGAATAAGATGGAAAGAGTCATATTGAAAGTCTTCACCAATAAGAAACAATGATTAAAAATGAAAAAACATAATATGAAAGGAACATTTATTCATTCATCCATCCTCTACTTCATCATCCCTCTATTCATCTATCCATTTGGTAAATATTTATTTCCTATAAATTAGGTATTATCAAAGGCTACAAGAATACAAAAATATATACAAAGGCATTCCTGACATTTAAAAACTGTATTTTAGTAAAGAAGCAAGATGTACAAATATATCAAAAAGCAGTATGAAGACTATCCTAGAAGTGCACATGAAGTATAGTGTCATGTGAGAAGGAATAAATATAATACATTCAGTACAGATACACATCATCATGTACTATTGTGTGTATACTTGTGTGTTTCAACTCAAATAAGAAAGCGGAAACAAACATGGAAAAGGAACTCATGCAATATTAAATTTGTTTGGCTGGTTGTCTGGGTTTTTTATTCAGTTGTTTTGGTTTGTTTTTGTTTGCTAGGTATTTTGTTTGTTTGTTTTTGCTAGCTTGAATATGCAAGCAAACGCAAATCTAAAGCTGAAGTAATAACACAGGGGGTCCAGTCTCCACAATAAGTCCTACACTGTGGCAGCATGGTTAGTTTTGTATCTAACAGACATACCTTATTCTTTACTTTAGGAAATCCCAATTTTCTTTGGATAGCAATATGCATTAGGAGATAAGTAACAATTGTTTTAGTTTTAAATGTCTTAAATGTTTTCCTTTGCAAATGATTATTCTAGACTTGGGCATTTGGATCAGCTCTATCTATTATAATGGAAGTTTTGCTAAAGAGTTTTATGGAAACACTTTACTCTCTTTTTGGAAGAATAAATAAAGATATTTTCTCTTCTCTTTTCTCTGAAAGCTTTTGCTCTGGACACTGTACTATAAGGGTTTGGAACATGTTGCCCCTTTACAGTTATTTTGTGGCCATGAGACAAAGAGAATGCCAAGGAATCATACAGAAGTCCAAATGAAGCCAGGATATCATTACACTGTTTCACTAAACCATAGAATGCCTCAGAGAATATTTTTCTTAAGTGAAATATCACCTATTTGAATTTTTAAAAGGAGTTTTAATGTGGTGCTATGTTATTTGAAATCAAAACATTGCTGAGAGGAATTGAGGAGCCTTTTATGAACTAAGAAATAGTTGACTTAATTTAAATATGCTGAGACTTACTTAATTCAACAGAGATACACTCTTGTAATTAAAAGGCAATGGAAAAGGAATTATAGCTTATATGCCATATGACTAATTTTATGGAAGTGTTTATATTGCTATACGTTCTTTGAATAAACATTTATAAAGAAATTTCATGTACAATGTAGTAGAAGGTGTATAAACATGAAATACAAATATAATATTCACAGTACCCATTGGCATTTATCCAATGGGAAAGATTATTTGGGGCACATATACTGAAAAAATGAGGCAGAATGTGGCATGTGTCATAAGAGATAGACTGAATAAATTTTCAAGGACTTCAGAAGAAGTGCAAGTCTTATTTTCTTTCAACATCAGTAAGAACATTATGGAGAGATTGGCTTATTCAGGATATTTTCCTCTGAAAGTTGGGTGAAGTTTTATAGAAAGCCATGATACAGAAGGATACTCGTTTGAAACACAAATGATTAATAAAAATATTTTGTAAAGGCAGAAGAAATATTTTCAAAGAGCTGGAACATACAACAAATAAAAGGTAGCAGTGCAATATTAAATTGATTTTGTGTGTGGGTGAGGTGGCACTCTCAGGAAAACTTTATATATTTTTTTTCTCTAAGAATGATACTTTTTTTTCCTACAGGGATTTGAAATCCAAACAAGCATTTTTAGTGATGTCATACTATGATCAAAGCCCCTATCTATGGAGATAGATGTGCTGCTAATGGGTAGGATTGACAAGATAGAAGAAATATTGCAACGAAAAGGAATTAATACTACTTAACTTTATAACAAATGCAGTGAATTCTGTATTACAGTGGTATCAGTATACTAGTGTTTTAGTAGTGTTAGTTTTGTTAGAAAATTGTAAGTTACTGGAACATATAATATTCTCTGGTCTTTAACCTTATCAGTAAAAAGCCTTATTGTTGAGTATAAAGCTTATGCATCACTGTGTTTTTAAGATCACATTAACAAATTTCATCATATAACACATGAACAACAACAACATTAATTTCCAAAACAACTCAAGCAAGAGTAACTATCACAAGTACATTCTAAAACTCATTTTTTGGAAGTTTGAATATATCTATTCTTATATACACATAGAATACTATGTGAAAGGAATTTAATAAGATTTTTCAATTACATATTCCCTTGGGGAAATTTAATTTTTCCTCCAATGTAAAGTTTCAGAAGTAAATACTCTCATATTTTCTCTATACATGATATTGGATCAAGAATTTCTCTCTTAAAAAAAAAATACATCCTATTAGGTAAGTTTGTGAGTTTTTAAGTGCACTAATTTATAAGTATAAATTACTTGGAAAAACTAAATTCTAATGATTCATTAAAATATTTTTG
Source organism: Procyon lotor (assembly GCA_028646535.1). Taxonomy (NCBI): domain Eukaryota; kingdom Metazoa; phylum Chordata; class Mammalia; order Carnivora; family Procyonidae; genus Procyon; species Procyon lotor. Next base: position 15,321,224 of record CM053618.1, read on the forward strand.
GACTGTTATTACTCCTACAGATTTGGACTGATGTTGAACAAACAGCTTGAAGAAAAGTGATGAGATTCAATTTTGTCCTGAGTAATAGAATTGGGTGTTTATCCACATATCTACATAGAAATTTAACAGTCCATAGAGGAAGACACTGCCAATACTTCCCAAAATCTTCAACAGGTGATAAAATCGTGCCAAGATAATTGGACTGTGAATTAAGGACTCAAATAAAAAAAGATATAAAACAAACAGTTTCTGGGATGCAAAGTACAGTATGGTGACTATAGTTAATAATAATGCATTTTGAAAATTGCCAGGAGAGTAGATCTTAAAAGTTCTTATTGCAAGGGAAAAAACGTAACTATGTGTTGTGATGGATGTTAACTACACATATTGTGGCGGTTGTTTCGCAATATATACAAATATTGAATCATTATGTTGTAGACCTGAAACTAATACAATGTTATACATTAATTATACCTTAATTTTTTTAAAAAAGGAGAATAAAATAAATAAGCAAATTGAGCAGGGCAAGAGACATTTTCACTAAATTCTTTGAATATAGGACTTTTGGGAAAGATGCTTGAAAAATATAATTAAGGGGCACCTGGGTGGCTCAGTGTTTTAAAGCCTCTGCTTTCTGCTCAGGTCATGGTCTCAGGTTCCTGGGATAGAGCCCTGCATCAGGCTCTCTACTCAGCGGGGAACCTGCTTCCTCTTCTCTCTCTCTGCCTGCCTCTCTATCTACTAGTGATCTCTCTCTCTGTCAAATAAATAAATAAAATCTTAAAAAAAAAAAAGAAAAAATATAATTAAAAAGTCTGCTGTAGTTCTTTTGTGTCAAGGCCTTCAATTACTATAAATATTTTTGGATTCAGAATTTTTTTCTTTTATTACAAGAACAAGAAGATACATTTTGTTGGATAATTGACGATGTAAGATGTATTTACACAGGTAAAACAAAATAAGGAAATTATTGAGAAAGAACTTTTTTCTGTAGTAACAAGAATTTTATAAAGTAAGTTGTATTTGGGATTGATATGAAAGAAAAGTTCAGAGTTCTACAGAAGGAGATGGAAGAAAACAATCTCCAATATAAAAAATACTAAGAAGAAATGTATATAGCCAAAAGCTTAGTTTAGAGAGTGGAACTCAATAAAAGCTTTAGTTGAGCTTTAAGTTTTCTTAAGCTTGAATATCATAAGAGATATGATATTTATTAGCAAATAGTGAAAAAATGGGTTTTTCTTTATTGTTTTTGATTTTTAATTAAAATAATAGAGTGAAGGTCAATGAAAAATTCATTAGAGAAGGACATATAAAAACTCCAAAAAAAAAAAGAGAGAGAGAGTGAGAGAGACAGAGAGAAAATGATTGACTCACTTAAGAAGAGAAAAGTAATTTGTAGTCTTAGTAAAAAGGTACAACAGAAGAAGGGATCATGCAAGTTGTCATTAATTTCTTTATTCATACTTTTAGTCATCAACGAGCATATTTGACAAATGCTGCATTAGTTCCTGGGGCACAACAGTGTGCACAAGAGACAAAATTTACTTTCATGAAGCATTGGTAGAAGATGTTAAACCATAAAGACACATAGATATATGATTATGTATCTTAGTAGGTGCTATAAAAGTAGACAGGACTATGAAAGAAAAATGGGGCAGGCAAAATTGGAGGCATTTATCACAGAAAGAGAACAAAAGTTAAGGTGATGAAGGAAATTCCAGGTGATGAATTGTATGAGCACAAACTCAGCATTGAGTGGATCTTCAGTATTTAACAAATTGTAAGAAGGGCAGCGCTACAGTGAGTATACTAAACCAGAGGAGCCATGACACAGGATGAGGTCAGGGAGGAAGGAAGGAGAATGATTCATGACTTCCAGCATTATAGATGTGATTTTAAGAGCAATTGGAAGGCATTGCAATGCTTAAATAAGATAATCAATTTAAAATTTAGAACTATGATTCAGACTTCTGGGTGCAGATGTATTAGAAAGAAATAGGAGGGATAGACTCTCATCCGGGAAGAAATAATATCAGAAGCTAAAGTAGTGGCAGTGAAATTTAAAAGATGTTAATAGATTTGAGATATAATTTGGAGTACAAACAAAAAGACATTTTATTTTATATGTATATTTGAGTCTATGTTACTTTAAAAGTTCAAATTTGATTTTTAGGATGTGCATTGTGTAATGATCAAAATAAAATTAGCAAATAATAGAAGTAAATAATACTAAATTTATATGACATAATTTCTGCACTAGACTCTAGATATGTATATAAAGTAAAAATTCTATTTTAGATAAATATGAATCAAAAAACTTTGGTTGATTTATCATTAAAAATTCACTTATTTACATTTATCTTCTTAAACAAAAAGGTAGAAAGTGTTTCATATTACATATCACTCGAGTAAGAATAAATACTGTAAGCTTTAAAGTTGTTAATTTTTCACTTTTGAAATAGTATTCATAGCCTGAAGAGAATGGGCTGGGATATTTTTCTGTCATTATTTCTTATACAAAAATAAACTTTATTGAACACAAATTACCTGGAACTGCCAGGAATCCAGTGGGTATACGTTCTAGGTTTAAAATCATTAAAAGGAAGAGAGAACAGAATAAAGTGGTTATTGTAGAAACTGGAAAAGGAGAATTAAGACTTGTTAAAATGACCTCTGCTACTAACAGCCATGCATAACAACTACCTACAGAGATGATTGTTTCAAATGATCATTTTAGGTTGTTTAACATGGTAAATTATAAAGCAGATTTCATGAATTGCCATACTTATTGCATTGTATTGTACTACATGCTATTATTTTCCTATTTCTTCATACTACAATATTGGCTGCAGAAAATGTAATTCTCTAAAGAATGACCTCCCAAGGTAAACAGAATGTCAGAAAAGGCAATTACTACTTGTCAGTTAAATGTTATTAAATAAAACCAAACATATTTTTAGTTCAATTTTATAACAGACATTAGGAATATTCATTTTACTTATAGAGAAAAGACTCCAAATTTAAATAAGCATTGAAAAAATACACATGTATTTTGATGAGTGTTCTCAAGAGAGGAACTAAATTTGTAATCTTGTGGAGAGTATTTTGAACAATAGCTGGCTATGAAAGTGTGCATACATTTGGACGCGAAACAAAATAATCATTACAATTTACCTTACATATGGGCATATCATTAACGCTAATGATTAATATTCATGAAAAAAGAAATGTGACATTCATTAGTTTTGCATTATCAACATATTCAGTAAAAAATAATTTATTAGTAATTATTATATTTTGATCTAAGTATGAAATGTGTGTTCTTCAGTTTCTACCCATAATTCAATTAGAAACAGCTGAACAAATTCTACCAAAGTTCAAATATGTTTTAATCCTAATATGCCTCTTTAGTGGATATTTTACATATCCATATTGTACTCCATATTTGGGTCATAATATTGCTTAATAATACTATGGGGAATTCAGTATTTTATGTGTTGTTACAGCAATTTTCTACTATAAACTAAAATAGAACATATTGCACTCAATGCCCAACATGAAATTCCTGTCAACTGTACTTTCTAAATTCAAAACATTGTTTGGTAAATGTTAAATATTACTTAATATTAAATATAAACTATGATTTAATTAAGAATCATTTATTCACTTATTAATTTCTTGACAAAATTTCATGAACTATTATTTTATGACACTTTTCTAGTAATTATTATATAGCAGTGGGTTAAAAGCTAACTACCCTAAGAACTTTATAATCGAATTCTTTGTACTGCAAGTGAAGAAACATTTTTTTATGAATTCATATTGTTGGAATGCTATGGATGAAAGAAACAGGTAGATAGACAGTGGACATGAGACATTTTGAGATGATCAAATAATTGTAAGGTTGAAAGACTATAGAAAAACAATGGAGTGAAAATTTTATATATCTAAATAATTGGATATAAATAGGTATAATACTTCTGTAACTCATTTATCTACAGAGGTAACCCAAAGCAGAGGATATTGGATGCTATTGCCATATTCCCACCCAAAATATATACAATCACTATTGCCTTGGATTTTATTATATTATTTTACACATAGATGTAGCCCTCCTACAGCCTGAAATACATTTGTCTGGTAATTTATCTTTTAAAAAATCATACCAATTTCAAGGGAAATAAAACCAAAAATAAACTATTTGGACCCTATCAAAATAAAAACCTTCTACAGAGTGAAGGAAACAATCAACAAAACTAAAAGACAACCTACTGACTGGGGGAAGATACCTGTGAAATGAAATATCTGATGAAGAGTTAGTATCCAAAACATATAAATAAATTATACAATTTAATACCCAAAGACAGATAATCCAATTAAAAATGGGCAGAAGACATAACGAGACATTTCTCCAAAGAAGACATACAGATGGCCAACAGATACATGAAAAGATGTTCAACATCACTGATCATTATGAAAATGCAAATACAGACTACAATGAGATATCACCTCACACCTGTCAGAATGGCTAAAATCAACAGTACAAGAAACAACAGGTATTGGCGAGGATGTGGAGAGAAGGAACCCTCTTGCACTGTTGGTGGGGATGAAAACTGGTGCAGTCACTGTGGAAAACAGCGTAGAGTTTCCTCACAAAATTAAAAATAGAATGGCCCTATGATCCAGTAACTGCACTGCTGAGTATTTACCCAAAGAATACAAAAACACTAATTCAAAAGGATATATGCACCCCTATGTTCATTGAAATATTATTACAAAAGCCATATTATGGAAGCAACCCAATCCCAAGTGTCCTTTGATAGATGAATAAAGAGTAAGCTGAATAATATTATTCAGCTATATATGTGTGTGTGTGTGTGTATAAACACATATATATACATGAATATTATGCAGCCATAAAAAAGAATGAAATCTTATCATTTGCAACAACATGGATGAAGTTAGAGAGTGTAATGCTAAGTGAAATAAGTCAGTCAGAGAAAGACAAATGCCATATGATTTGACTTATGTGGAATTTAAGAAACAAAACAAATGAACTAAAGAAAAAAGACAGAGAAGCAAACCAAGAAACAGACTCTTAACTATAGTGAACAAATAAGTGGTTACCAGAAGGAAAGTGGATAGGGGGATGGGTGACATAGATGAAAGGGATTAAAGTATACTTATCATGATAAGCACTGCATAATTTGTAATGTATTGTTGAATCACTACATTGTATACCTGAAAGTAATATAACACCGCATGTTAACTATATTAGAATTAAAATAAACTCAAAAATTATGCCAATTTATACACCTGTCTCACAAAAGGGTAATGTTTTAAATAATCTGGTATCAAATACAGCCAAATGTCATATTTTTATCCTATAGCTTTGTTTCACTCCTGGAAATCTGGTAAACCACCAAGGATAGTTTGAGTAGAAAAGAATGGAATATACAGAGCGTGTTTTATCTTTTTTTTTTTTTTTGACAATACAACATAAGGGGCAATGCAACATCCCAGAATTTCTGGGATGGTGAAGTCAAGACCTCTGTGAATCTGTTCTTCAATAAAAATGACAAAAATACCAATGAATTGTCAGTATCAACTATAGAACTATGTAAATTAACCAAATTTGCAAAGTGTTTATTGAATAAAAACGCAGAACTGCTGAACAGTGGGATTTTATGACATTGTACATATCCTACTCTCATTTCTTCTCTCCCCAGTTCCATGATATCCTTAAATACCAGTAATCTTGCAACCACAGTAACTGTGAAAACCAGCATCACTGAAGTCAAGTTTGTAGTTTCACTGAAAGCCCTATTCCCAGAACAATGCCACTCTGACTGGTTTTGCAGCTCTCTAGAAAAGCAACATCACTTGCAGGAAGTTTTCATCATTTAACCTTATAAGGCACTCACTCCACAAGACAAGTTCTATTCCCAGAGAATTAGCTAGAAAATATATCAAATGCAATTATTGCACATCACATCTCGCTGCAGTAACAACTGGGGAATACAAGGGCTCAGTGAAAAATTTTAAAGGAAGATCTGAACAACAGGATGTCCACAGGGGAGTTTGAAAGCTCTGACATATTCCTAGGAATCTGGAGGCTAAACATATGTGTATGCTGGATTCCTATTGCTGCTGAAGCAAATTACCACACACTTAGTGGTTTACAACACACGAATTTATTATCCTAAAGTTCTGTAGGCAGGAAATTTGATGTAATTTTCCCTAGGCTAAAAGCAAATGCCATCAAGACTGAGTTTCTTTCTAGAGGCTCTAGGTGGAATTCATTTCCTTGCCTTTTCCAGCTAGTGACTCCCTTCCACCTTCAAAGCTCTCAGTGGTTCATAGAGTCTTTCTTACTATACCACTAGCACCTCTTAAACTGTTAAGGATTCTTGTAATTGCATTGAGCCCACCTGGATAATCCAGAGTGACTTCCTTACTTTGAAGGTCAGATGATTAGCAATCTTAATCCCCTATTGGCACATAACATAATATATTCATAGGTTTTTGAGATTAAGATGTGGAATTTTAGGGGGGTATTTACAAACAATTGGGATGTCATATTCTTATATCTAATAATTGTCCCTCTTATTTCTGATTTCTCTTTTATTTGTATGGACTAAACCTTCTAGAAGAGGTTAAAATAAACATAATGAGAACATGCAAAAAAAAAGGTCCCCATTTGTAAAACTTAGGCATAAAGGGAGGAAAAGATGGATTTGCAACAGATTATGTGATTTTAATTGACTGTGAGTTTATACTTGACATCTTTTTTTAAAGCTAAGATTTAAAATACATAGTTGAATTGGCTCACCATTAATCAGGAAACTAAGATTTATATTTTCTTTCTTTTTTTTTTAAATAGGACTTTATTATTATTTTAGGACAGTTTTAGATTGATAGCAAAATTGAGGGATTTCCTTTGCCCCCATACATGCAACAGGCTACCTCATTATCAACATTTTCCTACCACATCAGTGTATCTGTTACAATTGATGAACCTACACTGACACATCATAATCACCCAGAATCCACAGTTTACATTATGGCTCATTCTTGGTACTGAATATTCTATGGGTTTGGACAAATGTATAATAGTATGTATCGATTATTATGGTCTGTATGATAGGGTATTTTTTCTACCCTAAAAATGCTGTGTTCTGTCTATTCATTCCAATCCCCTACCTCTCCAACAACCATTGATCTTTTTGCTGTCTCCATATTTTGCCCTTTCTAGAATGCCATATAGTTGGAATCCTACAGTACGTAGATTTTCAGATTGACTTCCTTCACTTAGAAATATGCATTTAAGTTTCCTCCATGTATTTCTATGCTTGGTTGTTCATTTCTTTTTAAAGTTACATAACATTCCATAGTCTGGATGGACCACAGTTTATGTATCCATTTACCCCCTGGAGGACATCTGGTTGCTTCCGGCAGTTATGAATTAAACTGCTATAAGTATCCACGTGCAGGTTTTTGTGTGTACATAAGCTTTCAACTACTTTAGGTGAATGACAAGGAATGTGGTTACTGGATCATATGGTAAGAGTATGGTTTAGTATGATAAAATACTGCCCAACTGTTTTCCAGTGTGGCTGTATCATTTTGCATTCCTACCAACAGTAAGAGCTCTTGTTACTCCACATGCATGCCAGAGTTTTGTGTTGTCACTGTTCCAGATTTTGTTCATTCTAATAAGTATGTAGTGATATCTCATTGTTTCAATTAGCATTATCCTAATGACATCTGATGTGCAGCATCTTTTTATATGCTAATTTTCCATTTGTATATTTTCTTTGGTAAATATATGTTAAGGTCTTTGGTTCATTTTTTTAATCACATGAATTTTTTTAGACTTTATTTATTTATTTGAGAGAGAGAGAGAGAGAGAGCACAAGGGTAAATAGGAGAGGGAGAAGTAGGCCCCCCACTGAGCTAGGAACCCAATGTGGGACTTGATCCCGGGACCCTAGGATCATGACCTGAGCCAAAGGCAGGCGTTTAACCAACTGTGCCACTCAGGTGCCCCTCAGATTGAACTCTTATTGTTGATTTTTTTATAAAAAGAGTTCTTTGTACATTTTGGATAATAGCTCTTTATCAGATGTGTCTTTTTAAAACATTTCTCCCAGCCAAAGACTGGGAGAAATATATATATATATAATGTGTGTGTGTGTGTATATATATATATAAATGAAGGCCAGCTTATCAATTATTTCTTTCATGAATCATATCTTTGGTGTTATGTCTAAAATATCATCACCACGTCCAAGGTCATTTAGGTTTTCTCCTATTTGTATTTGTATTGTGTGAAATCGGGTTAACTGAAGATAATATGTATTTTATTACATATACTACTGGATAGATAGTGAAAATAATAATAGCTAACATTTAAACACTATGTGTTAGGAGTTGTGTTAAATTCTTATCATTGGTTAGCCCATTAGGTGAGCTAATGAACCATATGAAGTAGGTTCTTTTGTTATCAAGATTTTATAGATAAGGAATCTGAAATAGGGGAGATTAGAGTAATTTAATCAAGGTCACAGAGTTATTATGTGATAGACGTAGTGGTTTGACATGAGCAATGTAATTCCAAACTTTGGACTTGTAGTAAAAATATTATTCTGCCTCTATACTGTGTTCTATTATGTACACATATATTTGGGGAAGGACTATTATTGCTCCAAGTAAAAATGCATTTGTAAATAAATTCATATTCATTACCACCTTTCTAGAAGCATTGTCCATGAGCGGTAAAGACATAGTTATTTAATTTGCACTGGTTTTATGACAGATATGATACTCTGTTTTCTCATTCTCTGGTGTTTTATCATCTATTGGTAAGCCTATAATAGTATAACTAATGAAAAAAAAATCACAAAAGTTCTTTTAATTCTTTTCCTACCAATAGAATAATTTACTATTTTGTGTCTGTATACATTCTAGAACAATAAATAATGAAGGACTTAATCTTCTCCAATGTTTAATATATAAAGAATTGAGAGAATAGTTTCTCTTTAGTAAAGTGAATACAAGATACAATTAAATATTACCAACTTTTCAAGTTTGGAACTTTCTTCTCCATTCTATATCACTCAAGAGAATACTGATGAATGTTCATGTGCTTATATTCATGTAGAGATATGTTATATAAAATCCTTTTTTAAAAGATCTTACTTATTTGAGAGACAAGGAACATGAGCAGGGGGAGGGGCAGAAAAAGGGAGAGGGAATCTCAAGCAGACTCTGTGCTGAGTGTGAGCCCAATATGGGGCTCAATCCCATGACCCAGAGATTATGACCTGAGCTGAAACCATGGGTCAGAAACTTAACCAACTGAGCTATCCAGGTGCCCCTTACATACAATTCTTTACTGTATTACTTTATTTATTCTGAAAGTCATTATTAAAATGTCTGTTTCATTAATAGTTAAAGGACTCGTGGAATGGTGAATCTAAAGTGTTGATGATTTTTGTTCTTGATTTCAATCAACATTTAATGGAGTGCCTAGTCCGTACCATATATAGAGTTGTGTGTTGAGCTACATACAATGCCTATATCACCTGTGACTTGTAGAACATAAAATAGGGAATAAAAGACCAAAATAAAGTGATCACTAAAAGTACTGGATTACAATAGAAATAATCTCTTTCAAGGGAAAATCCGTTATGCTATTAGAGCATAAAGAGGGTTGATATTACCTAGGGAATCATAGAAGGCTTCTCTGAGGAACCAGCATTTAAGTTGTGTCATGAGGATATAGTGTAGTTAGTTAGGCAATGAAGACAAAGGACAGCACTCTGGTCATGAGGAAGAACAACTAGTCACATTATAAGTAATAAAAGTATTTCTGAAATGAGGTAGGATGGAGAGGGATTATGTGAGTATGAGAAAACACCTATGACAAGTCATGTGGTCATTGTACCTCCCGTTATGTTTTTAGAAAGCAACAGGCATCATTGAAGGATGACAAACTGAGGATGATATGATCAAAATTTCATTCTTGAAAAAGAGCAGTCTGATTCCTATGTGAACTGTGAGTTGGAAGTGTTCAAATGGATCCAGGAAGGTCAGTTAGTATCTCTACCCAATTAAACCACCTGGAAACAAAAGTAAGTCATCAATAAGAACTCCAGTCCATCATCACCACCTTATAAAAACCATTCTTGGGGCACCTGGGCAACACAGTCAGTTAAACATCAGATTCTTGATTTCAACTCAGGTCAAGATCTCAGGGTCATGAGATCAAGTCCCGCATGGGCTCCATGCTCAGCAGGGAGTCTGCTCCCTTTGCCCCTCCCCTGCTTGCACACATACACACATATGCTTTCTCTCTTTCTCAAAAACAAAACAAAACAACAACAACAAAAAACCTTTGAAAACATAAATGAAAACCATTCTTTATTGTTATTCCTCTTGGAAGAATTCATCAGCTCTTTTTTTGTGCCTTATTAAACCTTATACAGTTATCTATCATCACGACTATTTATTATTTTAAAATAACTTATTTCTCGGGGCACCTGGGTGGCTCAGTGGGTTAAAGCCTCTGCCTTCAGCTCAGGTCATGATCTCAGGGTCCTGATATCAAGCTCGGCATTGGGCTCTTTGCTCAGCAGGGAGCCTGCTTTCCCCTCTCTCTCTGCCTGCCTCTCTGCCTACTTGTGATCTCTCTCTCTCTGTCAAATATATAAATAAAATCTTTAAAATAAAATAAAATAAAATAACTTATTTCTCTATATAAACTATAAGCTTACTGGAAATAGGAACTATATCTTTTTTTAATTGCATTTATTTATTTATTTGACAGAGAGAGAGATCACAAGTAGGCAAAGAGAGAGGGGGAAGCAGGCTCCCCATTGAGCAGAGAGCCCAATGCGGGGCTCAATCCCAGGACCCTGAGATCATGTTCTGAGCCAAAGGCATAGGCTTGAACCCAGTGAGCCACCCAGGTGCCTCAGAAACTATATCTTACTTCATCTTTCTATGCCTTCTGCCCAACACACTGCTTCATACATACCAGGCATTGAATATTGGTAGGTTGAAAAAGTTAATAAAGCAATCAGCAGTACATGACAGAGGCCTTGGATTAATCTGAATGCTGTGGTAGATGAAGCTATATGAATACAAGAAAAAAATCATAAAGGAGATGGTTTGAGATGAGAAGATAGTTAAGATTTTAATTCTGAGGATGACCAGCCAGAGGAAAAGAATCCGATGGAAATGAACAAAAGTGAGTAGTTATAACTGGAGGCTTTCGTTTTGTTGGGGAAATATGAGGAATGATCTACATTTTTGCCTGTCCTACTGTCTAGCAAATGTTAATAATCTGGGCTTTTTCCATATTTTGGCTATTGTGGACATTGGTGCTAAAACATTGGAGTGCAGGTGCCCCTTCATATCCTTATGTTTGTATTCTTTGGGTAAATACCTAGTAGTATAATTTCTGTGTTGTAGGGTAGTTCTATTTTTAACTTTTTGAGGAACCTCCATACTGTTTTCCAGAATGGCTGCATCAGTTTGCATTCCCACCAATAGTATAAGAGGGGTAAGTGTTGCTGGAGGGGAGGTGGAGAGTGGGATGGGTTGAACGGGTGATGAGTATTAAGGAAGGCACTTTTTTGTGATGGGCAATGGCTGTTATATGTAAGTAATAAATCACTAAATTCTACTCCTGAAACTAACATTATACTATCTATTAACAAACTGAAATTTAAATAAAAACTTGAAACAAACAAACACAAATTCAAATTAAAAAAATATAATTCAGTTACACAATTATTTATTATAAATATAATCAAAAGACTGAACTATTATTCCAATAGTTCAAATTCTCTTAAATATAGAGAACATGATAAATAATTGAAATTGTATATATTCATTGGTTCTTTAAAATAAAAACAACTAATGGGATTGGTTTTATTCTCTTAAATATTTATACAAGTAATTTTTTTCCCCATGAGGTTAAAAGATGCCTATATACTAAGGAATTAATCTGGAGTTGTTTTCTGGGGTTGATAATATATAAGCACACTGGCAAGGAGGCAAGTATTTTTGGAGTGGGTTAAGTAATGGAAAAATAATACTTGGAGATAACAGAGTGAGAATAGCGTGAATTTCATTTAAAAATTTTTAAAAATGACCTTAAGCAAAACAAAAAGCCACTAGGAGTCTTTCAGCAGAGGAATAATATGATCCAAGCTGTGTTTTAAAAGAATACTATGGCTTCTCCATTGAGAAGAACTTATAGAGGAGCAGAAACAAGGATACCTGTTGGGAAAATATAATCCAGACAAATACGATGGCAATTCCTATTTGCCTGGCAGGAATAGTATCAGTCAGGGTAGACATAGGAAACAAATAACAATCTCAAAGTAATGATTAAATATAATGTAATGAAGGAAACTTTTACCAAAAACTACTTGCTATATTGAAGGAAGGAAATTGAGTATGGTGAACCAGGAAGAAAATACCTACTTTGCACCTAAAAGGTCAAGGACGATAACAGGTGAATGGAACCCAGTGAAACTTCCAGCTGTAGAAAAAGACCAGCTTATAGGAACTGTGCCCTTTAATAGAGAACCATACCCACTTCTGAGGCTATTCTACTTAAGAAGGAGCTTCTCCTCCCACCCTCTGTTCTGCCCATTATCTAGTCTGAAGAAAATAAAGTCAGAGGGCATAGTTGATGATAGGTTCTTTTGATGATAGGACACAACACATGGCACTTGGGTAGATGAAAAGCCAAACTCCCAGTTACTTATAGTGCTAAACAAACAAACAAAAACAAACAAACAAACAAACAAACAAACAAACAAACAAACAAAGGATGCCAAGCAGAATCACATAGATGGTTGTTCTTAAGTACAGGATAACAACAAGCTGGAATTATAGAGGCAGCTTATGTATAGCCAGTGTGGTATAGTTCGGTATGTTTTCTGGACTTTCTGTGGATTGGCTAACTGGAATAATTTCACGGGCTCTAGCACAAAGAGCTGTCCCTACTTTTCTGGTATCTGGTTCCCTAGCAATGAGGACAGTTGCATAGTGGCCCAATTAGGGATGTGGTTGGTGTGTGAACTTAATCAGCTGCTCAAAGGGGAACTGGCTGGTCTCTTTATCAGGACCTCTAACCTGGATCAAGACAGCATTAAACATACACACACATACCATATCACACAGGGAACTTTCCTTGACATAATCTTTAAAGTTAAGGTCTGCAAAATATAGAGTAAGGTTAAAAAAAAAAAAAAAAAAAAAAAAGAGCAAGAATTGAGAAGAAACAGGATTCATTTTCATAAATTTCCCTAAATGGGACAGTTTGGCATAGCTGAAAATGCACACAAAAGGAGTCAATATTTAGTTTTACTCCATTGCTTATTAATGAACCATGAGCTTGAGCAAATGATTTAACTATTCCAGCCTTAATTTCCTTTCTTGTAGAATAAAGTGAATAGGACTATTTTAAACCTATATCCTCTTGTAGTACTAAAATATAGACTATATACCCTTATGTTATTTTAGAGAGGAGCTTAAAAAAAGATTTTTCTATATGCAATTACTACTAATTGAAATGTTGAACAAAACTCAACAGAATTTATCAACTTTTACAATATTTTTTATAAATATCATTTCATATTTACAAAAACATAACCTTCCTTCCAGGCAACTCAAAATTGAACTTCTTTCCTCTCCAAATTTAATAACATATTGAATTTTTTAAAATAATTCATTTGATCAGTAAGAAAATTAATATTTAAAGAGAAATTTTCACTATTAAGGATCAAAAGAATAGGACAAAGGCTAATCACTGATGCACTGTTTTATCTAAGACAAAAGACACAGAAACCACAATAACAACAATTATGATTTCCATAAAGTTCTAAATTGTGTGGCACAGAGAGTTACTAGATATTTAATAATGCATATTAATTTATAAATGTGTACACACGGAGAAAGCTGATATATTTAAATGTATCAAGGAATACAAACAAAAAACAAGTCTGAATCTCCAGATTTTAAATTTGTTTGATAAATGCTTTCCTAAGAGCTTCCACAATACTTTTAATTTTTTTTTTTACATGGAACACTGTCTTTATTGCATCTTGCTTCAGGTTCAAAGAATTTCTATAAGAATCCTATTGTAAAGTGAAATAGCTGGTCATGATTGAGTATATTTTCTTGATTCACTTTAGATGACTTATATCACCAAGAAATGTACAATTTATTTTATTTAAAGAGGGTTTCACACTTTTATCTGAAGGGTTGAATCATTATTTTTGCTCCTTTGAGGCAGTCATTTCTAAAATGGTAAACTGGTAAATACTGTGTATCTGAGGCATCAAGCTGAAAAGCTTGTCAGCAGAAACAAGACTTCCAACTCTTAAACTGTTCCAGTTCACTGACTAAATCCATGGACTAAGAACAATTTGAGCATAGGTCAGAGTACTGCTGTCATTTTTATAGCAAGTTCCACCACTGTGCTTACTCAATATCTAGTAGAGATGGCCAGAGCTGACTTGATATGAAGTGCATGTTGAAGAAAATGAGAGGTTTCATGTAGCTGAAAGTAGATTAGGGATGTGTCAATCTACCTGTTGGCACAAATAAAATAATTTCTATGTAGCAGATGATCTGCTAACTATCTCAGAAAATGTGAGTTTTCAGAATAGCAGCAGAGTTGTAAGTCCAATATGACCACAGGTATCAAAAAGAGAAATTGAAAAGTAATCTTTTATAGTACATCATAATGCCTTTATAAATAACTCTATAGGAGAATGGAAAATCTGAAATCATATGAATGCACATATAACTATCAGGAAGGTGACATTTTGCTTTGCTTTACATTTTCCTTAGGCTTATTTGACATAATCATATCTTCTCCAAAGTAATAAGTATAAGCACTTTACTACATACATTTCAAAAGGGTTTATTGGCTTAAGAGCTTTTTCCTTCTCTGCTGTAATTGTCACAGTTTTGAAAGATTTAAATTAGTGGTGATCACATTTGATTTCATATCTTGTAGAGCGACTTAATCCATATAGCCTCAGATCTCAATTCATAAAACCTGAGATTTTTATTACCTCCACTCTTTGCAAGCACTGTAAACATGGGCAAGTTGAATAAAATCTCAACTTTGATTTTTTTATCTATAAAATGTGGACATGAATATCCATTATGAAGGCTTTGTTTTGGGTGAAAAATTTCAAACAAAGGAAATATTTGTAAATAGTCAAATGTAGCACATAAAAATGTTTACACATGTAGATTTTGTGGTTATAACATCTGTAACCTAGTTTAATTCTGGTTAACTAAAGTAAGTTACCTGGCCAGGAGATGTCTTTCACATAACCATCCTCCCAGTTTTGACCAGTCAAGAAAAAACAACCTTAAGATATAGTAAAACTATTCTTCAGTTAAAAATAGGTAACAATTCCTTGCCAGCACTATAAATAAACTCTTAGATAAACTGTATAGACTAAATATTTGTATTAGCAGCAGCAGCATCCTCATTTTTAACAACAACGTTCAATAGGGAAAACAGCAAAAAGTTTACATTTGAGATACATCTGAAATATAATTTTTATTTGGTCAGTCAAGGTGTATATTTTTACAAGACCCCTTGCTTTTTGATATTTAAACTTACTCAATGGGGGACCAAAGAAAGGTTACTATACTCTATTTTATTTATAAGAAAACTTATCTATGAGAAAATATCGTAGAAGTTTCTGCTCTAAATTAGTTTGGGGATATTTGTTATTTTCATTATTTAAAGGACAACTTGGTAAAATATTGGTATTAATAGAATACTTCTTTCTTTAAAATATATTTGCATGTCTTTGTATGGACTACAAGGTCCCTAAAGGTAGAGGCCATAAACCTTTACTTATTTATGACATTTCCAGAGATGATAATTTCCTGGGCTGCAGTAGAATTAATGAAAGAAAGAATACCAAATACAATTAAGCAAATATGAAAAGCAAAGTGAGCCATTTAATGTATTTTTAAAATTTTCTTAGGATATTGCATTATTAAGACATACATTCCTTGATGACCTTGCAGCAATCATGAACTTATCCTTTTGTCATGACCTCTTTTCTAGCACAATGTCCACTTCTTATTACATTAAAATATTAAGACTTGTTTAGGTGCATCTTAAAAACTGAATATAACCATAGACCTCATACTCTCATACTTCATCCAAGTTCGTACTCATGCTTTAAATGGCAGTGTAAATTTTTCTTACAAAGTTCCCATGGCATCACCATCTGGGTCAATTCCACCAATTATGTGCTCTCAAGCATCATGAAGAAATTTAATTTCAGTGACTACCTAATCAATAATTGTCTCCACACTAGACCTCAAGCTTCATGAGGGCAGCACAACTTTTTGCACAACCTAATTCTCAGCATCTCTATAGAACCTGCCAGTATGAGAACATCAATGATTATTTGAGGAATGACTCTCAGACTGACTTAAAGAATGAATGAATGAAGTTAACTTATTCCAAAGTGCTAAGGGAATTTTCCAACAAATAGAAAAAATTCCCTGTGAAGTCGGCACATTATGACTCATTTATACATTGGAGGCCTTATATAAACACACAGTAGAAAGAGATAAAGGAGGGGAGAGGTATCCTTAATTATTTTCAAGAGGAAGAAAACACTAGACACTTTTCTTTTGGGATAAAGAATGAATGTTGTCTAGAAAACAACATTACGGGGGGTATTCAGTGCTGTACCTGTGTTATAAAAATCAACACAATTTATTGAAGAAACTACTTATTAAATAAGAGCTCAAAGGAAGCTTTGTGATGCTACATTTGCCCTGACAGAAAATATTGAAATGTCTACTACAGTCTCTGTTATTTAAATATTCTGTCCTTGGCCTCTTAAAGGAAGAGTGCTCTCAGGAGGGGGAGAGAACTATCTTACAGTAGCTGTAAGTTAAATGTCTACAGAATGTATCTGCCACTATCATTACCAGTCCTAGCAATGATAATTCTCTTTTTCTTGGCAAATAAAATTGTTTTTTTTCTTCTTTAGGTTAAAAAGGATTATAGTATTTTTTGTGATTTAACTGAATGCTTACCTAAAGTTGTTTTTGAGTTGTTGTTGTTTTTTAATGTAAATAAAGTTGAAATTTTCTATAATGCATCAATATCTCTCATTCTGCAACTATCCACACTGAATGCATAAGAAAGTCACGGTGAGTTATGAATGATGACCACCTGCAAAGAAGTGATAAGACTGAACATTTTCACTCTTTTTTTGGCAGTGTCCTTTTCCTATATTCTGACTTAAACCAAGTAACGAGTCAGTCAAATAGACAACAAGCTAATTTCCTTTTCCTCACTCCTCTCAATATGCTTGCATTCTTCACAAGGAAATATAACAATGTATCTGTCATTTAAAATGAATCACCTGATGGATCTACAAAAATATCACAAGGGAAATGTGGAATAAATTTCATGATACATGTTAATATATTCATCCAACTTTGTACTTTCCTTTCCTAGGATGTTTTTTTGGATTTAGTTAATTAGGTTTAATGGAGAGATGGTCGACAGAATAGTCAGGTTTGTTGCCATCACGGAGTTAATTTGAGTGGGTAGAGATGAATAATAAACAAGTGACCAAAGGATAATCAAGATAATTTCCAACTGGGTCACAACCTATGACAGAAATAAAAATTGTGATGTGGTGATGTTTAACTAAGGAAGGGGGAGTTGTTACCTAAAGTAAATGATTAAAAGGTAGTAAAGAATGGCATGATAGAGGAACAGAGGAAAGACTACCACAGCTGATACAGAATGTGAAAAAGGGAGAATTATATCACATGGTGATGAAGAGGTAGGAGCTAGGTCAAATTAAACCTTACAGTGTAGCATAAGTAAAATTTTAAAAGCCTATAAGCAGAGAAAAGCTATAATCTGACTTGTGATTTATGATTGCTCTGTGGAGAAATAATTTTAGGTGAGAGATATTAAAAGTAGGAAGCAAGAGACTATTGTAGTAATCAGGAAAAAAGATAATGGGGCCGGCACTAGGGATATGGTAGTCAAAGTGGAGATCAGGAGTCAAAAGTTGAGAAATATGTTCAAGGTTGTATCAATAGGATAAATTGGGGGATGAAGTAAGCAGAAACCAAGGTATTGGTTTGAGCTCTAGGGTGCGTAGACCTGCCATCCATTAAGAAGGAGATCACTGTGGAAGAAATGGTTTTTGATTGATTTTTAGAGAATGACAATAATTAGCAGGTTATTATGACTACTTAGCATGAAAAATAAAGCTATTTATTTTTATTTAAACACACCAGGAAGGTTGTCAATGCTAAAAATAAAAATTTCCAAAAATTATAAATATGATTTTTACCATAAAACTGGTTGAGTTTACCCTGAAAAAAAAAAAAAAAAAAGCTTGCACTAAAAAGATTGAAAAGAAAATTAAATACTTGAGATCTTAAAATTTTTAATTCAAAATAATCTCAAAGTTACAAAACTTTTCAACAAAAGTTGAAAATAAAGTATGATGACTTTCATAAATCCTTCACCCTATCTCTAAAGTGTTCATATTTTACAGCCACAATACCACAAGCAAAGCCAGGGAATTAATACTCATACTATACTATTGATTAATATAGAGACCAGAG
Source organism: Procyon lotor (assembly GCA_028646535.1). NCBI lineage: Eukaryota > Metazoa > Chordata > Mammalia > Carnivora > Procyonidae > Procyon > Procyon lotor. The sequence continues at coordinate 15,339,899 of CM053618.1, forward strand.
CCACATTTCACCAATTGTCTCACTTATGTCTTATTTCTGGACCTATTTAACACATTGCATCAAGATATCATGTCTACTCAATCTCCTTTCACTCTTAATTTTCAGAGGAATCAGGAAGGACTCTAAGAACCAGCATGGATATATTTCCAGAATATATATATTTAGTGAAAAGATCTAAGTTCAAAAACTATAATATATATATGTTCATGTATGAAAAGAAGAGAAATAAACAAATGCATGTGTATCTGCTCATTTGTGAAAAAACACACATGAAGAAAAAACAAAAACTAAATAAGCCTAGATAGATGTATATGAAAATGTGGTGCAAAAAATGCCAAACATGGCAATGGAAATGTTATTAAATTTTATTATTAAAGGAACTTCACTGGTCTAAGAATCTCTGAGCAAGTGACATTTAATTTAAGATGAATGATTAGTAGCACTTAGTTTCATAAGGTCTGTGTATATTTGGTTAGTGAGGGGAAAAGGAGAAAAGACATTTACAACAGTAAAAGCGGCATAAATAAACTAGATGGGGGTTGCTGTGGATAAAAAGATTAAGTTTAAGATTTGATAAAAAAGGTCCTTCAGAGTCTAGTGTGGCTAAGATGTAATATGCAAATGTAAAGTAGCACAAAGAAAACAAGAGCTGAAGAAGTAAATATGCATCTGATAATTAAGAGCCTTTTCAATAAACATATAACTAATAACTTATTTTCAAAGTGTGTGCTTGGGAAAATATATGAAATTAGCAATGAAATGGCATGTGGGCACATACCCTGAAGATAAATATATAACAGAGCTAGTTTTGATTTGTTAGATTTTTCTTTCCTTTTCTTTTAAGACATGCTCAAGGGGAAAAGGAATTTATTTTAGAAAAGGAGTTCTAATTTCTTTGCATTTCATTATTGTGAAAAACTAACATTCTCTAAGAACAATATAATTTAAAAACTTCCATTTCATATTCAGTAAAATTTGAGTAATTATTTTTATGGAAATGACATTGAGAATGAAATAAATAATGAATTCCAAAAGTAGTGGGAAAAATAAATTAAATTGAAGATGATTTTATATAAATGACTGCTCTGCTTTGACTAATAGCAGTAACTGGGGTTTAGAGCACAATGAAACTAAAAGACACAAGTAGCTTCATCTAACACCTGTTAGAATATAAGACATACATATAGCAATGACCCAGTCAAGTTCTCATGACTCGGGGGAATACCTTCTAATATTCCCATGTGAAAAGTTGGAATTACATAGTTATGAGAGAGGATGTTGAAAAATCTCAGCTATTTTATATTCCTATGACTGAAGGTTTAAATAGATAGATGATAGATAAATAGAGAGAGAGAAAGAGAGAGAGAGAGAGAAACAGCCAAATAAAAATCAAGTGGTAGGCAGCCTCTAAAAAGGCTCTCATGGGGCACTTGGGTGGCTTAGTTGGTTAAGCAGCTGCTTTCAGCTCAGGTCATGGTCTCAGGGTCCTGAGATCAAGCCCCATATTGGGCTCCATGCTCAGTGGGAAATCTACTTCTCCCTCACCTTCTCCTGCTCCACTTGTTTGTGCTCTTTCACTCAAGCTCTCTCTAATACCTAAATAAAATCTTAAAAAATAATTAAAAAAAACAAAATGGCTCTCAATAATCCCTGTTTCCTGGCATTCATGCCCTTCTGTTATCTCCTTCTCCTGCATGTGGGCTTAACATACTCACTTGCAATAACCAGGTTTATGAGAAAAATGGTAGCAAAAAACTAACTTCTATATCCCTCTTTTGCTCTCTCACTAGCTTTGGTGGAATCTACCTTTTATGTATAGCTGCTGAGAGAGCAAAGAATTGAATTTTTCCAAAAACCTTTTTTTTTTAATTTAAAAGCAAATCCTCCTTTAGTTGATCTTTGAGATATATACATCAATAGTCAACACTTCGTTGCATCTTTGTGAGACCTCAAGTCTGAAGACTAGCTAAGTCTTGCCTAAATTTCTGATCCACAGAAACTAAAATAAAAATAATAAAGTTTATGGTTGACAGCAGCAGAGCACAAAATCAGAAATTTTAGAAGTCTGCTCCAGTGAGAGACATCCCTGCCTGAAAGGTGCTCAGGTGGCAAAGTGGGGCAGAATCCTAGGTGGGATAGTGTGATCTCAGGATCCCTGGGGTCACAGAAAGAACAGAGTGCCTGAGTATGGCAGAGTTCTCAGGCATTGGATTGGGGAAGCTGGCTGTAATCAGGGAGCCAGGAGAGGGATTTCAGCTTAGTGTTCTCATGAGCTACAAACCATGGCACTATTGGGTGACCATTATCCAAGCAGGGGCCCAGAAAGTGGCAAAACTGGAATAAGAACCCCCTTCCTCCTCTGGGAGGAGTGGCACAGGTGCAGGCCACAGGTGTGTGCAGGATTTAGTGTTTCCAAATGGGATCATGTACCAGAGATAGAAATGTTCACTCATAGGCTGGATGAGCACTGAGTGTAGCTGGAGACCAGGGAGATAGGAGTGATTAACTGCTTTTCCCTGAGGGTGCACCAAACAGTTTGGGGTGTGTTCGGCTCCTGGGCTGGAGATTGGCAGGCACCATTTTCATTTTCATCCTCTAAAATGTTTCAGAAAGCCTTCAAGGAACAAAAGCCACATAGAGTAATCCAGAGCTGCATATCTGGGCCCCCGGGACAAGGGCAGTGAAGTTCTTCCTGGGACAAACATACCTGAGAATTAGCACAACCTCGCCCTCCCTCAGAAGGGAGAATGTCCAGCTAAGATTAAGTTTACCAATCACACAGAACTATAAAACTCTAGCACGAGGGGAAAATAGTATATAGAATTCATGTGTTTTTTTTTTTTTCTCATGATTCTTCAGTCTTTCAATTTTATCTTTTTTCTCTTTCTTTTTCAACCAATTTATTTTGTCAACTCCTTTCTTTTCTTTTTTTTTAAGATTTTAGTTTTATTTATTTGACATAGAGAGAGAGAGAGATCACAAGTAGGCAGAGAGGCGGGAAGAGAGAGAGAAGCAGGCTTCCCGCTGAGCAGAGAGCCCGATGCGGGGCCCGATCCCTGGACCTGAGATCATGACCTGAGCCAAAGGCAGAGGCTTTAACCCACTGAGCCACTCAGGCGCCCCTGTCAACTTTCTATAAGTCTTTTTCAATACTCATTTTTACACTTAAATATTATCTGTCATTGTATTTAATTTTATTTTTGTATATATATAATGTTTTACATATATTATATATATTGTATGTATGTGTGTGTGTGTGTGTGTGTGTAAGTTTTCCTTTATTTACAATATTGGGATGTAGTTTCTTCTAACCAATAGACCAACATACACCCAGGATGTAGTGTATTGCTCTCTTCTGTTCACCTGTCTGATTATGTTCTCTCTCTTTCTCTTTTTAATTTTAATTTTTTTTCCAGTTTCACATTTCTTCCGATTTGTTTAGTATATTTTTCTCTGGTGTCATAGTTGCCATTTTAGTATTTTGTTCTCTTGTTCATCTAATCTTCTCTGAACAAAGTGACAAGAAGGAAAAACTCACCTCAAAATAGAGAACAAGAGCCAGTGCTGATTGGCAAGGACCTAAACAGTATGGATATAAGTAAGATGTTGGAACTAGAGCTCAGAATAATGATTATAAAGATACTAGCTGGGCTTGAAGGAAGCATAGAAGACACTAGAGTATCCCTTTCTGGAGAAATTAAAGAACTAAAATCTAATCAAGTTGAAATAAAAAAGACTATTAATGAGATGCAATAAAAATGGAGGCTCTAAGTGCTAGGATGAATGAAGCAGAAGACAGAATTGGTGATACAGAAGACAAAATGATGGAAATTAAAGAAGCTGTGAAAAAGAAAGATAAACAACTACTGGATCATGAGGGGAGAATTCAAGAATTAAGTGATACCATAAAGCAAAAGAATAATTGAGATCTCAGAAGATGAGGAAAGAGAGAGAGGAGGGCAGAAGGTATAATGAAGCAAATTATAGTGGAGAATTTCCCTAATCTGAGGAAGAAAACAGGCATTCAAGTCCAGAAGGCATAGGGGCACTTCCCTTAAAATCAATAAATAAAGATCAACACCTCGACATATGTTAGTGAAACTTGCAAATCCCAGAGACAAAGAGAAAATCCTGAAAACAGCACAGAACAAGAGGTCGTAACCTACAAGAGTAGAAATATTAGAATCTCAGCAGACCTATCCAAAGAGACCTAGCAGGCCAAAAGGACTGGCATGATATATTTATGGTGCTAAATGAGAAAAATATGCAGCCAAGAAAACTTTATCAAGCAAGGATGTCTTTCAGAATAAGATAAATAGAAATTAAAAGTATTTTTGATCACTAAACCAACCCTGTAAGAAATATTTAGGGGGATCCTTTAAGAGGAGAGCCCAAAAGTAACATAGATCAGAAAGAACAGTGACAATTACAGAAACATTATCTTTATCGATAATACAATGGAACTAAATTCATACCTTTCAATAGTTACTCTTAGACTGCTGGTGGGAATGCAAGCTGGTACAGAATACCACTCTACAAAACAGTATGGAGGTTTCTCAAAAAGTTGAAAATAGAGCTACTCTATGACTCAGCAATTGCACTACTGAGTATTTACCATAAAGATACAAATGTAGTGATCTAAAGGGGTACCTGCACCCCAGTGTCTATAGCAGCAATGTCCATAATAGCCAAACTATGGAAAGATCCCAGGTGTCTACTGACAGATGAATGAATAAAGAATATGTAGTATACATACATACACACACACACACACACACACACAATGGAATACCACTTAGCCATCCCACCAAAAAAAAAAAAAAATCTTACCATTTGCAAAGATGTGGATGGAACTAGAGGGTACTGTGCTAAGTAAAATAAGCAAATCAGAGAAAGACAATTATCAAAATCTTCCTCATATGTGGAATTTAAGAAACAAAACAGGTGATTATAGGGAAAGGGAGGGAAAAATAAAGTAAGATGAAATCAGAGAAGGAGACAAATCATAAGAGACTCTTAATAATAGGAAACAAACTGAGGGTTGCTGGAGGGGAGGGAGTAGAAGGAAGGGGTAAATGGGTGATGGACATTAAGGAGGGCACATGATGTAATGAGCACTGGGTATTATATAAAACTAATGAATCACTGAACTCTATCTCTAAAACTAATAATACACTATATGTTAATTAATTAAATTTAAATTTAAAAAGTTTATGGTTTTAAGATTCTAAGTTGTGGGGTAATTTATTACTTGGCAATAGAAAAATAATTCGCGACATCATTTTGGTATAAACAGCCAGATCATTATAACAAAGGCTGATGGGTAAAAGATTGAACATACTAAACTATTATCCTCCATGGAAGAAAGTCCATAGTCAGTATTTATTCATAGCAATGGTAGAGTATTATTATTATTATTATTATTTAAATAGGCTTCATGTCCAGCATGGAGCCCAACAGGGGGCTTGAATTTACAACCCTGAGATCAACACCTGAGCTGAGATCGAGAATCAGGTATTTACCCAACTGAGCCACCCAAGCACCCCTGAAATAGCTATTATTATACATATTACATACATTATTTCAATTATGATTTATATCCAGTATTTTTTCCAAGTACATCTCCTTTTATTTAAAAGCCCAATTAGCCCTATTTCTATTTCCTTATTTGCATATTTTACCTTTGTTGAATATGTTTTACTTCTGTTGAATTGTACTTCAACAAATGCCTAGTACTTTTTTCATTATGCTTTTATGAGCAATTTATATTGTATGGGATCCTGAATGACCCTTAATGATCCTTAATGATGCATAGTTTGTGCAAAACTTCTTGTTTGAGTTGCTTCTACCATAGTCTTACAGAAATCATTGGTTCTGATCCTTACCTCCTTGGTATTATAAATTTGGCACTTCATCCAGAATCTGGAATAAAAGAAATACGAGGGATATATGGTTCTTTTTCAGGTTACAATCCCCTGCAATGGAGGAGATATTGTTTTACTATTCAATCCCCAAAGGGTCATCACTTTCTGGCTTTTAACATTAAGCAGTTGCAGAAATATAGGTACCACTTTACATGTTGCCTTGATTCATTAGCTCTGCAGACAATAAAACCCCAAACCATACATCATTTATGTTTCCCTAGGTTTCACACTTTTTAACTCTTTCCTTCATTTCTGGCACCTTAATACTTTCTTATTTTTAAAAATAGTAATATGTTCTTATTTTTAAAAATAGTAATGTGTATTAGAGATAATACATACTAAAATTTCAAATAAATAGATATTGTTTACATATCATTAACTATGAAACAAAAAAATGAGTTAACTGAATAACTTTCTTGCTAGACCAATTATTTTAGACATGGAATAAGCAGTCTTTGGTCTTTTTTTCCCCTTCTGTTTTTCTTTTGTCTAATTAATAAAATGTAAAAATTAACTTTTTAACTTTCAGGATAGCATATTGTGTGTGTGTGTCTTAAATTGTCTTCTAAAAATAGTTCTCATCACTGTGGGAGTGCAGGAAAGAATAGAGATGATTATGGGGCATAATTTCTTCTGTGAGAAGCAAATCAATCTTGCTCTTTAAGAGAAAAAAACAAGTGTAAAGATAATTTGATATTCTAATAAAGCTCATAAATCATTTTAAAGTTACTGATAATATAGATAAATTAGTAAAGATACTTACCTTTGATAATGTGTTCTCAACTGGACACATCATCGGTCCTTCCAGTTTTCTTTCTATGTTTACAATATTTTTATTTTATGGGAATTGCAGCATGTGCATTATATTATAGCATAGAAACACCTGTAGGCCACAATAGTTATCAATTATCTCAAGTAGCAGAGCTGTCTAGCTCAAAACTGTAAGACTAACAGGAGAGGATCATTTTACTTTACAAAGCAGAACAAAGCCTTGGGGAGAAAGAAGGAACATTTTGCTAAGAAAACTAAAGCATGTCAAATTATGGGTGGTCATTATTTTTCAAATTTGTTTATAAAACTAAGTAGCTTTTTCTAACTTAGTGAAACACTAACATATCCCTATTTGAAACTACTGATCTCAACTGATGCTCCAACACATCCACTCACTCTCCCTATAGCCTGCTCTAATTCTCTAGTCTGACACAATCAGAACCACCTACATTTAGTCACACTGGAGTTCTATAGCTTCTGCTGCTCAAGGTAATCAATGGTACACAAATGTCATTTTCTACATATCTTAGATCATTATATATGTCTTGGCTCACCTCCCTGATACAAGTTTCCTAAGCCATGGGATTGTGGACAATTTTTTATACCTCTTGAGATCTAATGTGGTAATTTTCAAATAATAGTTTTTTTCATCCAGTACTTGATAATTGAGTGAATATTCTTCCTTTTTGGGAAAAAAAAAATATATATATATAGGTCGTATATTTAGAATCCAAAGAAGCAGTATGTATTTTTGCTGTGAGGGTAGAGCATATTTTCAAACCTACATTAAATCATTGACTTTTTCATTTTTTTTCTCAGTTTATTTAATTTCATATTCCAAGTTTTAATGTCAGTATATAGAAATACAATTGACTTTTAAAAACTGTTCATGAATTACAGACATACCTTGTTTTACTGTGCTTTGCTTTACTATGCTTCACAGATACTGAGTCTTACAGATTTAAGGTTTGTGGCAACCCTTACATCAAGCAAGTCTACTGGCACCATTTTCCCAATAGCCTTTGTTCACTGCATGTCTCTGCATCACATTTTGGCAATTCTTGCAATATTTTACAAATTTTAAATTATTACTATTTTTGTTATGGTGATCTATGGTCAGGAATTGTGACTCCTTAAAACTCAGATGGTGGTTAGCATTTTTTAGCAATAAAGTATTTTTAAGTTAAGGTATGTATATTGTTTTTTTTAGATATAATGCTATTACACAGCTAATAGACTACAGTATAGTGTTAACATAATTATTATGCGCACTGGGAAACTCAAAAATTCTTTTGACTCACTTTATTGCTATTTGTTATACTGTGGCAATCTGGGAACAAACCTGCAATATCTCCAAGGTATACCTGTATATAACCTTGCTAAAATTGTTAGTGTTGATAGATATTTTATTGACTTCCTAGGATTTCTACAAATGTGTTTTGACATCCCTAAACAGAGCTTAACTACTTCCTCTCCTTATCATGTATGTCTTTTACTTCTTTTTACAGACTTACTGTACTGCCTAGATCTTTCTGAAAAGATGTTGAATAGAATCAATGAGAACAGACTTCTTTGGCACTTTCCTGTAATTTTTCCTGTGAGAATAAGTTAGTTTTAAGACTTTCATAGAATTTTTTTTTTTTAATTTTTTTTTTTTTTTTAAGAGAGTGAGAGGCTAAGAAAGAGAGGACTCACGAGCAGAGCAAGTTGTGGGGAAAGGCAAAAGGAGAGGGAGGGAGAGAATCTTAAGCAGGCTCCACACCCTGCACTCAACCTGATATGGGGCTTGATCTAATCACTGTGAGATCATGACCTGAGCTGAAATCAAGAGTTGGATGCTTAACTGACTGAGTCACTCAGGCGCCTCCACAAGTAAACTTTTTTTCAGGTTGAAAAATTCTATTCTTTTCTTGCCAACAGTTTTTAATACAAAAACCTGTTAAATTATTAAATGCTTTTTCTCAATCTGTTACTACATCCATATAGTTATTTTAATCTGTTATATGTTAAATTATTTTGACACACTTTAAAATGTGCAACTTATTTGATCACAGGTATTATCCAGTTTACTTATTGAGGAAATCAATATGACAACATTGTATGAATGATTTTTATTTCTATGTTAATGAGGCATACTGATAAGCATTTAACTTGTAATGTCCTTATTTGGTTTTGGAATCTGGGAAATGCTGGCCTCATTCCATGATATGGAAGTCCTCCTTTTTCTTCTATATCTGAAAGAATTAAGAAGCATTGAAAATATATCCTTTTCAAATATTTGGCAGAATTCAGCAATGAAGGTATCTGCACCTATAGTTTTATTTGGGGAATGTTTTAAATTTTAAAATTTAATTTTTTACTTTATAAAGAATTATTCAAATTTCCTAGCAACTGTATTCAGCTGGTTCGGGCTTGGTTGGGCTGACTTGTCTATTGTAATGTCACTCACATCCTTGTGACCATAGCTGGGAAGTTTGAAATGGTGGGGTTCTCTCTTATACAATTTCATATCATCTTGTGCTACTTCACAGCGTGATGACCTCATGATTTCAAGAGAATGATAGCAAAAGCTTTAGAGTTTTTTGATGTTTATAATCAAAAGTCACATACTCTTATATTTGCACAATTAGGAAAATTGATGTCCCAAGACCTGAACATGTTTAAGGAGTAGAAAAATAGACTCCACCCCCCCTTGTTGGGAGTTCTATAAAGGATGTGACCATACTAGTTTTTAACATACTTCTCTTTGATTATAACTTTTTAATGTACATGTGAACTAAATCAAAACCCACACAACATTCTACTAATTATAGGCTCTAGGATCGTGTTTTCATTGAGCCTAAACACTGATAAAGCCCCCATTATGACTCATTTTGACTCCTACTCTTGTAAATAAAGAAATAATTTATATTCCCCTTATTTCACCATTGTCATTCCCATTACGTGAAGAACAGGAAGCACAGGACCCTCACTGAATGACTGAGTGCATGTGAAATCCAATCAGTCATTGCCATCAGTTCTCTGATTCTGAGTGCAGTGACTATCCCTTGATTAGGTATAATTCTGCTTCCTGAGTATGGTTTCTTAATAATTTATCTTTCTCTGCTCTTGATTCCACTTTTAGAAATGTCTTTCTTATACAATGAGAAATGGTCCCTGTTTACATTTGAGATCTAACGAAGACTCCTTCCTGTCTATAGAAAATCAGGGCCCTTTTAGCTAAATCTGAATCAAATCTCTTAATGAGTTTGTGTCTTTCTTAGAAATTTGATTGTGGTTCACTGCATGACCCTGAAAGCCACTTCCATAATTGTTCTCAGCATTGATCATGGCTGTTTTAGGTAGAGTGTCAGACTGTTGAGAGTCAAAGCCCTTGAGTCTTAGCACCACTTGCATCTAGCTGAATGGGTCCTGGACATCATTTTAAATCTCCTTGAAATAGTAACAAAAGTCTTACAACCACACTCTTAATTTGATCTTCACCTTAGAGTCACTTTATACTTGAATATTTTGCTGCGTTGAAAGCCTGGGACATTACAACAGTTTTATTTTACAACAGATCATATTTTTGTCTCTCAAAATATTCTCTAAATTCTGTTTGTAAACTAAAGTTACCCTTTTGTTCACATCTTTCTTTCCATATCTTACTATATGCAGGTAAGTGGCAAATCCAGTTGGCATTTCCAGCATTCTGCCTGGAAATCATCTTAATCGGATTCACAACTTCATTAGTACGTCCTCCATCTTTCAAGCTACGAGACAATTTTGTTCTGCCACTACAAAATATTCATCAGCACTTTCAACCTCTACTTGCAACTTCCTTATTCCTTTTGCATCTTCTATTAAAAGTCTTCTCACCACCCTTTCAAGTTCCTGAGACTAACTGGTGCCAACATCACATATTTTAGGTTTTTGTTATTGCAGCATGCTGTATAATAAATCACCCTGTACATCATGGCCCAAAAGAGTGATGTTTTGTTATTTCTTACAACTTTGTGGCTAGGCAGTTTGTCTAGTGTTTCTTTTTGTTGTACCCTAAAGGCGTTTATCTAGCTTGCTGAGTCTCCTCAATTTGGAAATGCTCAATCACCGTTACTTCAAATATTGCTTCTGATCTATCCTCTGTAAGATTAAAATTTCTCATATATTAGACATTTTGACCAAGTACTACGTGCCTTTCACAGTGTATTCTTTCTCCCCATTCTTTTTCTTTTGCACTATGTTCCTATCTTTAAAATTCCTCAAATCTATAGTCTGTTGTGTTCTGCATATTATAGCATCCATTTTTATTTTATTAATTGCTGATATTGTATTTCAGATACAGAGCATTCATTTTATCTTCTTCTAGGTCCAGATCAGTGTTAAAATTCTATTTATTTACCTTTATTTTATATCTTTGTTTGTCTATTTTAAGATATTAATTATAATTATTTTAAGTCTTGTTTACTAACTCCAGTGATTGAGAATGATCTGGGATGATGTCTAGGAATGATTTTATTATTGACTATTTTCCTTTTAAGGCCACATTTACCTACTTTCATGTTATGTTTTTATTGTATATTGGCTCTTGCAGATGATGATTATAGTTTCTTTTTATTATCTCACATTGGTCTAAAACATTTTTTTTTCACTAGCAAGTAGTTAAACTACCTGTAGATCACCTTGACATTGTCAAGGCTCTGTGGTTTTAATCTTTGTTAGAATAGGTTTGTTTTAGTTTTGCCTTTAATCATAAGGCTTAGCCTTTGTTTCTAAGATATGGTTCTTGTGATGGTTAACATGTGTCAGCTTGACCGGCCATGGGGTGTCCAGATATTTCGTTAAACATTATTTCTGCGTGTCTCTGGGAAGATGTTTCTGGATGAAAATAACGTTTGACCCAGTAGACTGAATAAGTCTTGGAGGATTGAACATGTGTGGTTTGTGGTTTCACAAAGGAATTAGGATAAATACTTAACCAGATTTGGGGGTATTTCTTTTTGCTGCTACCTTCTCTTTATAAACTTGCTCTCAGATTCTAGCCATGTATGCAATTCAAATGCACTTCAAAAATGATTGGATTATTCTTCCAGTAAGAGTGCTACCCTCTGCTTTTCCATTATTTCTTTGTGCCACTGTTAGATCATACATGTGAGAAAATGAGATGTCCAAGTTAAAACTGATTATTAGTTAGCTATGTTATTAATCAAATATATAAATCATGTTTATAACCTATATATTTTTCAATAATCAAAATTTTAAAAAGTTATTACCTTTTTTTTTTTTTTTGTAGTGAGGAATTTATCTTCAACCAAAGAAAGGTCTAGCCTTGATTTTAGGTCCCAGGAGGTAATTTTAGAATTTTGGAATTTCCTCACAGATAGGGGTGACTCTGTTATTCGTAGTGGGCCCCTTGGGTCATATCTGATAATTTATGCTAAGGAGGTGCGTAACTCATGGTGGGCTTCCCAGCCAAATAATGCCATTTCAACCACTGGAAAGTGGGGGAGTTGGAGACTGACTTCAACCACATCGCAACCAAATCAATCAGTCATAAAATTCAAAAAAAGTTCTGGACCTCAAAGCTTAGATGAGCTTTCTTGATTGACAACACTCTGTGCATAGTATGTCTGGAGGAAGGTAATGCTATTCATAACTTCATGGAACAGAAAGGTTAGAAGCTCCATGTTTTGTACCCTCCTAGACTCTTCCCTATGTATTCTTTCTCTGGTTCTAATTTGTATCCTTTCTCTGTAATGAACAAATCCATTAGAATAGTAAGTTCAGCAAGTACTTTAAATCTTTATAGCAAATTATCAAATCTGAATTTGGTTCTGGGAACCCCCTGATTTACTTTTGCTTTGAAAAAGTTTTGAACAGATTTAGCAGTGCAGCTAATTGCTACATAATGAGTCAGAATAATATGGCAGCATAAGATTACCAATTTGCAGGTTTTGAAATCTATATGTAGGAAATCACCCTTCAAAAATGAAGGAAAAATAAAGAATTTTTAAGACATTAAAAAACAGAGAAATCACCAGCAGGCCAGCCATTTAAGAAATATTATATCTGGGAGAAAAAAAAGAAATTCAAGGAGAAAAAAATATACATAGGTCAGAAACTTGGACTTATATAAAGAAAGAAAGAGTATTGGAGAAGGAATAAATAAAAGTAAAATAGAATATTTTATTTCCCTTATTCTTAATTGATCTAAAATATGACTGTTTAAAGTGAAAACAGTAACAATATCGGGTAATTGAAATATATATGTAAGTTAAGTAAATGATAGCAATCAATGTCAGAAGGGAAAGGAAGACAGTATGGAAAAACTTTGCTACAAAGTATCTGTGCTATACATAAAGTGGTATATTTTTGGAAAGTAGACTTAGGTTAGTGACAAATGTAGATTTCATCTCAAAGACAACTATATATTTTTTAAAAGATGTAAAATTGATATCCTGAGAGAGGAAATAAAATAGAATCAAATCAAATGCTCATTTAAATCTACAGAAGAGAGAAAAAGGGGAAGAGAACAAAGAACAATTGCAATAAATAGGAAACAGTTACAAACATAGTAGATATTCATCCAAATATATTCATAATATCTTCAAATGTTAATGGTTTATGGAATTCAAGGCAGCAACTGTTAGAAAAGATTTGATCTTATTTTTTTTAAAGATTTTACTGGGGCGCCTGGGTGGCTCAGTGGGTTAAGCCTCTGCCTTCGGCTCAGGTCATGATCTCAGCATCCTGGGATGGAGCCCTGCATCGGGCTCTCTGCTCGGCGGGGAGCCTGCTTCCTCCTATCTCTCTGCCTACTTGTGATCTCTCTCTTTCTGAAAAATAAATAAATAAAATCTTTAAAATATATATATATATATTAAAGATTTTATTTATTTGACAGACAGAAACACAGTGAGAGGGAACATAAGCAGAAGGAATGGTAGTGGGAGAAGCAGGCTCCTCGCTGAGCAGAGAGCCCGATGCAGGGCTCGATCGCAGGACCCTGGGACCATGACCTGAGCAGAAGGCAGACACTTAACGACTGAGCCCCCCAGGCGCCCCAAGAAAAGATTTTAAAAAGACAGCTTTATATTCTCTATAATGAACTCACTTTACGCTAAAGATACAGACACACTATAAGTTAAAAAAAAAAGAGAGAGAGAAAGATATACCATGCTAACACCAATCAAAAGAAGTCTAGAATAGCTACCTTAACTTCACACAAAGCCAAGTTCAGACCAAAAAACATTACCGAGGATGAACAGAGTACTACATGATGATAAAGAAGTCAATTCTCCACAATACACAAAGTTCTTAAATTATATGCACAGGACAGTACAAAAACATGAGGCAAAAATTGGTAAGTCTGAAAAGAGGGATACAGTTTGAGATTCTTCTTTAGATTACTGATAGGTCAAACAGGCAATGAATCAGTAAGGATTTAGTTGACCTGTAGAGCACTACCAATCAAATTGATCTAATAGAAATTTATAGACTACTCCATCCAACAACAGCCAAAAGCACATTCTTGTCAAGTTTACATGGGATATTCTGCAAGACAGACTGCACTGTGGGCCATAAAGCATGCATGAACAATTTAAAACAATAGAAGTTGACAGTGTTGCATTTTCCCTCAGTCTTACACTACTAGAAAATGGTGATGGTTAATAAATCCCCCACCACCCTACTCTTTTTTGTTATAGGAAATGGCTTGCTATAAATAAACACCCTTCTTCATATGAACTAGGTAAGGGTCACAGATGCCCCTCCTCATTTATCTATGACAAAGCCAGAAAAAGACCCTCCCCATTTCCATCTTTGCCTCATAAATGATTAGCTGGACCCTTTGTCCCCACAGAACAATCAGAATAAAATGAGTATTCATCAATATTTGGTTACA
>CM053618.1:15363909-15391163 GCA_028646535.1 Procyon lotor
ACTGAACTCTCACTAGCTGGGAACATGCATTTATTTTAAAATCTATCACAAATGTGTGAGGCAGTTTTCTATCTGACAGGAGATAAAAATGGAATAGTGAGCAGAGAACAGATCATGCAGGGTATTGTAAGCAATATTAAGGACTTTTTCACTTTAGCCAAAAGAGAATGGGAAGCTTCTGAAGAATCTGATAAGGAGAAATGACACAATCAGATACTCATTTTAAAACTATAACTCAAGGTCCAGTGTGAAGAATAGATTAGAGGCCAAAAAAAAAAAAAGTGGATTTGGGATTATCCAGTTAGGAACATGTTGCAATAATCCAGAAAATAAATGATTGTGCTAGGGACCATGGTAGTAGCAGTGGGAATGGAAAGGGGTTTATTTTTATTTTTAAGAATTTTTTAAATTTATTCAAGAGAGAGAGAGAACAAAAGCACGAGCAGGAAAGAGGGTCAGAGAGAGAGGGAGATGCCAAGTCCACACTGAGCAGGTAGCCTGAGGTGAGGCTTCATCCCAGAGTCCTGAGATCAGGACCTGAGCCAAAGGTAGATGCTTAATTCACTGAGCCACTCAGGTGCTCTGGAAAGGGGGTTATAAAGAGGTAAAAGAAATATGACTTATGATTGACTGAGAGGCAAGAAAAGTGACTTTCAGATTTCTGGTTTGAGAAAATGCAAGTTGGTTATTGCCATTTAATGGGATGCACAGAACTCAAGAAAAAGCTTGGAAGATGTTATGATGTGTATATTTTAAATATTCTGAATCTGAGATGTTTGCAATTATTCAAGTGAAAATATCCATTGTGGTGTGGCTAAACATTTCTATGACACCAGAAAGGAGAAAGCATAGGTCAAACATTGCCTAAATATAGCTTAATTTTAAAAATTCACACGTATGAGATCACTTTGTGGGTAGAAACAGGGCCTTTGACAAAATTCTGAAAATTGCCCATATCTGGAGTTGAAGGCAATGTAGAATATTGGTAAGGAGGATCCATAAATAGAAATGGCAGATACAGAAAGACTTGTCTTAGAAGACATGAGGAAAGAGTCATTTTTAAAGAGCAGTCATTTCAAAGATTTCTGAGTATTTATTGGAGACTTAAAAGTATTCACCAAATTATGCAAGGGTGAGGTTGGCATGAGCAATTTCAGGAGGGTACAGACCAAATAGGAGGGGGTGGACCAAAATGCAAATGGCTGAAGTAGTAGAAAGTGAAAAATTTGTTGATAGCAGTTGTGGACAATTTATTTTGGAAATTTGGTTCTGAAAATTGTGGGGGAAATAAGGGTAGTGATTAAAAAGTGACCTGAACACAAAACAAAGTATTTTAAAGAGATCAAGACTTCAGTTTTTTAAATACTGGTAAGATGGAGTCAGCAGAGGGGGAATATAGTATGAGGTGAAGTTGGGGTAAATTACAAAATTTACAATAAAATTTTCCTAAAATGTGGATGTGATAAGATGTGATAAGATTTAGAAGAGATTGATTGACTATTATTTTTTTTAGAAGAGAGTTAGATAGTATAAAACATTACTTGAGCAGCGCCTGAGTGGCTCAGTTGGTTAAGCAGCCAGTTCTTGGGTTCAGTTTAGGTCATGATCCCAGCGCCTTGGGATCAAACTTTGTGTGGGGCTCTACATTCAGAATGGAGTCTGCTATAGGAGTCTCTCTCCCTGTCCCTCAGCCCCTCCCCGCACTGACTGGCTCTCTCTCTCTCTCTCTCAAATAAATAAATAATTTTACAAAACATTACTTGAAAAGTAAATATATAAGAAAGGTATGGAATAAAGTTCATTGTTAGATTTTTGTTGAATAAAGTTGAGGGAGTAAGTAATCTTCAGGGAGTTACGTGTAAAAGAACTGAAGAGAACAAATACACTGAAAATATCTAAAGAAAGACTGGGAAAATGTTTTGCTTATGTTCATGAATTACAATGGCAGAGCAACTGAAAGAGTTCCATTGATGATGTTACGAATTAATAGAGGTTCAATTATCCCTGGTTCTGAGATATTCTTCAGATATCCTCATTAACAGGCTGAGTGTTTGGGGGCAGTCTGGTGAGATTTACTCATATATTGGATATGATCTGAAATTTTGGATATGGATATGGAAATCATTGGATATGATCTGGAATACTGTCATTATAGCAAGAGCAATAAAGACAAGTTGATAGTGGATGCATATGAGAAAAGAGAAGGGGACCACAAGGTTATTTTAAAGAACAGTTTTGAGAACATTTAAAAACGTGTGATGAGAGAAATAGCTGATTTTGGAAGTAGGAACATTTCATATAGCAAGTTCAAGGTGTAATCATGGAAATGTGTATTTTAAGAGTCTGGAAGAGAAGCTATTGGAAGTGAACAGATCATGAAACTGAGAGGATGGGTTACTGTACTGGCTACCTACTTATACTCTGAAATCAGTAACCACAAATAAGGGTTCCAGGATTGTAAAGAGGATAGCTATAAGCCAGTTACCCAAGCTTCCAGTTAATTAAGAGGAATGATCAAGAATTTCATAAAAAAAAAACAGATACTTTAACAAAATTACATTACTTTGTAACAGAAGCAAAGGTTTCATCCATTTCATCCATTAGTTAAAAAATATTTATAAGCAAAGAAAATAAAATAGTATTGAGATAGGGGAAAGAAGACAATGAACCCAAGTCCTGAATATGAAGTTAGGAGGATTTGAAAAAGTTGGGTTTTATTGGGGGTTTCAGTGAAAATAGCACTTTAAGAGAGAGCCAGACTTCTGTATATAATTCTATATGGTTGATCTCTTTCACAAATCATATGTTCTTGGTAACACATATAATAAGCATTGACTGTTGCTTCTTCCTAACTTACACAATTCTGTTTCTCACAAAACATAATAATAAATCTTAAATGTAATGTGAGTTGAAAACATATGACTTAAAGAAAGACTTCATGAAAATGATAGTGTTTAAGTTCCAAGGGAAGGCTTTTCATGGGGAAAAAATGGTTTTAAAAAAATAGAATAACACAACAATCCGCAAATTTTCTTTACTTCCAACAATTGTTACACCAGAATTTTTCATAGTAACTTTCCTTGACCATTCTTTGAGGGTTAACTATTAAACTATTATCACATATTTGAAATTGTTATATCTATCTATCATCTATATCCATGGTTATTCCAAACACAATATCCCACTGTATAAATATAAACATAGAAAATGTGTTCGTTTCATCTTTAAACACTGAAAGCACTGAAGTTGTTTAGTTAAACTAATATAGGCATGCTATTCTGAGTGTTTTGGTAATGTAGGATGACATCAAAACTCATGGGTCCTTTGGGGTGACACAATGCAAATGACTCCATAAGAATGCCACCACTGAGAAATAGTAGCAGAGGATAGATTTTAGGTATCTTTATGCAGATCATCTAAATTCCATGAGGTCTGTGGAGTATATAGAATGTAAAATTATTTTTACAAGAAACCTTTTAAAAAGTGCATGCTAACATCAGCAGATTCTGCTGTTTGATGAAACACAGGTTGACAATACTGTATCTGAGGAATTTGGGAAATAAAATTGTGAATAAAACACTGGGATTGTTAAGTGTTTAGAGATTATCTATTTCAGTATTCCTCAACATTGCCTCTATTGCTGCACTCTCACACCTACCACACATTCCCTTAAATAACCTCTTCATTACCCATCCAGTTTTGTCTGAATGAGAACCAATGATCTTTCTAAACCTCATTTTAAAGAGCCTCAAAGATTGACTTCTCCAAAGTCACATGATGATTTTGTGATACACTTTAGAATAGAACACTGGCATCCTGAACTATAATTCAGAATTCTTAATATTACACCTGTTTTCTTTCTGTCACTCAGTACAACTATTATACAACTTGATTCTTTTAGCCTTATTTCATCACTTAATTGTCCCTTATCAGTGTAACATTTACTTACAACTGCCTCTGATGAGGACTTGAGAGGGGTCTCTGTATGAATCAACAGGTAAATGTAGCACCTTACACATTGTATAAATAATTTAGGAAGAAAATAATTACTCTTCTCTGAAAATTTGAAAATTCACGGGTATTGTTTGAGATTTCAAATGCAGCAACATTGATTAGAGAAAAAGTAAAATATATTCAGAGCAGTATTCCAGAATGGGAACTAGATTAAGAAACACTAAACAGTTAAGGATTTGAGGATCTTTAACCTGGAAAGAATAATTTGGAAGGAATATGCTAACTGCTTTATAATTACCAGGACTTTCATAGGATTCCTGAAACTCCTAAATTTTGATTAGCTTTGATAATGTGATTTAGGTTTGAAATCAGTGTTCATTTACTCAGTGCATAGAATTAAGATCAGAATGTGGAAGCTACAAAGAAAAAAGAGTTTTACTAATTGACCTTGGATTGCGAATTTATAGAACTGCCTCCAAAATACAAGTTGAATTTAGAAGAGACTTCTTTGTCACTGAACTAAGTCAAATTCAGAGCTGAATTACATTTATGATTCTGGTGATTCATACTAAGACAATAATGTCCCTCAAACTTCTGGGATCTACTATCCCATCCTTAAAGATATTTTGTCATATCAACCTATTTAAGCAAGATCTCTTGAAATCTACTTCTAGGCTGAGAAGTAAAAATGTATTCAGTTTGAAGTCTATCTTGTGATGCTTTTATCCACTAGTTTCCCAATATGCTTCTTGCAATATCACTTGAGCTCTTACTTTACTGGGAACTGTTCCCTATTTGGAGAGCTTCAACCAAATGAAATTTTTCTCAATTAAAAATAGCAATCATCTTGGGGTGCCTGGGTAGCTCAGTCAGTTAAGCCTGACTTCAGCACAGGTTGTGATCTTGGGGTCCTAGGATCAGCCCTGCATCTGGTTCCCTGCTCAGCGGGAGTCTGCTTCTCTCTCTGTCTCTCCCCTTCCTCATGCATGTGTGCTATATCTCTCTCTCAAATAAATAAACAAAACCTTAAAAAATACTAATCATCTTATCTTGTATTATGATTTTAAACATTTTCTCTGCTAATTTCTTTCTTTCTTTTTTTTTTTTTTTCTGTTCAGGAAGTATTTTATTGTTGCTCCAAGTTTAGGAATTTTCACTGACAGAAAATCAATGCCTTCAGAAAAGCTCCCGCATGGCCCTGCTCAGCTTCTGAATCTTGGTTTTTGCAGACATATCAGCGTATCTCTCTCCAATACGGACAATCATGCCGCCCATGATTGATGGATCGGTCTTAACTTCCAATTTCAGGACTTGGCCTTTACTTAGGAAGCTCTTCAGGACCGTTTTTAATTCAGTAAGAGTGGCTTCATCTAAAGGAGATGCAGTGGTCACTGTGCATGGTACTTCTCCACGGTGGACGCTCATCATGGTCGAAAAGGCTGCAACGACTCCAGGGGTATTGTCCAAGCAACCATTCTCAGCAAGCAAATTGATCAGGTTGGATGTGAGAGGAGAGAACCTCTCTCTTGCGCTTATATCATTTAGGCTTTTCATTTTCACGGAACGCTTTATATAGGGATTCATAACGGAAGCGGCCATTTTGGGTTCCTTCAAGATTTGTGCTACTCTCAACAATTCTTTCTCTACTTGTTCCAGTTTATTCTTTTTAGATGCAGCAGAATAAAGAGCAGTGGCATAGCGACCTTCGATACCATACACCTGAACAGGTGGCCGCACGAGCTTGGAAAACGGCCTGACCACAGTTGTACTAAAGCACCGCACCTGCCGGGACAAGCCGGACACAGCTGGGACAGCCATCTTCTCCGGGAGGCTGTAGGTCAAACCCGAGTTAGAGGGAGCTTCTCTGCTAATTTCTGTTCAGTTATCTAATTCCACTCTGAAAATATGTAGGATATAATTATCATTCACTTTTGATTATCCCCTTGTTAAATATTTTCCAGAAAAAATGGAATGGATTAAGAAACTCATAAATTGTCCCTTGACATAAGGTATTTGTGAGTGAACCATAACTTTAATTAGAATTACTGTAAAACCTCAAATCCTTACTGAAATGAACAGATCTATTATCACCTGATTGCAGCGGAATATATTGGCAAATGAATTAAATTTAGATTCAGGGACATTCTTTGATGGTAACTAACTTTGTTACTCTATACTAACTCTAAATTTAGTTTTGATATCTGCAAAATAAAGGCAACATGTGCTGTTTCACTATTCAAAAAGTATTTTTAAAAAACGTAATGCTCAATTAAAAAAAAAGTAATAGTACAAGCCAGTTCCTTGCTAAACTTCTGGAAAGCAGAAACTGGTAGAAGCAAATGCACGATTTAAGATTATTTGTTTACAAAAGCCTTGAATTTTTTTAAATTTTAGAACATTGAGAACTTTTCTTACACATTAATAAAGAGGGAAAGCAAATTTTGTACAAAAAGTTGTGGTTTTAGTACATTGATACCTCTTAACAACAAATGTGTTTCTTATTAACTGCAAAGAAAGAATGAGAAATAAAGAAGAAAATAGATCTCAAGAGAATCAGAAAGTGTTAGCTGACATCTTGGTTAAGAAAAACACTTTTGATAGAGTGTGGAAATCATAATTCACACAGATATTAAAATAAAGCAAATTAGTAGAATGTTTCCCACAATACTACAAAAGCTTAGGAGAATGTAATTGGCTATCCTGACAATGGTGTGCAGTGGTCATTTTAAAAAGTGGTACAATGGTGCTCTATCAACTTGATAGAAATAGATTAGAACAAACATGTAATTGCAAAAATCAATTAGAATTTGAGAGGAAAGTATGATTGCTGTTGGGATATTTGTATCTTAGTAGAATTGTGGTATGGTGTCTATAGTTAATAAACTGATATAAGAGATTGTTGCAAATTGTGTTTATGTCTAATTCTTTATTGTCCCAGTTATATAAGAGAAGGGAATGTGTGGAGTATAAAATAAGGCGATGAAAAGAATAAATATGTCTGGTAACTTTAATGTTCCCAGTGGTTTTTTGAGAACTTTTCATTGAGGAAGGGAGAGAAAGAGAGAGGTGAATATTATGAACTGATGCTTTAGTTATTATTGATTGCCTCTGTCTACCACATGGCTAATGTCTTAACTAAAACCCCCTATCTTCTTTTTTTCTTTAAATATTTTATTTTTAAGTATTCTTTGCATCCAGCGTGGGGCTGGAACTTGCAACCCTGAGATCAAGCATTGCATGCTCTACCCTCTGAGCCAACCAGATACCTCCCTCTTATGTTTTTGTTTCTATCAATACAATATTTTTATATTTCAAGTACCCTTGCAGTCTTCCACATGACATAACAGAAGCCCTTTTCTTATCTTCCATAAAACCACCTGGAATGTTTCCAGAACCCAAGTCTCATAATAAAACAATCTGAATAAAATCACCCAGTTGATGCACATATTTGTAGAGAGCACCAAAAATACTTTAAGAAAATATCAAAAACTGAAAATGAGTAAATTACAAGAATTAAAGGTACAGCATATGGAATATATTCAATAGTATTGTAACAGAGTTGTATGGTGACAGATGATGACTATACTTGTGAGCATATTGTAATATATAAACTTGTTGATCCACTACGTTGTACACCTGAAACTAACATAACATTTTCTGTCAGCTATACTTTGATTAAAAAAAAGAAAATATCTAACACTGCTACAACAAGTCACTTTATATTGAATGAGTCATGAGTCTCATTACTCCCCATTCCTTTCTCCCCGCATACCACTCATTGTGACCTTTTACAGATCATATATGTTCCACATGCATTCAAGATACCTGTTACAAAATGTGTTCCTCTACCTGCAATATTTTAAATCACTTTAATTTTACTACCAACCACCATTACATATATAGTGTATATGTCAATCACACAGTTTTGCATCCATTTTTATAGCCATATTCTCTAGTAGACTGAATTCCCTAAGGTGGGTCGCATAGCTCACTAAATTATGTCCTCTAATACTGGCCACGATATCACTTACATAGTAGATAATCAGGTGTTGCTAGACAGATGAAGAAATGATGAATGGATACCTTTGGTTCTCAAAGAGAAGGAAAACACTTGGTATTCTCACTTTAGATAGTTATAGTATAGTATAGTTTAGTTAGTATAGAGGGGCTCCCCCTTCTCACAATTATACTCTTAAGTAGCTATTGGAACTTCTAAAGGACATTTGCTTAGAGAAAGAAAATGTTTTCAACATTGTTTCAATGATTTGCTCAAATACTTCAAAAATTTTTGAGCTGAGAGACAGGCAGATAAAGGATAGATAGACAGGTATGAAAACTTAATATTTGAGTGGTAAATAATATTTTTATCAGAGTTATTAGAAAATTGGTATTTCTGTGTCTTACTTTATTAAAAAGGCAGACAGAGCTATAAGATATTGGAAAGTAATTTGATAGTATTCTTCCTTTATGTGTTAAGTAACAAAAGTTTCTTGAGACTTTAGTGACTGAATTGCAAATTGTTATGTCAAATTTCAACCAGAGGGAATCTAAATTCCAATGATAATTTACTATTTAAAAATTATTCCATTTGTATCATGAGCTAAATATTTTATATTAAGTAGATTAAATAAATCTTTTAAAAATTGGAGAAATTCTTAAACAGCAGTAAATATTTTGAATACCAAGAAAAATCCCCCAAATTTACTTGTTTGAGTGTAAAATTCCCCTTAATTCAAGAATGCACATGTATTTACTTGTATAGAACAACTACTAATAGTTCTATAACTATTAAACTTAAGGCTATTTTAAGTTTAATAAATAGTTAAACAGTTAAATAGTTTTAAGTTTAAAGCTATTTTGGGAAGAAAAAGAAGTAGCTAGAAGGAATAAAGGGGTAAAGTTAAACAAGAGCAAAGGTTTAAATGTACCAAAAGCAGTATACCATAAACAGAGAAATTTGATTAACTCAATCTCTGTATCTAAACAAAAATAAAAACATAAAAAAATGCACTCCCAGAAATATAGGGAAATTGTGGTATAAGACAATATTTATTATGATAGCAAATATTTTAGCATCCCTATATCCTTATAGAATAGAATAAATAAAAATATGTCATCTTAACCTCTCAAAATGTAATTTATGAAGCATTTAATTTCATTCAAACACCAAGTATTTTCAGAATATGAAACAAATCTTAATCTGCAAATTTATTTTCTCATTTTAATGATAAATATAGATTTATCATTAATAAGATATTATATTAGTTTAATATAGTTTAATTAAATATATTCAATATATAACTAGCTTAATATAGATACAAAATATAAATAGTAATATATTTAATGAAATGTTAATAACAGATTGATTATTTAGTGCCTAAAAATATCACAATTCTGGACAAAATTTTCTAGTCTCTATTATGAGACTCATTGCCTTGCAAAAATAAAATATAAATTTGGATTGGATTTATAATAATCACACAGGATGCAAGTATGTAGCATTAAAAGGCCAATTACAAAATCTGCTATGAACACATCACAATCATCAGTTAGCTAAAGACTGCAGTTGGAGTAGTTTCTAGAATAAAGTGATTTTTAGTTGTGTGGATAAAAACATGGTCCTTGATATTTTTCCTATGGCAACTTACACAGTAATTATTCACTTAACTTTTCTTCAATGAAGTTATAATTATTTTTCAGTACAAAATGTTTCAAAATTAGAAACAGAACATTCAGCAGATGTTTGGCAACGTATAAGACAATCACTCTGGGTAATACTATATGTAAAATTAGGTTGCAATATATTATCATATATAAAATTAGGTTGCAATAAATTACCTAAGCTTCTATTTGTATGCTTATCTCAGTGTCTTAACTATGATGTTACTTTAAAAACTCATTAAGATAAAGATAGTTGGGTGCCTGGGTGGCTCAGTCAGTTGAGCATCTGAATCTTGATTTCAGCTCAGGTCATGACCTCAGGATCCTGGGATCCAGCCTGGTGTCCCACTCCACACCCAACAGGGAGTCTGTTTGAGGAGTCTCTCTCTCTCTCTCTCTATCCCTTCCCCCACTCATTCACTCTCTCTCTCTCTAAAATAAATAAATTAATCTTAAAAAATATAAAGATAGTATATCAGCATAGATTTATTAATACATGGAATTCACTTTGGAGAGAATCAATATTTCAATATTTATAGATTAGACAAGTATTATGAGTAAGATGTGAAAATATTTGTGGAGAACTCTGGAATGCAAAAATGGGAACCTTCTTTTGGTAAAGTTAATAAATTGTAATAATAAAAATATCACTCAGTGAAAATGTAATCATTTTACTGTGATTCTATGTTGTGTGACAAAATTTCTCCTCCTAAAATTACTGTTGCTTTTCCCCTCTTTTTTGTTATACTTGATGATCACTTATATTTACTTGTTAAAATCTCTTGCTATCATAGTATCTGACTTCTTTCTAGATATTTTATGGACTATACATCTGGAAGCCTTCAGAAAACCAGTGATTACCTATATTGAGTTCTTTGAATATGAAAACTACTAAAATTCAGACATGTCTTTGTTTCATTGTTTTGACAATATGGTGATAAAAATTACAATTATTTTTTGGGTGGTAGAAATTTGTTCAATCAATCAATCAATGTAAAAAGACTTATGTATTAAAACTTTCCTGTTTAGGTGTATCAGTGGCTCAGTCAGTTGAGCGTCTTGGTTTTGGCTCAGGTCACGATCTCCTTGTTGGGAGATGCCTAGCAACGGGCTCTGTGCTCAGCCCAAGTCTGCTTCCCTTCTCCCTCTGCCCCTCACCACTCATGCATATATAAATCTCTAAAATAAATCAATAAATCTTAAAAAAAAAGAAAAGAAATTTTCCTCTAGAATTAACTAATTTGTATTATGGGTACAAATTTAAAGATTTAAGCACTCATTTTAATTTTTCTGAATTTTCAACTATTAGTTTAGCATTTTAAATTTTTTAAATAAAGAGTTTCAATATACAAAAAATAATTTTACTAAATAATATAACTTAGCATGAACCACATATGCATCCTTTGTACACCATGGACATTGACTTCTTGTTGGTTCACTTCCTTATTTATGTTTTTACTCTGTTTATTTCTTTAGGAAAATCAATAAGGCATACGATAAAAACTGAAAGGAAAATGTCATGATATCTTGAAAATGGAATCAGAAAATAAAAATGTGGGTTAAAAAATCATTGAATTTAAATGTTATATTTAATTTTAATCTATTAATCCAAAGTGAAATTTTATTTTTTTAAAGATTTATTTATTTATTTGAGAGAAAGAGAGAGAGAGCACCAGCAGAAGGAACAGAGGGAGAGGGAGAGAGAATCCCAAGTCAACTCCATTGTGAATGTGGAGCTCGAGATTGGGCTGGATTCTACAACCCCACGTAGATCACAACCAGAGCTGAAACCAAGAGTTGGAGGCCTAACCAACTGAACCACCCATGCACCCCTGAAATGTTATTTCTGATAAATGAAAGCATTCCTAATTTTCGGAGAATTCTCTATTTTGATAATATATGCTTAATAAATGCATTTATTAATGTAATATAATATATAACATAATATATTAATGTAATATGATATATATAAGTATACATTATTATTATAATATGATACATTTGATACATAACAAATATTGAATGTTGTAATAGTTAATACTAGTCAATACAGACTCTAGTAGTAAGATACGCAAAATAACTGATTCAAGCTATTACAAATGAATGGCATCTGCATTAGTTTGCCAACTCAGTAAAATACACCTAATAATTATAGAATCCTCAAACATTTATTAATAAAACAATTCAAATAATCTTCACATAATTTGCTTGTTAGCCCTAGACTTACCAAACATGAAAAAGTAAAATATACCACAAAATTTAGTTCATATTCCACAAAATCAAAACATATAGTTACCATTTAGTTAAATGTTTCCAGTGAATAGAGGACACATATGCATGAGCAAAAATGGGATTTAGTGGATACAACAGCAGTAGAGAAGTAGCTGAGTAAAATAAATAAAACTTTTTATAATAAAATGATATAGCATTTGATAACTTCCAAATTTGTAAGTTATGAAGTATGACATTTAATCATAGCTAAAATAAAACCATTATTATGCCTGTTAAAAAATAAAACTAAACAGAAATAAATGGTTTGATGGAATTCATATTTCTATTTTGTTTAGTTGACTCTCTGTATCCCATGTTAGTCATAAAGAGCCAACTCTTACTATAAAGTGTGATTATGACAGTTTTCATGATTTTTTAATATTATTGTCAGTCTAATTTTTAAGTTATGAAGCTGGAACTGATTTCCAATGTTCTAACTCAATTTAGGAAGGAAATGAAATTAGGTCTCAGTACCTCAACTGATTATTTTTTCATATGAAGCCTACATATAATTTTGTTTCCATGCTGCATGTACTCTCATATATTGCCAAGTATTCATTTACCAAATCATACTTATGAGTTATGCTACACTATCCAAACTTATTAATGTTAACAATTTTCAAATCTTCTTTATTAAGTCATTCAAAACAGGAAAAGTATTAACCAAGAAAGCACACTTAAACTTTAATATAGTGTGTATTTTTGGCTGACCTATGGGAACATTATTATCATAAATATAATGTGGTAGTTTGGATATTATGAAGAATAAAATATTTTATTTTTTTCTTTGTTGTTACAATATTGAAAAAATATAATTCCAAACAATTTTTGAGGTTATTTATAGAAACACACACACACAGTTATATGAAATAAATGAATGGAGAAATCATGGTGTAAAGACAATTTTAAAAATGTTGTAGTAATAGCCTATTGTGTCCACCAAACTATTAAAACTTCTCTGATTTTGACTTATTCTAGAATTATGAACTCAAGTTTTAAAATGTTAGTGGAAATTGTTTTGTTTTATAAACTGGAAGATTAAAAGTTTTTCTCATTAAGTTTCCAACCAAAGCAAGATATTTTTTCTTTGCATTATTTATTTATTTATTTATTTGAGGAGGAGCAGGTGCTGAGGGAGAAGGAGAGAAACTCAAGAAGATGCCACACTGCGTGTGGAGCCCAACATGGGGCTCCATCTCAGACCCTGAGATCACAACCTGAGCCCACCGAGAGTTGGATGCTTAACCAACTGAGTCACCCAGGTGCCCCTCATTTCAGGACCATTTTAAGAAAAATTATTTCTGCATTGTTCTTTGCTTTTTTTAAAAATTTTTAAAAATTTTTATTTTTTAAAGATCTCATTGGAGATGATTATTAAAATATATACAAAGAAAGACATAGAGAAAGAGAGAGAGAAAGAGAAATGCTACTGGGCCTTCATAGAGACATGGCCTAGCACAGGATAAGGGAAAAGAAGACAATGTCAATCCTGTGATCATCCAAATATGTCTCATAAAATGATCAATGAGAGCCTGCTTATAATTTGAGTTTAAAAAAAATACAAACCAGGAAAATTAAGTTGAGCCATCTGGGTTGCTTCCTCCTTGAGAGCATACAGATGTAGCATATATCCCTACAGAGAAAGCTTAGAATCTGTTTTATGAGTGGCCAGGAAGAATAAAACACAAATCACTTCTGTAAAGGGTTATAGCCTGGAATTGTAGGAATAAAGGTGATCTGCAAGTATTATCCCTTACCTAGCATACAATCCAACTGGCCATATTTCCATGTAAATGATAATTTGTAGCCACTTTTTAACTTCTGGAGGTATGTGGTAAAGCCCAAGTTTCACTCTCCATTATTGGACTTTTCACAGTTTTCAAGAATAATATTCTCAGTGCCAATCTCCATAACCTTAGGGAGTTTGCTAGGGTTGGACTATATGTCCCAAATTTCTTAGGTAGGTATTAATGATAACCAAGAAATCATAGGTCAGAATTCTATTATGTTTTCTATGCTATGGGAATGAAAATAATATTAAATTCTCAAATTCTGTCACTAAGATTTACTTGGCAAAGAAAAGTAAACTCCTGATATTATAATATATATGATTATTAATTATTAATTGAACCACTGCTGAAATCCCTAGACCACCTCAGCATGATCAGAATGATAATAGTTATGTGTATTAAGTACCTACTATGAATAGATACTTCGATTGATATTTTTTAAAGAATCAAAACGAAAACCAAAAAAAAAAAAAGAAGAAAGAAAAAAACACCAATGATTTAATGAAATTTCTGTTTTTATTTTGTTTTGCTGCCTTCCTGTATTTCATGTTAGTAATGAAGGGCTAACTCATACTGTCTACTGTGGTAGACATTCTCTGTATATTCTTTCAACTGACCTCACATACTCCATTACACAAAGTGTGTCTGTCAATAAACTTTAAGCCTCATATCATAGACAGAAAATAACTTTCCTAATTTCAATGAAGATAGGGACCATTAAACAAAAATACACTAAGACAACTTCTAATGCCTTTGTGAGGTGTACAGTTTTTATAAAGCATGGGATATACCTAAATCACACACCAACTTCTGAATTTCATAAAGTAGAAGTTCTTAGTGCTAATAAAATTTTATAGGTGACATATTTCAAGTAACATGAGTGATACTGGTATAATTATTAAACTGTAAAGATGTAAGACATTTTTAGCTAACTGAAATCCTAATTTTACAATTAACATAATTTTAACATATGTCAAAATACCCTAACCTTTTGCATAAAAATGTTTTTATATGACCCACTTAATTTTTAATCTGCTTAATATATGATCAATTTTTGCACATAAAAATACTTTATATTACTTTTACTGTTACTTTTTTCATTAAAAAATAGTTATTTGGATGGTAAAATCCAATTTAACCTTGTATCCCTAGGGGATACAGAACAACTTTTCTTCATGTTAATTAATGTTTAAATGAAAAGTGTAGAAATACGGAATAGAACTTTTTTAATTTTGAAAAAGTTTAGCTTTTTAAAGCTATGATCCATCCATTTTATTTAGACTTTCTGTTTGGTTTTATGAGGTATTACAAGAAACGTTTTACTTGTATTTCCAACCTTAAACTTTTTGGTCTTTTACTTTTGTCTTTATATTTACATATATTAAAGATTTATGCAATTTATTTTATGTACTTCAAGTTTCACAAAATTGTTATATATAATGCTATACACACAAACACACCCATAGTTACCTATATCTATATATATAGAGAGAGACACTACACACACACACACACACACACACCCCTATATTTTTTGTGAAAGACATTCTAGTTTCATCCCATTTGTTTGCTTTGCATACCAGTACATTAAGATATATTTTATCTCATATACTGTGACACTGTTAAACTACTTTTATTATTGTTTCAATTAAATAGTTCCATTAATATAGCACATGGGAAAGTAAATAGAAAATTTTGAGTCAATCTATTTAATCTATTTATATGTGAGAAAATGAATTAACATTTTTTTGAATTAACATATTGTTACTACCTCAGTTGAGTACTAACTTCCAAATTTTCAGATCACAATTTACTTCCCTCTAGGGGAGTCTATGTTTCTTCACTCATGTGGGTGAAGTATTTAGTATACAACAATGAAGGTGATAAAGTGCTTATGTTCTGATGTCAGAGGCAACTTCTCAAGCTTCGACATAAAATACTTTTTCAATAATAAGTACAATGATAAGAGAAATACTGGAGTACATGAGAATACAGAGCAAAGACAGTAAACAAATTAAGTTATAAGACAATTAGAGACATGGCAGAGTAGTCACCAGATGAAAAAGGAAGATGTCAAAAGAACAATTATCTGCAAAGCCCGAAGAAAAGACAGCATAGGTTATATTACTGAAGAGTTTAAGAAGCGACATGTCATAACAGGACTAGTAAACCATAGTAATGATGAGTAGTATCTAAGTATATAAGTTTTGGAGGCATATTGTTCTAAACATGCCATCAAGTTTGTTACCTGGGTGTCTGAGCCAGTTACTAACTTCATTTCAAATATGTTTTCTCATGGGTAAAATTAAAATAATAACCCTACCATACATGATTTTTTCTGAGTGTGATGTAGCATAAAAGTACTTTAGCACAATGCCAGGAAATTTTAAACCCTGTATCTAATATTTAATAATATTATAAACACATTTTTTAACACTGTATTATTTGGGTGTTCGGCTGAAAACTTGCTCCTCTAACTAAACACCTCGATTTTTTTTTTTTTTTACCTTTATTTCAAACAAGGAAAGCATTGTTCCTTCTCACAGGTTTCTGTCTCTCATGGGCTGGAACAGTGTTAACTTTGCTTTTTACCCGCAAAGGAGACTGGGAATCCTAATGTTTAGTGATGCAGCTTCTATAATAAAGACAAGCAAGGCAGTTGGATTGTGTTTTGCATGATCCCATCTACAGCACATGTGACAAACCTATAACCACGGTAAGATGCAATTGAAGGATTTTAAAGGTAGGAAGATGTCTTTAGCAATAGGTTTGTGAAAGGAAGTTACAGGTACTCAAGTCATCTATTTTTTTCTGTGAAATGGGGGAGAGAGGAATCACTAAATGAAGAGTTTTTAAGAAAGATGTTTTGACAGTTTCCATGGAGAAAATGAGTAAGAAGTGACTAGAGAGACATGGAACTATTTCTAGAATCTACTGATGCTTGGGGTTATATATTACTTATATGTTACCAATATATTACTTAACAACTTTTATGGAAATTATGTATGATACCTAAAATTTTTATTTAAGAGTTTAGAAAAAAAATGGTAACTAAAAGTGCATTCAACACATAATAATTCACTTAATTTTTATGCATAGTTGAAAAATGGCTAAGATATTATTTATCCTATTTATATTCTATGAATTTAAAATCTGATTCAAGGTAAAGAACTTAAGAAATTATTTGAAATAATTTTATGTAATTTATATTAAAGAGAATGAGTAGAATATGTTAGAAATTTAGTATAGAAGTTGGCCTGGCAGAAGCAAATTATTTTCATTGGATTACAGTAGGAAGTTCTCATTGAGACTAAATTTTGTAAGATTTTGGTTGATAGTAAACTAATTTTACCTTTACTCTATGGTCATTTAAAGAAATACGAATTATCATCACTCTCAAAGAAGCAGGTAATTTATGAAAAATGAGCATTTTTTCTAAAATTTGGTGCCTGAAAAATATCATATCTAGGAAACATTTTAACTCAAGAGAGTCTCCAAAAGCCTCTAAAAACAAAATGTAGTAAGTAAACTTATATATAAAATGCAACTTATCTGTTGAATTATTTGAGATAATTCTTGTATGTCTCAAATCATATAGCTACAACATTTTCATTTAGATTAGATTAACTGTAAAACATAGTGATTTCCCATCCATTGAAATAATAAACTAAGCATTAGGGTATATATTGCAGCTGTACTCAGTTATAAATAATTTCAAATAGAAGTAATGGAAATTGGCCCAAAAGATTAGCTTCTAATTTGATGTACCTCTGATTTATAGTAAACAGTTAATATAACTCTAACTAATTAAACTAATTTAAATTTAACTAATTCAAGAATTGTTGAATTCTATTTGAGTCTACTGAATGAAATTTGAAATTCATAAAATAATTGTATAATTTTTTTAAATAAAAAAAGATTCCAAATCTAAACATTTGTATAGATACCACATTTGTCAAATACAATGTGTCTAACTGGAAAAGGAAAACAATGTGAACTGAAAGATATCCCATGTTCATTGACAGTATGATACAATATTGTCAAGATGTTCTCAATTTCATCTGTAGATTCAATGTAATCTCAATCAAAATCCCAGCAAGTCTCTCTTTTTGATATTGACAAACTGATTCTAAAGTTTATAGAGAAAGGCAAAAGACTTAAAATAGTCAACAAAATATTGAAGGAGAAGACCAGGTCTGGAAGACCAACACTATCTGACTTTTAGACTTACTATAAAACCACAGTGATCAGGACTGTGTGGTATTGGTAAAAGTAGTCAAATAGATCAATGGACTATAATAGTAACCCAAAAATATACCAACTAAAAAGGAATAACATCCTTCCTCTGTCGCCTCTACTATCTACTACTAAATTTCTGACACTTTGGACCATCAGATGTATTTAGCACCAAGCAATTCTGCATCACCAACTGGTGTCCTACAATTCAATTTAGTCTTACACTATCGACCTGGAGGAGTTAACTTCAGATCCCAGAAGGGCTCAATGCCAGAAAACTGTCACCCTCAACCCCACCTTGTATATCTATTTAGAGTGTCCAACTTGGTTTTACCCAGCAAATCATTAGCCAACATAACTACATACAAGATTAAATATTTGTCCTATTTTATATGTGATGAACCCAAAGCTCAGAGGCATTAAGTTTCTTACTTTATGTATCTGGTGAAAAATAGAAATCATTTTCTTACTCTAAGTTAGTTATTTATATTACAACTACTTTCCTCCTTGATATCAATAGTATATATGTTGGATTAATGATATCATTCTTTTTGACAAATATATGTTATTATGGGGGTTAATTTCATATTAAGCTTCATTATTAATGGATATTTTATTTAAAAGTTTAATTTTTATAAAAATAAATGAACATCATTAACAGGAAAAACTGCTGACCCAATTATCATTTAAATAAGTTTAAACAGAGAAGACCAAGAGAAAAATGACAGATGGCAAATATTTT
The DNA here is from genome assembly GCA_028646535.1 of Procyon lotor. Lineage (NCBI taxonomy): Eukaryota > Metazoa > Chordata > Mammalia > Carnivora > Procyonidae > Procyon > Procyon lotor. The sequence goes on from CM053618.1 coordinate 15,382,564, forward strand.
GAATGCTATTTGTAATATTATTTTGTTGTCATATTTTAAGAAATTTTCTTTCAAGCACATCATATTTTATCAAAACAAAGTGAAAACTAAGTATTAGAAGTGTCAGGAAAAAGTTTGTTTGGTAACAGGATAATAATACTATTTTATCCCATGTTTTCCTAAAGCTTTTAGCAAAATATAAAGTCTAGCAATTTTTATTTTATTCATTATTTCTTAACTCTTCCCAAGCTATCTTTAAAAAATATTTGTTAAAGCATATAGGACACAATTTTAAAATAGAGTTATAAAGCTCTAATAAATTAGCAATTTTCCTACCACTTTGAGCCCATCATGTGAAAGCCCTTGATTTCTGTTAAGTGTCATTAATTAGCATTTTAATGTCATTAAACTATTGTAAAATACTTTACATATTTTAGGGGAATATGAATCATATAAAAATGTATCCTTTAGAGAGCATTTGCAAAATTTAAATGTATGCAAGGATTTATAAGTGCTTTACAGCATATTGTAACACTTTTTGCATTAATTAATCCAGAAGATAATAGTTTCTACTAATTATTCCCAATGTAGTAACTGGTGAATATTACAGAAATAGTGCTTATGTACAGTATAAAAGATAATTTATCTTATATGCTTCAAGGAAAACAAAACAAACAAACAAAAGAACAAAACAGTAAATGGTCTCACAGGATTTTCCTTTCAATATCTCCTAATATACACATTTATTTATTTTATTTTTTAAAGATGAGCTTTGTTTAATTTGTCTGATAAACTTCAGTTCCCTTAATAAATTCTAAGAGTAAAACAGAATCCTTGGAGCTGCTTTGCAGATTTATGTGGTCATCAGAAACACTTGGAAACAACTCATTGGTATCCTGAGATGTCTTCATTGTCCTTTTGAAGTTTACTTGAAATGCAATGTGGAGTCTTAAATGAGATATACTAGGTGCCAATAAGTTTAAATGAACAGAAGAGAACTATAGATACAATTTTTACATATGATTATGGTAGAATTATGCTCTTTCTCATGTGCATATTTGGTCATGATTATAATTCTGGACCATATTGTTTCATGTTTCTTCATATTTTTAAACCAAAATTTAATTCAGATAAAATAATTCTAAATATAAGGAAGTATTCAATATTATATATTCTAGACAAAGCATGAATAATATGAACATTTAATATATAATTCCACTTTCTTCAAAAATTCAGGGGAGCGTCTATTTTGAAGACTGAAAAATCTGTAAACGAATAAGGCATATTTTGGGGCTACTGAAGGTACATTGTATTGTAACAGATATTTTGGGATGGTTAACATTTTTTGTTTTAGCTGAACTAATTGAGAAGAATATTATTGTTCTTATTGAAAAGCTTCACAAAATAATCATTAGATAATTGCCTCTATTTCATATCTAAACTTTTAATTCATAGATATACCTTTTATTTTTCCCATAGATATAGCTTTTAAAGGTGTTTTTATCAAATTTATTCAACTATAACTTCATATTTCTGTACAAATAAAAATTAAATCATTGAGGGGCACCTGGGTGGCTCAGTGGGTTAAGCCTCTGCCTTTGGCTCAGGTCATGATCTCAGGGTCCTGGGACTGAGCCCCGCATTGGGCTCTCTGCTCAGCAGGGAGCCTGCTTCCCCATCTCTCTCTGTCTGCCTCTCTGCCTACCTGTGACTCTCTCTCTGTCAAATAAATAAATAAAAATATAAAAAATAAATAAATAAATCATTGAGGCACAAACAGGTGTTTATTAGGCCCCATATTCTAATAAATTTCACATCACTCATATCCCTAGAAAAACAAAAATTACAAAAAAATTGATAAATTTTAAAGGTATAACATTAGCCCAAAGGTGGAAAAGACCAACAATTATAAATTATCAAGGTATCTGTGTATAAAGCACATGATAATTCTCCCAAACTTATTGATGCACAGTGAAAATACAGAATAAACACACATACACATAGCATGCACACACATGACAGTTAGATTCCATGAGAAGAGGAAATAAAGAGCAATTAGGTAACCAGGATTCTAGTCTATATCCTTTATTAGCTAATATTTGACAAATATCTTTTTATTTAACATTGACGAATAATCTTATAAGGACAAAATTCCTCAGGTATCATCTATGCACCAGTGCAACTAAATTAATTTGTGCTTGGTTACAACTTAAATAGTCCCTTTCCACTACATACACCTTCCTTCTCTGAAATTCTGTGATCTAGTATGTGCCTTATTTAAAACTAAACACATAAAAATCTCAAGGGGACTGATGAACTTGCTTCAAATATTAAATTTATGTTTATTGATTTATGTAACTATTTCTTAAGTGTACAAATATGTGTCAAGATCAATTCCTAAGGTTTGTGTAACAAGGGTCTGTAAGAGAAGAAATCTGTTCTCCTGTTGCTTATATTTGACTGGGGAAGAAAAAAAACAACTACCAGTAAATTAAAGTTTTAATTACGCTGTATTTCAGCTCAATAAATATTTGTTAAGCATCTGTTCATTTTGAAATGTTGTAAAGAGAGTGGATGATAAGAATGTAGGAGAGACACATCTGCTGTCAAGCAACCCAAAATTTAGGCAGACTGGAAGAAACTGATGTTTTTGTAGGCAAGATCATTTCAAAGGATTTTGTTGTAAAAGATTAGTATGTAATATCTACTGAGAGCTAAAAAAAAAAAAAGGCCTCATATGTGAAATATTGCCTTTAAAAATAAGGGTCACTGGGGTAGCTCAGTTGGTTAAGTGTCTTGCCTTTGGCTCAGGTCAGGATTCCAGGGTCCTGGGATCGAGCCCCATGTTGGGTTCCCTGCTCAGTGGGAAGCCTGCTTCTCATCCCCCACCCCTTGTGCTCTCTCTCACTATCTCTCTCTTTCTAATAAATAAACAAAATCTTAAAAAAAAAAAAGTTAACAGCATTAGAATGCAACACAAGTTAGGTAAAATTTTCCATGTTAAGGAAGGTTACTGATGATGATGATGATGTCAAAAAATTAGGTCTGCAGAGGCCTAGAACCAAAAGAGGATCATGTGTCTGGGATGGGATTCTGGGAAAATAATCTTCCCAATTCTCAAATTCAGAAAGGGACTCCAAAAAAATTCTGCTATGTTACAGGTAGTAGTTCCTGGCATGCAGATACAATATTCTGCAAAAGGAAAAGCAATCAGGTGGGTATTACAAAAGAGGGGGGAAAAAGGAAACTGGACAAGGGAGCTTTCTTAACAGATGTGGCCAAATCCTTACCCCAACAAGAGAGATTGTAGACCACACTGGTGTGAAAGTTTGATCTCCTAGTAAGGAAAATTTTATTAGGAAAATTTCACATTTTACTAGTATGAGTAAAAAGCTTTCATTATTATAGAGACATTGGCAGTTACTTAAAATATTTTTCTTTCAAAAATGCAAGAGGTAAATGAAAAGAGCATTTTGCTGAGATTGACTTTAAAATGAGTATGTTTCATTTAAAATTAATTTATTTTGTACTAAATGTTAGGCTCTTTGTCTAATGTGAAACATACAGGTTTTCCCTATCATCAAAATTATAAGGAAAGAAGTCACTGTTATCTGAGTGAAATGATCAATATTTTAAAATCCATTTTAACCAACAAATTGCTTAGTCCAAAAATTAATATTGAAAGCTGTGGGCTTTCAAAACATTGTCTTCAAAAGGGAACAGAACTCTCCCAAAGATTATAGAGAAATGCACACATTTTAACGTTCTTTACATAACCAAGAGGACAGCTTAACATTAACATGTGTTAGATAGCAAAATGCTGTATTTTAATTTATATCTGAGAGAATGATCATGACTAAATTAAATAAGCTGTGGAACAAATATTTAAATGGTGTGAACTAATAATTGAAGCTACAGCTAAATGTATGAAAGAATGTCACAGATTCTTAGCAATTATCACACATACACACTTACTCAATTTTATTGAGACTCAGGACAAATTTTTAGATGGTGTAAACTATCAGGAAACTCTTCCTCATGTCAATTCAAATACTCCTGCTTGCTTTTTTTATTAAGCATGATCTTTGAGATGATGCTCCACACAACAGTTATTAAATATATTTTGTGTGTAGTTTTACTATCAAGAGAGAAGAATATACCTTTTCTACTCCTTTTAATATGATAAAACCAAAGTTCTCCATTTACAGCAAAGCTAAGAATTATGGGATGACAATGAAGGCTCTCCAGTAGGAATTTTAAGCAGACAGAGCCTAGGTAGAGTTTCCCAGGTCGGTTGAAAGGGGAGAGATAATTTTTAAATTGTATTTATTACTTTTTGTGGTTTTTTTCTGTTATTATTGAAACACCAATAAGTATGCTTATATACAGTCAGCATTTTTATTGATTGCTATATTAGTTGTTATTGCTATTAGTTGCTATAAAAATTCTCAGAGGAATAAATAAGGGTATATTTTAAATATTTGTCCCATTTATCTTAAAAACTTGCTCTATTACCTGATCATTTTGAATGAATCTTTTGCTTTAGAGAACTGAAAGGCAAATGGTATCTTAGTCTACCAAAACATGATCCATTCACATTTTCTTCCACTTCTGGAATTATCAGGCACAAAATAGGTCATATTATTCTGTAACTTATCAATGGAATAACACAGGAGTTACAGTGCTTTACACCTATGTAATCTTCAGCATTTATCTTATTTGGCATTTTCTTTTCTTGTCTATTGCTTAGCAGAATTTCTTAAAGTTGATGATTATCCCTGTTTCAGAAGTCAGCAAGGGATAGCCAGTGTTCAACCTGTGTTATTTGTGCTGACAAATGTGATGGTAAGATTTCATTTGTAAATTTAAATCCTTCAGAAATACTTAACAGGAAATGTACTTAATTCTTTTTTTTTTTTTTTTTGGTTTTGTTTGCTAAATTTGGGGAAATAAATAATTTGGACCAATCAGAAGTAAGCCCTATTTAAATATGAAATCTCTAGCAGTTATACAGCAATATTAAGAAAAAATTTTCTACTTCGGAGGAGGTGAACCTGGAACCCCACTTCTCACGAGGATATAAAAGATAAAGAGAAAACACTTATATATGGATAAGTCACAGTAAGAGGGATGAGCTGTGGTCACGTGCCAGGACTCTTAATGACGTCTCTTGATGGTTCTGATTATTTTCTGACCTAAATCAATTACTTCTTCCCTCTAAAAATATAAATAAAATTAGAAGCCCAAGCTATAATACTGCTGTAATGTAGTTCCACAATAATTGGCTTATCTAAGACAAGAGAGTTTCTCTTTTACATACAACACTCCTGAATTAGTCAGGTGGGTGAACAACTCCAGGAGCAGTGGACTCTTCTATGCACTATGTGTCTTCCATTTTGGCAGCTCTTTTGCCATTTTCCAGCTGATGCAAGAAGTTTTACCCTTTACAGAATGATTCTGAAGCTGTATACACTACCTCTGCTCTTATTCTAAGTTCAAGACATTGACATAAATATAGATAGTAATGTGCCTGATTTAACATAAGGGTAAGGTTGCAAGAAGAAGGAATGTGGGGAGACAGTTTATCAATTTTGGTCTCAGGTTTAGGAACTAAACCAAAACTAAACTAAACTGAACTAAACTAAACTAAACTAAACAAATGTTTAGTTCCTAAACTAAACTCAGTTTAGGAACTCAGTAAATGCATAGTATAATACTTCATCTTATCATCATTATCATTAACTATTGTGATTATTTCTGAATAGTTAGGGGGATTGACATTTTTATAATAGTAAAGGTTTCCATATAAGTTACTGCTCATGTTTCAATTTATTTTATGTTTAATATCACTAAGTAGATGGATGTGTGTGTATATATCCAACAGATATGTTTAGCTATTATTTGCTAGTATTGTTAATATTAATTGTTAATTGTTATGGTTTCCCCCATATCTCTTAAGTACTTTTTGTATATAGAAAAGGGTATTAGTTGTTTGTTTTTTAAAGATTTTATTTATTTATTTGAGAGAGAGAGAGAGAGCGTGCGCGAGTGCACATGAGAGGGGAGAAGGTCAGAGGGAGAAGCAGACTCCCCGTGGAGCCAGGAGACTGATGCGGGACTGGATCCCGGAACTCCGGGATCGTGACCTGAGCCGAAGGCAGTCGCTCAACCAACTGAGCCACCCAGGCGCCCTATTAGTTGTTTTATATTACATTTTTTAAATGAAGTATTAGTATAATTTCTAATCATTTCCCCATGGCTTATCTTGGGCTTTCCAAGTTGGCTCTCCAACTATGTCATATGCAATAATAGCAACTAAGTCTGCCTAAGTCATCTTGGTCTGCCATAGCAAGACAGCACAGAGTGGGTGGGTTAAACAACAGACATTTTTCATAGTTCAAAAGACTGTTAAGTCCAAAATCAAGGCACCAACAGATTCCAGTGTCTGGTGAGAACCCTCTTCCTACAGGACAAATATTTAGATGGTGTAAACTATTAAATGAAGCAAGAGTTATATGTATGAAATAATTTTTATTAAATATTTTTAGTGTCTTGTGATCATACCTTTAAAAATATTAGACTCTATTAGAAAGAATGTGAGACACAAATTATTATTCCATAAATTATGTCAACAGGTTTCTTTAGTTAACAGTTTTCTTTCTTACACCTTGTTTGATCTGAATATAATCTGCAGAATGAATGTTTTTGGCTACTATTTATTGCAAGTTTTCTCATACACTTTTCTCATAGTGTCCTCATTATAACATAGAATATACTGAATGTAATGTTAATGTACACAATCTATACAGCTGAAGAATTTACATGGTCAGTTCACTTAAAATATGTAAATTCTCCCTAATAGGACACCATACATGAAAATATCCTCCAAGAGCCATAGACATAAGAGCTTGCCTTCTTAGCCTACACACTGAGCATCGTTTAGTCTTTTCTCTCTGATCTCCAGGTTTACTCCCGATTCTTTTTTTTTTTCTTTCTACATGCTTTATTCCACATACACATAAATGTTAATTGTCCTCTTTGGTGATATGCTAGATCTGGCTTGAACTGGCTATATTCAGGTATGTTTTACCAGTATTTTGGGACTGGTCATGGTAGCAATGCTTACATTATGGAAAATGACAGCTGTGACAAATTAAGGCTATTCTTCCCACCAGAGGGCAGGTTTCTGAACATTTATCATATATATATTCTGAACATATATCACAGGGCTATGTTCTCTGGTCCCCATCTTCACAATTATTAATCAGTTAAGACTTTTTTTAAATAGCTTTTCCATCTATTTAGAAATAAAACTATAGTAACTCTCTCAAATCCATGCTTATTTAAATGCATTTTCCCCAAATAAATAAATCAATTCATTTATTAGGTTTTTGTAGGTTTTTGATCAATCCTACATTTATCTCACATTAGATAGATGCGCATGGTTTTCTGGTCCTGTAGTTCTCTTCTGGTGATGCCTTTTTGCTAAATAACAATCTTACATGTAGTTACAATATTGTATTTATGCATTCTGCATATCTTCCTTTCTTACCAAGTAAACAGTTCTCGCATGAAAAATTTTATTTAAATCATTTACGTTATATTGTATTGCCCAAATATATTTAAAAGAATAAAATATTAATATATTTCTTGCAGGCACTTCAGATCAGTTTCTGGCCTTTTGTTTTCTTCATGATAATATTTCCACTTTTTGAGCACTATTTTTTTTTCTCTTACATCATGGAAAAATTATTGAAGTTTACACCAAAGCACTTCATATGTCTATATGCCAATCTCTACTGCACTTTCACCAGGGAGATGAAACCAAGCTAATATATAATACATTTTCAAAAATGTGTGACTGTGTAGAAATAGATCATGATGCTTTAGAATGAACAGCACAAGATAATTCTTAAATATTTCAGTGGGAGTTATCATTATTATTACCATTATCTCAAATTTGATCATTGTGTCCTCTTAGCTGTAGGCTTTTATCACCAGAATCAATTGTGAAAGTACTTCCAGGAATGTAATTAGATAAAATTACACTGGCTGAAACATAGGTATAATTAATATTGTCTAAGAAATATATATTTTTATAAGATACAAGACCATTTTATTCCATGTTAACTTTCAATATGTTGAAATGTTTTCAATATGTTCAAAAATAGGTTGAAATGAAATCTCTCTATGCGTATAAGAGAGAAGAACCACATGGTCCTCTCAATTGATCCAGAAAAAGCGTTTGACAAAATTCAGCATCTGTTCCTGATTAAAACTCTTCAAAGTATAGGGATAGAAGGAACATTCCTCAACATCATCAAGTCTATCTATGAAAACCCCACAGCAAATATCATTCTCAATGGGGAAAAGCTGACAGCCTTCCCGTTGAGATCAGGAACATGACAAGGATGCCCACTCTCACCACTCTTGAATGGTGAACCATGATGAACTATGGTTCATCATGAACCATGAACCACTCTTGTTCAACATAGTGCTAGAAGTCCTAGCAACAGCAATCAGACAACAAAAAGAAATAAAAGGTATTCAAATTGGCAATGAAGTCAAACTTTCTCTCTTCGCAGATGACATGTTACTCTATATGGAAAACCCAAAAGACT